>VYZX01028967.1:39256-195961 GCA_013401335.1 Brachypteracias leptosomus | reverse complement strand
CCCCCCAAGTGTTTTTCGTCTGGAAAACCACGATTAAATAATAAATGGGAAAAGTCTCTTAAATGGGACTGATTTCATGTGTAAAAGATAAGACTTTGATGAGCTGTGATTGCCCCTGTAAAGTGCTATATAAATCTATTTTCTTCTTTTAAATATGCCTCTATAGGGTCATTAGGCATGTATACAATACAATAGTCCTCTGTCTCAAGAGATTTTACAACCAGTTTATGGAAAGGGGAAGCAAGTGATTATATGAATGCATTAGAATAAAAGCAATTGATTTTAAGTTAGGTCTTCCTTTAATAATATTTCCTTGACAATTTTATCTGCTGTTATTCAGTTTTGATCTTCAAAGTCATGCTGAATTGTTAAGCCTGGGATGACTTTTTGCTTTAGTGGCATGGATACAAATATTAAATAATAACGTTAGGAAATAGAGGCATGAGAATACCAGGTCTTGAGGAAAGGAGTAGGAATAATGACTTTTTAGTAGAGGAATGGTTTAGTGCTCCTGAATTCCTCTTCAATCTGTCCTGCTCCCTCTCATTTTGACCAAATAATTCTGTGTTTCCTTCCTTTCATCTATAAATGAAATAGCTGTAAACTGCTATGTAAGGTTATTTACTACTGTATTTTGAGATTTTATTCTTATTAACAACAAATATTAAAAAATGAGTGCTGAAATTTATGGTCGTCTCTTACATACTGCCATATATGCATACATACACAGTGGCTGACTATGCATTAGTACAGACAACAGCTGAGATGTTATGATGAGAAACAGTTACATCTGCAAGCCTCTTCTGTAGCTAGCACCATTGCTTAGGATCTCAGCACAGAGAGGAGGAGAGGAACAAGCACAGACGGAAACATGTATTTTCTCACACAGGAGGCCATTCAGGTCATGGCCAAGGGGTGTCAAAAAGGCACTATAAGGAAGTGGACTGTGTTGCTCTCATTATGTCTGTATTTTCCAAACAAATGCGGGATTTCTCTTGGACTGTCAATGCAACATCCCACAGAAGGAACTTGCTTTTTTATGAAAACTCACAAGAAATTTCAGTCTTCATTTATCATACTGAACTGACTTAGTTTTGTGTACTGACATGTTACTCTTATAGCAGCAGAAGCTTAGAGTTGTAGTGGCATATAAGGACACCAAGATCTTGTAGGTAGAGAAGGACCTTTTCCTGAATCTGCATGATAATAACCAAATATAGCGTTCATCAAATGCTTTCTATTTGCATCCACTCCAATACTTGTTACTTTTGACTCCATAGTGATGTTTTGGCTAACTAATAGTTATGCCCCTTTTGCAGCTCCATGATTTTATTAATGCAGATGAATATTATGTAGAGGCATCATATGAAATTGTTGAAATGTTTGTGCATGATATCAATAGTAGCATGGGTGCAATTTTCTGATGTGGTTAATTAGAAGGCTTTGAGTGTCCTTTACTTGAATTTCCCTCAGTCTTTTGGATTAGGAATCCTTGTGGTTTGGTTAAGAACTGAGACTTGTAAGACCAGGAGGGAGCACCTTGTAGCCCATGGAAGTTTTCACCCTGCATTTCGGTAAAGTCTATGAGATGAGCACAACTGTCAAGGACGTTGTTGTGGCTGCCTGCTGCATGACACTGCCTGGTAAGAGCCTGTACCTGCAGACCTTTACTGGGGAGTGAACAGGGGTGGGCTGCTGGGTTGTGAGCCATGGCTGTGTGGGCATGGGTTGGAGCCACAGCGGATGGGCACTGCTGGGCTCAGCACCCAAGAGGAGCAAGGGTTGTTCTCCATCTGCTGTGGAATGTGTTTGCTGGCCTTGATTTCTGGTGGAATGTCTGTTGAAATCGGTGTGATCTGAGTGAACAGAGTAGGGTGAGTGTGTGGCTGCCAGATGAAAGTATTTGCCACGAGTGGCACTGATGCATGGACAGAGAAGGGTGTATCTGTGTGTTTGCAGGCAGTGGCTTGCTCAGAAGTAAACTCTCACATCCTCTGAGGTCCTTCAGAAGTTAATATATGTCATAACGCTCTGCAGAGAGGGATTTCTTGTCCTGCAGGTTGCTGTATGCAGTTGTTCTTTTTTTCTTGCTTTTGTTAAAAGCCCATGTATCTTGTCTATTCAAACTCTGAAGTGTCTTCAGGTTATCAGGTTGTTCCTGTATTGCAGAAAAACTTGAAATAATTACCAACTCAGTTTTACCATTTCTGCCAGTTAAAAAAGGTGAGATTTAATTTACACTAATTATTTAACTACATAAGATGCTCAGCGTGAAAATGACTAGGTGCAAATTAAGATTAAATAAGTAAAGGAGAAAAATATATTACGCATTACATTTTTCATATTTAATGTTCTATTTGTATTTCATTACCAGTCCATATGCAAGAAGACTTCTCTTAGCAGATTGAAGCATTTTTTTGGAGAAAAAACCCAAATGTACAGTTAAGACTGATAAAAACCAAAAGTTTTAGTCTGAATAGATACAGGAGAGTTTTAATAAAATCTTCTCATTATTGCATTCATTACTTTCTCTTAACTGTGGTTACACTGTGTACCTTGATATGATCTCTGGAGCCCTGCAATGACCACAGTCTCCGGGCTGTCTTACTGAAACATAGGTTTTGTAGCATCCCCAAAGCTACTGTGTGTGTGAAATCAGCCCCTAGTTAATACTAAAATTTGTATGACGCATAACCTGGGCAGGTCCATGGTCTTAGCTCCTTGTCACAGGAATGGATTTCAGAGCATTTGCCTGGTTCCTGTAGTTATGCGTGTTGTAGTCCTGCTACGCCACAGCCTGTCCCATGTGAACATGCCACTGCTTTGGGAGAGACAGATCATGAGTCACAACGGCTCTGGTGTTTGTGGGGATGAGAAGGAAAAGGTTTTTGCAGTCATAGACAAGACTAGCTATGGGGCTGGGTTGAATGCACCATCAGTCTTACCACGGTGAGTTCAACACCATAGTGGTGTTGCCATGGTACACGTTTCTTTGGAAGCACCAATACAACACAATTCCATATTGCAGAGAAATTTTCGCCATCCCAAAATGTGTGCTGGGACTGTGGCTTTAAACCTTCCCAAACTTTGGAGATGTTTGTAGTGAGACTTCACTTCATGAATGGAATTTATTATTTTTAAGTGCAGCATGAAAGATTTGGTTTATCTGCATGGAGCATGCTCACTTGAGCAGTTGCTTTCCACAGTGCAGTGCTTGTAGATTAAAGTCCTTTCTGTTGTGGCCATGCCAGTTCAATTCCTTCAGCAGCAAGTCTGTTTTGCGGGTGTACTACAGTGAGGTGCCTGATTGCATTAGTGAGAAAGAAAATTTTTCATTTCTACTGATGTGTCATTCTTGTAGATTCAAAATGTTAATGACAATTTTTTAATAATGATTTTTAAAGATAGTCTGAACACTAGGATGACACCCCCTGCTTCAATGTATATTTTATTTCACATGTAAAACTACATTTAATGCATGTGTTTGCACTTGGAATTTGAACGCTTTATATTGAAACTAGAAATGACAGTGTCATATGTGTGGAATATACCTTTCAGTTGATGGTGGCATGTTTTACTCTCTGTGATGTGTGCTCACACAAGCTCAACAGTAAACAGCTGACTTGATGTATCTACTGTAATTCTCTACCTAAGGAAATATGGTCTAGTGACTAGCAGGCTAGGTGGGGACTTGATACCCATAGGTTCAATTCCTGGTTCTGCTACACAGTTCATGAGTTTGGGGTAAGAGTCACAACACCTTACACTGATTTTCATGTGAATTATATTCATAAACATAACTTAAGCACAAAAATACCATTGTTGTGCTGTATTCTCTTTATATCAGTTCCACTTCCTTATCTCACAGAAATGTCCTGTAGACAGACCCTGTATTCAGCTATCAATCCATCAGGAGCCAGGAGGGATTTTGTGCTGAAACTGACTGTGGGATTTGAACCTTAATTTTTTTTTTTGTTGTTTGTATGTTTAAGCAACCATTCTCAGAGCGATCAATAGTTGTGCTATTTACTACGAGCACCTTTGCTCATAGTATTTATGCTGTTAAAGATCATACAAGTCATCACAGATGTCAGACTACATGCTGCTTTGGAGTCCACTTCTGTCTCCTTTACTTAAGAGTGAAAATAGCCCGAGTAAGGTGCAGTCAGCAGCTGAGGTGCAAGAGAAGGGCAGCAAGCATAGACCTGGACCCAGATATTAAATGTGTGTTTAGAAAAAGAAAGGGTAGATTTTCCTTCCAAACAAATTGGTAAATTTCAAGGTGAAAGTTTGTAATGTAAGACATTGTGTTGCGGTGAGCACTTGAGAATGAGTAACAGCTTTGGGTGGAGGAAAGAGATGCTTCTGTTGAGCAGGTGCATGTGGGCAATGCAGAACCTGCTGGTTTTACTCTGGCTTTGTACAACTTTGTGAAACTTGCTTTTTGAAGTACCTGGGCAATTCAAAGGATAACTGCCTCAGCAAAGTCTTGCTTAAAATAGCTATTTGGAACACTACAAAATGTTTTGGGGTCTACAGGGTACACCAGGGCTTCCTAAACCAGCAGAGTGCCCTTAGGGACACTCTCAGCCTCACCTGCACTATACCTCTGGGTGGTGCAAATCAGCTCAGTGCCAAGGGCAGACCAAAAGTTCCCCTGATTTATGCCAGGTGATGCCTGTCCTTCTGTGTCTGAAGAGAGCATAGTTGCTCTGGATTTCCTCCTTATCTGTGATGTTGTGACTGAGCTCTGTACATGTCCATGAGGAAATTAGAAGCGGTGGTGGGAGTGTTGAGGAGACTTGCAAGTGGGACTGGTTTTACACTGTACACATAACCTTTACTATGTCCACTTGTTAGCAACATGTACTTCTCACTAACAGACATTTCTGAGAAAATGTTAATCATCGTTGCTACACATAGAGAGCTTGTAGTCTTTCACAACCATACTGTAGTGGCTGAGAGCGGGTGGTGCTGTGGGACCATGATGTCCCACTGCTCGCAGCTGCCCAGGTCACGGTGGTCAGGCTTGGACCTCACTAGTGAGGGAAGGCAGAACATGAGCACCCTCGTCTTCTCTCACCCACAGGGTTTTTTTTCCCCTGTTTGCTAGTTTAAGACTTAAACAGGAAGAAATTAAGCAATTAAAGTGATTAAACTTATGCTTTTGGTACTGCTTGTCTTGTTTTCCTCTGTGTTGTCAGTGATGCTTCTGGTGTACTTGGATGGGTGTCCTGTGTGTCTTGTCTTGTCCTTTGTTGCTTGGATGCCTCATACCAGCAGCTAGGCCTATTTTGGCCAGTTTGGTGAGTCCACCGCTTAGCAAATGAAGAAAATACTATGGCAGGTGGAAAACATAACATACAGACCCAGTGAAAAGTGAAGCCCGTGAATATCTGCCAGATGTATCTGGTGCTTGATTAGCAAAACCCCCAAGTGAAACTTTAATTTTGGGCAGATTTGTAAGTTGTAGTGGAATCACTGGTCCTAAACATGCTCTTGAAGTTAAGTATATGCTTATATACTTTGTGACTAGAAATAGCTTATTGAGCTGGAGCCAGCATGGGGAATTTTGGGACTCCTGCTGTTCTGCTTACAGTATTTTGCAGGAGAGTTTAAGGCTGCAGAATGACACCAACTGGATCCACAGAACAATCTGCTCCTGTTCCCGTGAACTCCAAATTATTTTCCTTCTCACATGCAAAGTTGTACCAAGAGCTGCATTTAAAAACCCATCTGTTGTCCATATTATATCAATAGGAAGGAAAATTTTAGGCTTCTAAAATATTCTGGTTATGTGTTCCATCCTGCTGTCATCTGTCTTTCAACTACAAGCCATTTCTTGTAGTTGCACTTACTTCTAGCTGTGCAAATCTTTTTCCTCCCACCAACAGATGAAACTCTGAGTTGCCTAAACTGCAAAAGTGGAAGCAGGATGCTACAAACTGGTAGTGGAAAGGAGTGACTGCTTTCAAGATAAGATGCTTTTGATAGTATAAAATAAATAAATAGATATAATAGTGTTTTCTTATCAAGTGTGGGAATAAGTAATAAATTACTTTAAAAGTTATTTCATCATTTTTCATTGCACAGTGTATTTGAAGTATCATCAATGTCTGTATGTTTTAATATAATTTGTGACACAGATATGTGATGTCTAACAAACTATAGTAATTTTTCATTGTTTTCCTTAATTTTTGCAGCAAAATAAGGTTCTAATTCCAGTGCTGCTGTTTATAATTCACCCGCTGCTGATCCTGCTTTTCTGTGTTGCAGTGACAGTAGCACAAGTTTATTTCTTGGCAGACACATTGCTTTTCTACAGGGCAGCAATGAAGTTCATTGGTCTTGTTTATTTTAGTTTTTGTTGTTACATTTTGGTAAAACAGCTAATTTTGACAGAACTAGAGAGACAGTATTGTATCATTTCAGATTTGCAAGGTTTTCTTTGCAACCGTAATGAGTACTCAGGGGTGTGTGTATGTGTGTGTATTTACATCTAGAACTTCATGGCCTTTCTCCCACCATATTCAAATCACTAGTTTCTCATTGAGGACTTCAGAATTTTTCCAATACTTCACTGTGTCCTCTCTGGAAAACTCCTTGGGAGACACTCTGGCGATGGGAGCTTTGTAGCCTTTTCCCAGTGAGATACAAATCACAAACTCAAACTGTCCATCTCATGATAGTTGGATAGCTAGACTATAGGCTTCCATTCATAAGAAATTCAGTGCTGACACCTGTCTCTGTTCCTCATCAATCCCCTGTAAGGTTTCATGCTCAATATTAGAGCAGTATCTGCTAGCAGTTGACCAATTTGTTCAGTTGTGCCTTAGTATGAAGAACATAAAAGCCTTCACCACATGTGGTTAATTATCTGCTAAACAACTCATTTTACTAGGACTTCTGTTTCCACTCCCTAAACCCTAGACTCTTATCCCAGTCTCTCTTCAACAATTTAGTATTTCAAAAGATACACTTGAATCTTGAAACCGTCCTCTTGGAAACTGAAAGTCCCTTGTGTGGAAGCATTTGTCAGGAGCTGTTCCTTGACAGATTAGTGTGTGACCCAAGAGGATCCCATTGATATCTGCTCATGGATTCCCAGTCTTACAGAAGGCTTTCTGGGATTAGGTGATGGAGGTGAATCACTCAAAAGAAAGCCCTGATATGGAAGGTTTCTCCCCATTGAGAAAGATTTTGAGGACAAGATCTGGGCTAGGGATAATCCCACAGAGAACTGACAGATTTCAGATTTCAACAAGGGAATAACTAGCTCCTGAATTTAAGTGCTTGGGTCAGAGGGCAACACTGGTTTCCCCTGTTCGTCAGGATATTAAATAAGAGTAGTTCAGTTTTAGACAAGCAGTTGGTAAGACCCTTGTTGCAATGTGAGGGGAAGGTCTTACCTGATACTTTCAGAGAAGTCTAGAGATGTCATGGGCCTTTCTGTTGCTGAATGTCGGTCTTGAACATTTGTGGGCAAAGAATTGTAAAGCAGTGAGCAATTTCACAACTCTTTCTGGGTGATATGTATTTCTATAAAATAAGCTGTATGTGCTGTTTATTGATTTGTCCTCTGGATGCAAAGGCTCTAAAGTTTGGAATTATGCACGGGTTACTGTTTTTAAATGTATAAATGAGTACTGAGTATAGGATGTGTAGGAAACAAACCAATGTCTGGAGTAGTAGATTTTTGCAGCAATAACATGAGACTCAGAAGACGCTGTTTGGAAGGGTCTCATTGTGGAGGGATGTGGCAGGAGGCAGGGGGCTGTGGGGAGGGCTGGGCACTCGATCTGAAGCAGCCACGCAGCAAAGCTCAACTCCAAAACCAGCTCTAGTGGGGATATCACCCAGTTGGTGCTTTTATATGCCTTGATTTACAGCACTGACAGTCAAATTCAGGTCAAAGATGGAAGAGTGGTGGGACAGAAGATATGCATCTCTGTATATCTATTTTATGTGCAGTTTCTGCGTTGTCTTATGAGTCAATATGGAAGGTCTTTCCCTTAATGCAGATGCTGACTATCTCTTGTCTCTGAGCACAAGTTGGAACCAGATGGAGTTTCTGGCAACTAAGTAATTCTGAGATTGATATGTCTTTGTTAAATATCTTTAGAGAAATTAATTAGGGGAAGACAGACACAGACAGACACAGGCGTGACATTACACATGTCACGTGCGATTGCAGTTTGCTTTAATGTAGGAAACAAGGCTACAAAAGAAATCTCAAGAGGAAGACAATTTATTCCTCTGAGAATACTTTCTGGATAGGAAGCTGTGTGAAAATGGTAAAATGTTGGAATTGTGCAATATAAACCAGTTTTTTTTTATTATGGTAACTATTATTTTCCCTGTGGTAACATCTAAAGGCTTCTCTGAAGATGTAGACTTCCTTGTCTTTACGTCTTCAAACATGCTGAATTTTCAATGTAAGTATCTGATAGATGAAGATGAAGAGAGCAAAGAAATGTTATCATAGGGATCAAAGACCGAGACAGATTGTGAGATGGTCTCCATGGTCAGATATGAAATCTGTGGCAGTGAACAGCTCAGTCTGTTTCTCAAGCCCTGTGAGCTGGACTGCTACGGTCCCAGCACCATACATTGCTTAGCAACACAGAGGTCAATCTTGCAGTCCTGTGTGAGCTTTTAGCTCCATGTTAAACCTTCAGCAAACCTTTTTCTAGTGAAGCTTTTGACATATTTAAAGTTTATTACATGTATATTTATGTTGCGATTCAGACCTAAATTTGTTTTATTCTGAAGTTTAAAGGTCCCATCTGACATAAAGCACATTGATTTTGGGTAGGATTTATAGACTAATGTCAGATGCTGCTATTTTAAAAAATGTTACTGCCTCAGAAAAGTGAATTTTTTGTTTCTTTGCCTAATAATGTATTCAGGGCATTTGAAAGGAAGTTTTGGAAGAAGGAGATTTCTATCCTGGGGGTGTGTGTGGGGGGTAGTATCCTGTGCTTTCGTTAGGTCATGTCAGGCCATTGTTTTGCTTTTCTTATCATGAAGATCTTGTGTCTTTATTCGTGCTCAGCTGTAGACTTGAGTTTCCTGGAAGAGAGTGAAATAATTAAGAATTAATACTGCAAAATCATATGTTCTCTGTTTGTAGCTATGTTTGTTTAGTTGAAGGCAGTTCTTATCTGTAGTTATGTAGAGTAGTAGGTGGTGTAGATACATAACCAATAATGAATAGTATCTTGTATCTGTGGTTCTCTGTGTAGATGAAAAGAAATACCATTATTCTCCATAACTATGAGAAAACATAGACTGAGAGATTTGAGGTCAGCCATCAACTGGCTAGTAAACCTGGGGTCTCTTGACCCCTGCTGGTTTTCACCCCTAACTGCCAGCTGATGTCTCTGCTAGTTGCAAGGGCCACACAGTGGCAGCGTGTGGGAAAGGGCATGTTGGATTTATTGCTCTAGAGGCAGCCACTGGGGAGGACGGTTAGGCACGCAGGGTGGTTTATCAATAGAAGTCATTAAAGCAGGGTGATTAATATGGTGCCAGAGAAGGGCATGTGGTGTGTTGTGCTTGCTCTTAAAATCTGTGAACTGCTGCACAAGGTCATGCAGGCTAGACATGGTCCTGGTGAGATGAGTTGGGGGGAAGAAGAAGGGCACTGCCAGCCTAAATTGAGAGCTTATATTGCTGTGCAGTTGTCCTATGATGGAGGAACACCTCCCTAATGACTTGCTAATGGGATTGCCAAAGCCTCTCTGTCTTGCCTGGTAAATGTGGCTTGGTTCTGGTGTGACAGAGCTTAGACATTAATGTAAGTGATGTGAGCAATAGCTTCCCTGGTCACAGCCTGGGATGTGTGCATCTGCTTTGCAAATAAGCAGAATTTCTAGCACTGACAGTGAGATGCCTGTCCCCAGAACAAAATTTATAGTTAAATAGGAGGCATGAGAAGGCAAGGCTTTTAAAGTCTCATATGCATGGGACTCTTGCTTTGAAATGTGCTATTCCATTTCTTCCAAGTCTTCCTTGTAGAAACACTTAATTCGGATATCTTATGCATTTTACCATTGATTCATCAGTTGTCACTGTCTGCCTTTATGGCCATATTTTCTGTCTGCTTTATTCTCTATCAACCACTGCCACACTACTTGCAGACTTCACTGTGACGTGTAGGCTGCTTGCCAGGTAGAGAGGAAGGCAGAAGTCTTGGTAGATGCTGGGAGCAGAGCAGGGGTGCCGTGGGTGACCCCATAAAACAGATGATAGGTAGGCAACAGCTGGCAGATCTGGCAGCCTGCCAGATTAGCGCAGAAACCACCTCCTGCACAGACCTCATTTTTCCTACTAAGGACCAACTTGCTCTCATACAAACAAAAATACAGAAATTGCACCTAAGGCAGTTTTTCCAAGGGATGGCTCTGGCTGAGAGAAACTGGAGAAAAAACTCCTGGCAGAGGTTATACTGAGGTTCTCTTCTTCACTTAAGTGGCAACACCAGAAAGAAATGAAGATACACAGCCATGAGAATAAATGTGCAGAATCTGAAACTCGCACTTCTGGCTCATCTATCATATACTGTCCTTTTGTAGAGTGAGATGAAATGTCCAGCACCAATGTTAAGCTGCCCTCAGCAGATGTGCCATTACCTTCAGTCTCAGTGGATGGCCGTAATCTCATCCTGAAAAATAAGATTTTTACCTTTCACTTACCCTTCTGGAGACAGCTTGTCAGAGCAACATGGTACCACAAACTTATCCTGCTTAATGTCAGCTAATTAAATTCATTTTTGACTATAGTACTAAGTCAATTTAATTCTGTCTTTCAAAGCCTGCAGAGACAGCTGTGGCTCTCGGGTGGGTTTCTGTCTGATTAGGGATCAAACCTTTGTGCATTTTTAGCTGACTCTCTGCCTGTCTTTTTCTGCATGTCTCTTACCTGTACTTGTGATGTTAGGGAACAGAATGTTTTTTCTCATGCTTTCATAGCCCCAGCATCTACTGTGGTATTTGACAACATACTCTGGTTAATAACATTTGTTCTTTGAAATGAAAGTTTTATTACTGTGACTGGAGTAGAAATAGAAATTACTGTGAAGTCCTCTTGGTGTTACATCTTGATTTTGGAGATTGTTTTTCAAAAGTGTTGATCTTTGGAGAGATGGGTATCCAAGTGACCTTCTAACTCTGAGCTGGTATACCAGCCTCCAGATGATCATCCACATCACAGTCCAAGTGCAACAGCCTCCAGTAATGTTTACTGTCTGTCACTCTCAATATATTCTGTGATCACTAACATTCATGAAAATAAGGGGCAGAATTAAAAAAAAAAAAATTAGTCAAAAAGGAGAAAGGTCAAAGCAAGCCATAGTGCGGAAAAGAACAATACACTTGATTAATTGAGTAGTGCTGGAGGAGTATATCATGTCAGAGACAATCTGAGTATTTTTTTATTTTAAATACCCGCTGTGCAGGTTATGAAAGAAAGCCAGAGAAAAAACATTGTTTGTCTGCATTATTTTTCGTACAGCTTTGGCATGTCCCTCACTCCTTTTGTGCAGCTTTGTGCCAGGGAGTGCCTCTGATCTGCTGTTTCAAAATCCCCTGACACCATCAGACCGCAGATCGATGTGCATCACTGTGGAACCTCCTGCTGCAGTTTACCACCTCTTTGCAGCTGCATTTTCTTTCTCTCATTCTCTTCCCACTTCCCCTCTCACTTGGTGATGCAGCTTATTTGTGTTTGGACATTGCAAGTGCAGAACTGAACTGCCGTTACCAGTAATTCCCAGTTACTGAGAAACTAGTGTTCTTGTTCCCTCCAGACTATAGCTGGAGTGTACAGGGAGACAGAGTTTGAGAAGCTTGTATCATTGCCGTGCACTGTGCTTGTTTTGTATGGAGAAGAGGGCTTCAATCTGCATTCAATCTGACATTGATTCATCCATCCATTTTTTGTGTTGCATAGCAAAATATACAGGTGCTGTCTTGTCTGTAGTATAGCTTCTGATGTCAGACAGAACTAAATACCAACTTTCTCACCTTTATTGAAATAATACTGATGTTCTGAAACAGTTCTGAAGGCAGATGCCAGGAAAGTAAGACTTGAGACTGAAATTTTTTTCTTAATTCCTCGAATATATTGAGAGGAAAGGAAAGTTTTTCCAGGTCATTAATTACATTTTTTTCTTTCATTTTAAAATGCATTTTTCTGAAAGGATATTCACAGGTATATCTTCTTGAAATTAGAAGCTATAGGTTTCTTAAAATCCATGATAAAACATATATACCTGGGAAGATTTTTAGGCTTAGTATTTAGACTAGATTTTAGTGAACAAATCAATACCTGTAATTAATCAATCTAAGCATTTGGTTTAGAAAATTTGTCCATTCTGTAAGTCCCTGTTCATTTTTCAAAGGAACAAATAGGTTTTTTTGAAGGTGGAGGAAGAATTGCTAAACCCCTAAGTCCTAGAGCGCAGCAACAGTTTTATAGGCACTTTCTAAATACATGTTTGTAAGAGCTCTTCAGCTCTGTTGGTGTGAATATGCTGAGTGCATTAATATGAATATTTATAATGCAAAATATTGCATATTTGCTTCTTCAGTGCTGTACTTTGTTGTAAAAATGAGTTCTTTGGGGTGAGAGAGAGTAACTTGTGTGTAGTTTAGTATGTATAAACACAGTTTTCGTGTAGACCAATAGACTCAGTTTTGAGAAGTGATGGCACACGTGCAAGTAAGTTGGTGGCAAAAATTATGTTTTAGCTTCCATTAATTTTCCTAACTGTGCCTAATGTTTGCATTTCCTTAAAACATTGCTTTTGGAAATGAAGGTCTTAAGTGATGGCATTGAAGATTACCACTGTTTAGCCATAGGAAATAAACAGTTTGGACAAGAACTGTGTGTATTTTCTTACAATTCTCTCTTTCTGCAGAGGTTATATTGATATGTATGTTTAGTTCCTAACCTTTCTCCCACCAAGATTTTAAGTGCTGATCCCCAGCATATTCCTGTCAACACTAGCTATTTCCATAATTGCCAGAACC
The DNA here is from genome assembly GCA_013401335.1 of Brachypteracias leptosomus. NCBI lineage: Eukaryota > Metazoa > Chordata > Aves > Coraciiformes > Brachypteraciidae > Brachypteracias > Brachypteracias leptosomus. The sequence continues at coordinate 182,927 of VYZX01028967.1, read as the reverse complement.
ACATACTTAAATACCTCCCCTATAATTTTCATTTTCAAGTTTCACAATGACTTCCATGCTTCTGCCTCACCTAGAAAGGCTTTGCCTTTGCCTTAAAGAGGCGCTCTTCTAGGACTTGCAATTTCTAAGTGTCTTTTTGGGACTTTGGTGTTTCTTTCTCACTGAAAGGAAGGCACTAGGAAGTCTCTGCCAGAAAGATTATTGTGAAAGATCTTGAAAGTTGTCAGGTTCACAAGTAGTTCATTCAACTCTTAGCAGCTGCTCCTTAGTCCCTCCTGCTCTGCCAGAAGTGATTTTGTTTTGAGCAGCTTTGACTTTCTCCTGTATGGTCTCTGAGATCCCTCCATCTCAATTGTAAATGGGGCATGACCTGTGGCCTTGAAAATCTGGACCATGGCTTTGACCTGGCCAATTAAGAAGTTAAAGACTCAGGGAACGAATCTGAGCAAAAGGGAATCAAATGGAGAATTACAAACTCATTTCCTACAGGAGACTGAACAGCAGTTAGGTTTGAAGTAATTCACTGGAGATGAAGATTGCATTTCACCTGGTTCCGTGTGTTGCAATATATTTCTGTACATGAGGTAGCTACTTTGTGGTCATTCTTTTCGATTCATGTGGTGATTTAGGGTGGGGTTTTTTTTGGAGTATTCATCAGTCAACAGGCAGCAAGAAAAAAGAAAGGAAAAATGTTTAAATAAACTATTCACTGAAAAGTTCTGGTAGTTTTTTAAAAGGTAAATGAAATGATGCAAGGTAAATTATTAGGTACGGTCATTAGGGACAGATTGATTAATTGTCTCAAAATAAATCTGCAAGCAGAAAAAGAATGAGTTGCATGTCTCAGTGTATTTTCCTGTTGAAGACAACTGGCTATGTTTAGCAGCATTCTTTTGTGGGGAGGATGCTACAAATGATTTTTCCCCCCCTCTGGGAGGGAAGACTCTTTTTGCACCTTCAGTGGGTTGAGAAAGAATTGCTTTTGTAGGTAAAATAGAGTCCTTAGGAAGCAAAATTTAAGCAGTTCAATAGAATGGATCTATCTAACACTGAGAAAAAAAGTTTGTTTTAGGGAAACTCCTTTATAATGTCAAGCCTGGATGTGATGAGTTAGGGCTATATGTTCCTCAAAAGTTCTAAGTAGACCTTGTAAATTAAAGCTGCCCACCAAATCTTAGATAATACTTTCTTATTCTTTTGTAACTATGTGTATCTGGGAATGCAGATACCTGGTCATCTTTCAGTATTTCTGAAAATGAGGGACTGGTGAGCCCTGTGCGTGTGGTTCCTGGTAAGCCCTGTGTATGTGGTTCTTGGCAGATCTCCCCAGGCATGTTTGTTGTCTGTTTGTTAGGTCAGAAGTGGTGCCAGTTTTGCAGTGTTTCAGCCATACTGTGAGCACCCACGGCCAGCCAGTTCGGCTTGTGGTGAGTCCCCAGCCTGTCCAGCAGCCCAGCCCTGCCAGGGTGCGTTTGCTTGGTCCTCCCTATGTTGGCCAATGCGGGCACTCACTTACCAGTAGCCCCAAGCTGGATTTGTGTATGCTTGTTGAAGAGCAAATTCAGAGTATAGGAGACACTGACTTGCTTAGGTGGCAGCAAATGAAGACATACACGGCGCTAGTGAACTGCGTGACCTTGTGGCTGGCCAGTGAAGCATGATAAAGGCAAGAGACAAGCCACTTTGGAGGTATGAAGAATCAAAGAAGCATTAAAGTAATTTAAGAAATGTAAACTGTGGCTAAAATCTAAAAACATCATTTCTTTAAAATTCTTCATTATTTACCAGACTTCATTCCTGAAAACCTCGTACCCTAGGATGAGATACAGCTTGTAGAGCAGGAGGAAGATCAACTTCTGTCCGGAGAGGCTTGATTTAAAAAGATATGGCCACAGCTTTATTTCTGATGTGACTTCTCGTTGCTATGGGTGTGTCTGTACATGTCTGGGTATGTTTCTGCATATCCTTTAAGTCATATTATTCTCATTTGCAAAATAAAGAGAACCCAATTAATCTGCCTTTTGTATCAATAGCTGAGTTGTATAGCTTTATCCACATCTTCATGCATCCCAGGATGAGTCAATACAATTAACAAGCAAGAGTGTCTTAATTCTTTTTTCAAACGCTCCTTTATGGTGGTACATGGTCCAAGTGAGCTTTCTTTATTTAATGTTGTAGATTTTTAGGTTGCCTGACCTATGTTTGTTTCAATTGGTTGTGATGTTTACCACTTGTTTTAACAAGAAAAACCTTTTTTTCAGCTGTTAAATAGAAAAGTTTGTTTGTTTGCTGCCATGTGTCTTGCCACTGGAGACAGCACTGCTAGTACAAGCTCATTTTCTGTATCTGCATTGGTTTTCTACAATATATACCAAAATATTTGAAAACAGACTCACCCATCATGTGATCTGAAATAATTGCATAATTATAAATAAGGTGATTGTAATCACCAGTAGGAAAGAAATGCTCCCCTAATATCCCTTGATCTCAAGAGAATAGTGCATGAGAGAGCTCCAATGTTGTGTCTTCTTCTAAACCAGTAATTTTCAATGTTTAAAAAAAAAATAAAAAAGAAAGATAGAGCCAAACTGGCAATGCATTGGTGCACTGGTGAAAGGAATTGTGTGCTTGTCAAGGACCAGACAAATGGAAAATCTGAAATTCTGCATCTGTCCGGTAGACAGTTACAGCTTGTGCATTAACATTGAAAATGAGTTATCATTGCTTTGATAACATGCCTGAAATCTGAACTGGAGCAGTGGGCCAAAACAGGTTGGCTACGGCAGGACACTTCTGCTTGCCATTGTGAATAATAAAATGTTTTCTGTAAGCCTGAGGAGAGCACAGACCCTGTTAACGCAGAGGAGGAAACACACAAATATATGAGCAGAGCTTGCTGTAAACCTCTGAATATGATGAACTTACTGTCTGGATTTGTTATGTTTTCAGGTGGGACAATCTTCTGATATGTGATCTACAGCAAGCTACTTTGAATCGTATGATGACAATGTTATCGCTGTCGCATCTCTGGGAACCAGTTATTCATAAGTATACGGTATGTGAATGTCTGCATCTTACATTAACCATTACTTGTTGGAACAACACAGAAACACAAAGGTGCTAAAAGTCATTGAAGTAAATGTTAAGCCACATGTACAAGCTATTATGCAGAGCTGTTCCAGCAGATGTTTATCTACTAGGCCTGCTCTGTATGCAGAATACGGTCATATAATCATGCTGGTTGGAAGAGACTTTTAAGATCATCAAGTCCAACTGTTAACCCAGCACTGTCAGGTCACCACTAAACCATGTCCCTAAGTGCAACATCTATATGTCTTTTAAATACCTCCAGGAATGTTGACTCAACTGCTTCCCTGGGCAGCCTGTTCCAGTGCCTCACAACCCTTTCTATGAAGAAATTTTTCCCAGTGGTCACCAATGTAAACCTTCCCTGGTGCAACTTCAGGCCGTTTCCTCTTGTCCTAATGCTTGTTACCTGGGAGAAGAGACTGACCCCCACCTTGCTACAACCTCCTTTCAGGTAGTTGTAGAGAGCAATAAGATCTCCCCTCAGCCTCCTTTTTTCCAGGCTAAACAACCCTGGTTTCCTCAGCTGCTCCTCATTAGTCTTTTTCTCTAGACCCTTCACCAGCTCATTGTCCTCCTTTGGACACACTGCAGCACCTCGGTGTCTTTCTTGTAGTGAGGGGCCCAAAACTGAACACAGTTTTTAAGGTGAAGCCTCACCAGTGCAGAGTACAGGGGGACAATCACTTCTCTAGTCCTGCTGGACGCACCATTTCTTATACAGGCCAGGATGCTGTTGGCCTTCTTGGCCACGTAAGCACACTGATTTATCATTAACTTGAAAATGTATTAATTTACAGATATTGGTAGAAATATTCTACCAATGCTTCCTTTGGATGAAGTTACACTGGTACAGTGATGATATGTAGATATACAGACTGTTACACTCTTCCTTAAGCAGGAGGGCTTGGTAGCAGTAGCATGAAGGGTTCTGTACTTTAACTGCATTTAAAGCAGTATTATTTTTCCATTTAGGAAAAGTCTTTAATTGCTTTTCTCCTTCATTCCATTTTCAATTTCTGGTAATTCTAAATTAGATTAATTTCACACACCAGTGAATCACTAAAGAAGTGTAGATTAACTCCATTTTACCAAACTCAGCCAGATGATGGCAATTATTCCCTTTATGTTTAGCTTCACATCACCCATCATCTTTGACCAAGATTTCAATAGGAATTAAATTCGTATATTGAGCCTCTTTTTCTCACCATATATAAGGAATTGGAGACTGAGACCTGCATGAATGAAGGAAGGCTATTTAATTTATGGCCTGCAAGACCAAAAATGTAAGGTCACTGATAGCTGGCATGTTTTTATTTTCTACTGTTCTGGCTTGAAATTGTTAACACGTACTCTGGTCCTGTAAAACCATGAGCAAACTGGTTTTATGAGAGTGGTTACATTGTTGGTTTATGTTCTGAAGCAGTTTGTAGTACACCACATAACCATTAGCATGGAACTTCATCTGATTTATGTCCCTGATGCGACTCCCACTGAAGCTGGTGAAAAATTTCTTCGTGCTGATGGGGGTTGAATTGCACTGCACAGAACACCTGAAACTTTCGTTTAAATAATGTTTTCTGCATGGCATTGTTTTACTGATTAATTTTTTCACTGACTACTTTTTAGAGATTAAGTATTAGTGATATAAGCATAGAACAGAACTGTGAAGAAATAGATTGCAAAATAATCTAAAAGAGGACTCAATTATTGAAAATACTTGTCTAGCTTCAAAAGTTATAAAGTGATGAGGAGAGATGACCGTTTGCTCCAAAAGTATGTATCTGGCTTTAATGTGCTGTATTTTTGTAGATAATTTTGAAGATAATGTCAGAACTGTGAATGATTTGCTGCTGCATCAGTGACGTGGGAGAGGGAAAGCAAAAGTCTTTCAAGGAGTGAGGAGAGAAAGGTCACACTTCATCAATCAATTTAGTTTGTTTTGGGAGAGCAGTTCACAACTTGGGTGATTTGTGTGCTTGTAAAGGTTTCCAAATCTGGCTGGTCTCTGAGTCAGTTTAAAGAGAAGCTCCCAGAGGCATCATCTCCAACTGAAGTTAGAGAGCATTGATCCTGCTTGTGCTGTCAGGGCTTCTAGCACGCCTTTGTAGCCACCCTCAGTAATCCCTGCTGGCCAGATGCCATTAATGTGACCCTTTGCAAACGAGTTCTGTGTGTTTTTTCAGATATCTCCTCTATCATCCATATCTAAGCACCTTTTCAGGAGGGATACAAGAATAATAATCTGTGTTGCTCATTTCTTCTGAGCTGATCACTTTTTAAACTTTCAGAATTGTTTGTTGATAGATGTTTTTGTAGGTAAGTTGCTTTGGTGTGTGTATTGGAGCATTGATAATGGAAAGCTGGTTTGAAGAAGTTTTATGTTCTGCAGGGGCAGAAGTCTGGAAAGTACCAAGCAGGCCAGCTGGTCTGCTTTCTTGCCATCAGAGGTCTCTCATCATGAAAAGCATGAATGCGACTTGGTTGACTTTTTCACTTTTTTAGTGGAATGCAGCATTTGCCAGCTGAGGGGACCTCTCAGAGAGCAAAGGTCAGGTGGTGGGTAGAGATGGTTGTCAGAGTGGTGTCCGCTTGCAGGTCTCTGTGTTCCCTGGGCACAAAGAGCAAGCAGCCGTCTCGCTGCTGTGCTTTTAATGAGCTATAGAGCAAGGGGTACTGTGTCTCACACCTTGTAAGACTTCTTCTGATATGCAGTAATAACCTTCATGGATTTGCCATCTACCCAAATCAAAATGAAATTTCCTATGATGGGTGAGTGCAGGAGTCAGAAGGAAGTAAAGGTTTTTGTGTTATTTTGCTTTTCCCTCTTTTGCCAGTTCTCATATAGCATCGCTAACATTTCAGGAAACTAATTTGCAGGAGCACAGCTCATAAAAGATGAGCCTGCTGGAGGATGAGACTCTACTTATTACAGAAAAGCTTCTGAGGCAGTTGCAGCTGAAAAGATTACACATTTCCACAGGAAATTAAATTTGATGTAATATAGTGAAAGAATGACAAAATGGAAAGGGCATATATAATATATTTATGATTATTAAGTGGTAGAAAAATGAAAACTTGAGATCCAATGAAGTGCATGTAATTTAGATATGGATACAAAATTCTCAATATTATTTTTTTTAAAATTTGGCCCTCTACTTTCCTTTGCCCCCTCTTGGTGCTGTTACCTCAATGTAGAAAATCATTAATGTCTTGTAAAATTATGTCAACTTTTGGGCACGTTAGATTACAAAGTGTTTGAAACAAGTTTCAGAGCAGTCCTATGGAGTCCAGTTAGATTGCATTCTTCAGCAGAAGGTGTGTATGTGACACCAGACTGGGAATGAGAGGCAAGAGCTTCCTTCTTTTCTTCATCCTTCTCCCACGTGGATGTGGTGCTGACAGAGGGGAAAGCTTTCCTTCCCCATCTGCCTGTGCCCCTCACTGAGGTGCAGTGTGGTGCTCAGTGGTGGGTGGAAGTCCCAGCACTGTCCCAGCCACCGACTGGAGGGTGGTGTCCCAGGTGCAGTCAGGCTGCAGACCTGCTGGGGACCATTCAGGTGACACACATGCTGAAGAGGTGACATGTCCCCTCTTCCTCTTCTCCTCAGGGTCAGCATGGACACCATGGTGAGCTGGGCTCTCTCCTAGCCAGGTGCTTTATGGCAAAATGTAGCTTTTCTTTCAAGGGGGACAGCAACAACTTGCAATATTTTAATATTTTTTCCCTATAAGGTTTTGTTACCTGCAATTGGAAAGAATAAGCAGAACTCTGGCAGATTTAACTTTATTAGCTGTCATAAATCCTTTCCTTTTTGACTCTAATCAGTCCCTGGAGTCCTTTTAATGCTCTTGACATTGCACTGGCCTTTCATCACAGCACAATATACATTTTCTTGTAACTAGAAAACTGATAGTGAGAGCCTTACATAAAACCAAGGTAACGGACGCAGTGATGGGGACGTGCGACTGTCAGATGCCTGCTGCCAGTGAAAGGAGGAGAGGGAGCTTATCCTGCCAGCATGACTGTACCCTCAGTGAGAGCAAGTGAGGGGACCTGAAGGTACAGGCACTTGTGGGGCCTAGTGGGGTCAGACAGACAGACAGCGGTGCTTTTGTGTCTTCTGCTGGCAAGCAGGGGATGCTGAGGGCTGAACCCTGCCTCAGAAAGCACCTCTGTGAGCAGCCCCAGCGCAAGTCCCTGGGGCAGCGAGAGGCCAGAGCTGGGTAGTGGCCGTCTGACCCAGCCACCAGGAGCTGCTGGCCAGGAGGAGGTCACTTGTGACACTGGGACCAGGCAGACCTGCTCAGATGGAGGCACTGGGTGAATGGATCTTTTCTGTGCTGGGCACAGCACTCAAAGGAATGAGTGTTACCAGGTGGTTGCGGGGCCGGTGGCTAAGCAACAAACACCTTCTTCATAAAATAACTACCTGGGTTGTTGCCTCTCTGTCCAGCCCGCGCACAAAATCCTCTGGAAAGCGAGAGGGGAATTCCCCGGTCAGTATTCTGCCTGTCTCTCTGCTGTCCAGGAATTCATGTGATGGAGAAGGCATCCCAAGAATCTGCCCTCGTGTGCAGGGAAGCTAAATTCCCTCTTGTTTTTCCTCCGTATACATAAGTCAGCAAGTTTCTTCAGCAAATGCTTTAATGTTAAGCTTAATACTATGCAAATATTTAACTTTGGACAAAAAAGCCTCAAGCTGGCTTCAGACCATGGACTGGCTTCCAGCTGCTTCTGCAGGTACAGTTCCAGTGTTTACATACACAAATGGTTATTTATTTGCTTATTTATTTATTATGGTGATCTTATTATAAAGAATTTGGATATTTTTGTACCCTGTTTTTGTTTTAAACATAAAAATCTATGTATTTGCAATGTGTGTACAGCCATTTTCAGAAGCCTTGGCAAAAACCTCAGATTTGCTGAAGATAATCACTAAATCTTTAGATGACACAGAGTTGTACTGACTAATTTTCACTCTAACTGAAGTGCCCAAAGCTGTGCTTACCATTGAAAGCCCACCAGCCTAAGTTATGAAAATAAGTTTGGGAAGATCTGGTGCCTGCTGCAGGAGCTTTATACTGTAATTTGGTTGTCCAGACAAATTAGTACAAAAGAATATTCAGAAGGAGCCTGAAGAGCATTAGCAGTAAATGTTAACTACATTTCAAAAATGTTTAAATGCTGCCTTGATAGATAATACTTTGCTGTATCCCCATGTATTTCATATATGTATGCTTTTCTCTAGCCCTCGTCTCAGCTGCTGCATGCCTGCAAGCAGCCTCTTATTAAAAAGGGAAAGTCTGTAGTCTTGTGGACCTTATCCAGTGTGCTCAGTGTGTGAGCTATTGACTTCATGAGGACGAGAATAACTATGTCAAATGTGTTTCATTTGCATGTGGCAAGATAGAAAAAGCAAACTCTGTGTGAAGATGAGCAGACAAGATAGACGCCGAATGCCTTAAATACTAAGGGAGTTAATGCTATGCAGTGATTTTGCTTCTGTTATAGGAAGTGTAAGAACAGTATGCTTCCTGGCATACATCACCATCTAAACTGCAAAGGTTTCAGTTCCATGGCAACACAAAGAGCCCGATTGTGCTGAAGGTGTATGTATTAATGCATTCAGAGTGAGGGGCTGGGAGCAAGCTGGGGAAAAATAAAACGTGCTGAATGTTTCCCATTTTATAGTAAGGCCTTTGTTCTTAGAAAATCAGAACTGACATGATTAAACCCTCCCTTCCCAGTTCTCTCTGATTCTTTTTTGCATGTGTTTTTCTCAGGCAAAAAGCAACTGAAGAGGCTGTTTTGTTGGGCTTTTTTAATAACACTGTAAGTGCAATAGCACTTGATTGTTGCAAGAAAATGCTATTAATTCCTGAGACTGTTGTATATCCCTAGAGAGAAAGAGTTGGGGGGATGGGGGTATTTTTCCCAAGATGTACTGCTTTACAGATTGAAGCAGTGTTTGGGGTTTTTTATTATTATTTGCCTTGATCTTTTTAATCTGCTCTCTTTCTGCCTTTCTCTACATCCACCTCCAGTTTCCCTCACCTCCCCTGGCTGAGGAGCAGGAAACAAGGAGGAAGCAAAGGAAACAAGACTGAGCTCTGTTTCCTGACATTGATAAAATATAAAAGTAGGAGGAAACGGTGTATTTTGTTTTGCCAGCCAACTTGGATTTGCAGACCCACACTAGGAAGGCACCTGCTCCCAGACAGGGTCAGGAGTCACCCTCCGGAGCAGCTGGGCAATTGGCCAGGGAATAACCAAGAGCTGATCGTTATGTGAATTTTGTTTGATCTGCTCAGTTGGCTGTGTGAATGTAGGATTGGGGATTGTGACAAATGTATTTTGCTCATAGTGAAGAACTACCTAATGCTGTTCCTGCCAGCTGTGCTAATGAGTGGATGAATTGCAGATTTCCAAGGTTTAAAGTCAGACTGGGCGGTGAGGGAACCTCCAGATGTTGGTATTTCTGAGGCTAACAGCAGTGCTAATCTGGCATGGTAAAGCTGACAGAAACTGGCAAGTTAAACTGGATTTATTACAGCTGCTTTGCATTGCTAAAGCAGGCAAAGTAGACAGAACATATCAGAGGATCTGGCCTATAGATTTCAGCGAGGCTCCTCTGTTTAACCAGGGAGAGAATATAGCTCTGCAGTTGGAAGTTGGTCAACTGCTCTCCTCTTGCTGTGCCAGGAGGAATAAAATTTGTCTCTCTCTTATCTGTAGCCTTTTATGATTTATTTTTTTTTTCACTAGCAACAGGAATATTTTTTTTTCTTAAAAACAAGGCTTGCTTTTATCAAAGTGGGAACCCTGTCTTGGAGATTCTACTTGGGGAAAATTTGTCTCTGTTCAGGAGACCAGTGCAATATGGCTAAATCTTTTCTAAGAGTATAAATAGAATTGAAATGATTAAGTGACCCTGTCTTGGCCTTCTGCAGAGGGGTGAATTTCATCCTCAAGGCAACAGAACTGTAAAGTAAGAAGGTGTCATTTCTAAACAGCCACATCCTGAGGGAGAGCAGCACTGGTAAGCCTGAGCCACTTGCTAATACTGGATTTGACACTCTTCCAAATTTTTTGTTGTTGTGGTTTTTAGTTTCTGCACAGCCCCCCAAACCAAAAAAAAAACCCAAACCAACAACAAAATATAGCTCATTTATACTAGCATATGCTTCCCAAATTACGTGGCACCTTTGTTTTCCTGACTTTTGACAAAGGGATTGTGCTTACAACCCTAAATGCAGAGGAGGTATCACTCTAGCCAACAGTGTAGTAAGGGAGGTGAAGGAGTTCTGTGTAGGTGTCCTGACCTGGCATGACCCTCCAAACAGGATAGTTGCTGTTTGCAACCACCCCCCAGTGGAGCACCTCATTCAGCGTGTCAGGAAGGATGAAGAGAAAGCACCAAGAGGAACATCAAAGAAAGAAGAAAAGGAGGAGGGAAATCAAGGACAGGAAGAATGAGGAAACAGAGCAAAGGCAGAAGGGTGAGCAGAGAAACAACAGGGGGCTGGGAAGAGCACAACACAGGAAAGAGGTGATGCTCTGATGTCTATGAGGAAAAAGTTGTTTTTCTAATATTATGTAGACAAATGAAAGGAAAAAAGAACAAGAAAATTAAAGTGCATGAAGCGGGAGAGCATATCAGAGTGCTGAGGAAGGAGAATTCAGATTGACATGAACAGAAATAATAGGGAAAACACACAGATTAATTTCATACACTGTTCCAGTCAGTTTTAAATAGTAGCTGCTAAGTTTGTAGCATCAAGAGCTTGTGACGTTCTCCATGTGGAGGTTTTGGAGACTGGTGGGGAGCAACGGGACCACAGTCAGAGGCTGTTGCAGGCACCGGAGTGGGTGGTTGGAGACATATCTCTTAGTGCACCTTAACTGGAAGCTTAAAGCCAGTATGAATATCCCTGTGGAAAATTGCCAATCCTGTGTTTGAAGATGGGCAGTCAAAAATGTGTCCAATTCTCTCTGAAGATATCTGAGGAAGGGCTGTTGCCATGCCAGGCAGGGATAAGGGCTCCCTCTAGATCCATGTTCTTCCACTTTTCAAGTTATCTAGGGTACCAAAAAAACCCCAGCTGAATGGAAATTTTAGTTCTGGCTGTGAAAAGAAGCCTTTGAATGAATTCTGCATCAAATAATGAACGTCTTCTTTCCTCCTCCTCTCCATCTACCTTGTTCCTAAACATTAACATTTCATGTCACTTGAGATAAGTTCAGTGTCAGACTCACCAGATCCTGCTGAAAAATACACCCCTCTTTTGTGGCAAGCCAGAGGAGATGAGAGGCTTATGGTGATTTTCCTTCCCAATCTCTGCTGCACTGGGAGAAGCAGCTAAGGCTGTGTGAAGCTGTCTGCTTCCCACTCTCCTAAACTTCGCTCCTAAAAATGCTTCTCCCTCAACGGCTTTGCTGCTTCTCTGAGGGAGGCATGGCTTTGGCCCTCTTAGTGCTATCATTTGCCAGAGGATTGCTTTCTCAGATTGCCGTGATTTTCATCATCATAGGAGGCTGAAGAGGATTGCTGTAAAGTAAGTCATGGACACCCCTAGCTGTGCCATTTGAAAATTGTTACATAAGCATAGAAGAGAAGGATCAAGAATTGTGAGATTTAAACCCTGCCTGAAGCCCCAAACCTCCAAATAATTTCTGCCATTTCTCCTTTCTGTTCTCTAAACACCTGGGCTGGACTTGCATGATATTTTTAAACTTATCCTCCAGATCCACAAAGGTGAGAAATGCCCCTTCTCTGAAATAGGTCATTTTGTGGGCAGCAGCACCAGTACGTGTTCCACCTTGGCCCTTTCCCCCCAAGGACTTCTCAACCACCTCCTTTATGTCGCTGCCAGCAGGCGGGAGATTGACGGCTGCCTGGCTGGGCTGAGACTCTGAACCCTGCTCCCCGCCAAGGTGGCCATGCAAGGCTTGAGGGCTGAGCTCAAGGCACCAGCCTGGCTTTCCTCCTCAGAGTCAGCCACCAATTTTCTTGAGACTTGTGAGAATATAGTTACTGAAATATAGTGAAATTTGTTGTCTAGGAGAGAAGATAAGAGTGTCTGCAGAGGTGGAGAAATGTGCATTCAAGTAGTGGGTTTGTTGTACATGAAGGGGAATGGTTCTCATGGGGCAGTCGTGTCTGAGATGCTCTGCACTATGTGGTAGTATTTGTGATAAACATGCATGCTTTTATAGTAAAAGCATGGGGACCTGAGCTTACCTGTAGAACCTTAATAGTTTTCTCTACTATAGAGAAAGCAAGTGGTGAGGAGTCACAGGAAGGAAGTGGTGGTGAAAACAGACCTTTTGTTAGTGAGCAATCTTGCTGCTTTTGGTGGAGTGAGTAGGGATGTTCCTGCATTGCACTGTAGTTATGCAGAGATGTGCTGATTCTTGCTTATTTTGATCAGTGCTGAAAAACAGAAGGAAAAAATTTAATGTGGCTTTAGGGTGCTGTAATAGAAGGCTGAATCACCTGAAATCAAAGCCAGTTCAAGGTGGAAATATGATGGCCGTTGTTAACTCCAAATTTCTCAACCTTTACCTGAATGTACTTTTCAGATGTTAGAGAAAAATCACCGTTCCCAAAGATGCCGTGAGAACAGGACAGCCATTTTTACGTGATAGGAGGAGGTTTTTTCCCTTCCCTTCCCTCACCTTGATGTCTAGTCCAGCAATTAGGAATCAGATTTAACCCTCAATGTTTGTTTCAAGCCCTGTGAGTCTTTAATTCTTTTCCAGCAGCAAAAAAGTTATTTTTGATAGACACACTGCTTGTTTGTTAATTTGTTTATAATCAGTTTTCCAAGAGGTTGCTTTGATGTGGGAGGAACTGAATTCTTTGGGTGCAAATGCTCGCTGCTGACTCTCTTCTTAGTCATTAAGAGATGTTTTTCACATTAAGGTGCCTTTACTTTTAAGGGAAAATGTCAAGCGTCTTCTGATACCGGGCATATGAAATACGTGGTTGCCTAAACAGAAAACATTTGCTGAGCTGCAGCATGTGAGTACAGGAACAACCAAGACCAGCCCAAGCCTTTGCCAGCTTCCCGGGGAGAGGCTGAACAAGCCCCCCAGCCCCTCTGGCTGCTCTGCAGCCACCTGCACCAGCCCCCAGGACCTGAGACCCCACAAATGCTGGTTCCAGCTACTGACCTACATCCCTGCCGATATGCCACCACGCTAAAAGATGTCACTGTTCTTATACAAAAAGAACATGTCTTCTTTTTTCAATTCCCTTGCTACCTTTTTGTATTTTCCAACTGCGGCTTTTTTTAAGGCTCCCTGCCTCTGCAGTTCTTGCTTTTGTATAGGTTATTTTTGGAAACTGGGGAACCAGGAGGAGGGATGAAATTTAGGGGAGTTAACTGCAGTAGAAGTAGAAATCTCTTTACCTTGGTGTGCTCTTTCTTCCCTCTCTTTTATTCTTGTGACCTCTGGGGTTCGATCCCTGATCTCATCGCTCATTCCAGGGCAAGATGTAGCCGATGCGCTTTGTGCCCTGCAAGTGAATTCTTCCCATGCAGAGGCATGCTGGTTTGCAAGCTGTGCTCGCTGCTTCCTCCCTGTAGTGGCCATCATTTCTATATTGCTTTCTGGGTCAACTGGTTGGCTAAAAAGTGGTTGGTGTTGAAGCAGAGTTTTGAGAGCTGTGAAATACTGGTAGTACATGGGAGTTCGTGTACCTTGGGTTAAATTGTGTGCGGAGATGAATGTGTTTCCTTCATTATTTCCTTGGTGGGGCAGCCCCATCAAGGTGGTTGGCTTTTTCTTGATATGTGAGTGTGTTTTTACATCAGTAGCGTTACATGCAGGTTGACAAACTTGGCAAGAAAAACCAAATTTTCTTGAAGACTGGGGAGTAACAACTGAAACCTGACTTGGTGGGGAGACTTTGGGCTCTGGAGCATGGGGCAGGTGGTGGTGAGCCTGGACCCCCAAACCATCTGAGCTCTTTTGCACAGGGGTAGTCACTTCACATCTTTTGTTTTCAATGAAAAAATTTAAGGAGAAATTTTCTATGAAGGATCACCCAAGGACTTACTTTCTTCTGTGCAGGTTTTCTAAAATCACTAGCTCATAGGAAGACATTGACCATACAGTAGGTCAGGCTGCCCTTTTGATAACTGAGACAGTATTCAGATAATTGAGATGCCTGTGATTGCCTGTGAAAATTTGCTGATGTTTACACTGCTGTCAGGTATTGAAGTCATGCCATAATATTTATTGTGGAATCTTTCAGTGGATGTTAAAATAGATCAATATCACAGCACAAAGTGAGAATTTTCCTCATTTTTTCTGCGGTTATGAAAATGCTTAAATAGCAGTATAGTGCTGTAAATGTTAAACATTAAAAGCTGCTTTTGTGTATCCTGATAAGAGTAAATCAGTAGAGGAGGAAGTGCTTGAGTTTGGTTGGTAAAGCTGATAGGAGTATGGTGGAAATCAAAGTACGAGATGATTGTAGACTCAGAGCAGTAACTTGCTGTCTTTGAAGGATGGGTTTGGATCATCAACATAACAAGAAGTGATAATAAGGAGGACTTTAACCCTAAAGTAAAAAAAGGCAGATGATTCTATACAAAAAGTTGCATGTAAAAAAGTAATCCAAATAGAGAAAGAAACCAATAGAACCTGAAGTACTCTCTTAAAATACATGGAAGTGGAGGGGTTTTTACTGCGGTGTTATGGCAGAGATCAATTGAGCTGTGCAAAATGGTTATGCAAAATGTTCGCTGTAGGGAAATCACCATTTTCTGTAGATTCTAAGAAGGAGTGCTGGCACGCTGCTGGCAGTGATTTATTTTCACCCAGCCCTGGTGCCTGTGGCTGGCACTCAATGAAATCTTCCAGGGTAAATTATTTATTTAATTAAGAATGGCCACAGTTGCACTGAGAGACTGGCAGCCCAGCAGCAGGAAGTCTGTTAGAGATTAAGTCTAACTTGGTACGGATAGGCTGCTTATGTATACTATAAATAATTAAAATCGTACAGAAGTGTATGTTGGCATTTTTGTTTAAGCTTATTAACAACAGTTCATAATATTGAGTGTGGTGTATGTACTGCCATGTGTTATAGTCCTCTAATTCTTTATCAACTAACCCAGAGGCTTGTGTAGCAAGCTAAGACATCAGGTTGTTGCTAATTGAACTTTTGAACTTTTAATAAGAAAAGGAGACATCAGTGAGGGAAGAGTCAAATTCATGAAGGCATAAGCATGAGCAACCCAAAACCTTTCGTTTCAGTAGGATTCCCGTAAGAGTAAAAGGAGAAATCCCCTCTTATGCCAAATAGGCAGGGTAATGCTTTCTTCTTTCTTTAACGTATTCCAGAGATAACAAGCTGGTGGCTTGAGGGCGTCCCAGGAAGAGAGGAATTGGAATATAACTAACAAGAGAAATTGTCATTTGAGGAGAAATCCCTGGAGAGTCTTTATAACATTTCATATTGTTAACTGTGTCGGTTTTGGTTTTGTTTTTTTTAAAAAAAGGTCAAGCAATGTGATTTGGTAATTGTTCTTTTATCAATAAATTTGATTTTTGAAGAATACGTTCTGAGTTTGAGCCTTGCTTTCTTTCTCTGATTGTTGAGTGATAAGAAAAAATCTTGCAAGAGGAAAAGAAACCGCCTCTTGTAGATGAAACCGCTCATGGATTTAAGCTGTGTAGTTTGACATGAAGGAAAAAAGGTAAACCATTTTGAAACATATCAGAAATGAACAGTTTTGAAACATTGAACATTCTTGATTTTGGACAGGCCTAATAAGCAAATCACAGAGCTAAATTCACCTTCTGGGGGCAAGTTCCCCTTTCAACAGGCACTGGTGGCAAGGGCCAGCAGGCACCCTGCCAGCAGCAGAGGCGGGGCTCTCTCCTTTGCATGGAGTGGTTTGGATCTTCCCCTCTCCTCCTCCTGTGCTTCCTTCCTGGTCCTGCTGGCTGCCTGATGGTCCTCACTGAAGCTGTTGGCAGCAATGTCTGAAATGCTCCTTGACCTTGAGAGGTCAGCTTTTCTCTCAGCAGCCTGGGCTCTTCAATACTGCCAAAAGTTGGAGCGAGCCAGTGGTTGGGGTTTGAGGAAGGGTTTCCCACTCTCCTGGCTGTGGTTCCATGTCCTGGAGGGGCTGCTTCTGCTACCTGTCATCTGTGGCCACCTGCCTGAGCCTACACTGGGCTAGTTTGAGCTGTTGGATGGCCAAGAGTTTTTGGTAGGTTAGCACCTTGGATTGGCTCTCCACAGGCACAGGCAAACCCTAGAGCTGACAGGAGCACACAGCTCTTGTGTGGGGAGGGAGGGAAGAAGCAAAGTGACATCTCCCTCTCTTGGTTGGCAGCTTACTATTGGACTGATCTCACCAGAGCATGAAACTGCATCCTCAACATGCAGATCAAATCTTACACGTGCAAGGTCATTCACATTTGAGTACTGTTATCTCATCATGGTAATCAGAAATGGATACTGAGAAGGTGATGGATGGTGAAGGACAGTGGTGTTTCCTGTGCTGCCCTTTTCCGCTCCCCACTTTTGGTGACCCCAAGTCACTCTCTGTGTTTCCCTTTCCAGATGGAGTTAGAAATGGGTGTACGTTCAGAATTGGGTATTTTTTGGCAGCATCTGTGAAAAATCAAAAATTGTTTGTGCAGATTTGCAATCAAACTTCAAACTGAAATGAATGTGATTTCAGAAGAAGTTTGTTTACAGTCATAGTTTTAATTTTTTTGCAAAGAAGTATTTTTTGCAGTATCTTCTAGGTACTCCTGGTTACTGTGCGCTGGAATCATAGAATCACGGAATGGTTTGGGTTGTAAGGGACCTTTTAAGATCATTAGTTCCAACCCCGCTTCTGTCAGCATGGACATCTTTCGCTAGATCAGGTTGCTCAAAGCCCCATCCAACCTGGCCTTGAACACTTACAATTGTGGGGCATCCACAGTTTCTCTGGGCAACCGATTCCAGTGTCTCACCACCTTCATGTGTGCTCTAAACCTGCCCTCTTGCAGTTGAAAGCCATTGCCCCTTGTCCTGTCACTACAGGTCTTGGTAAAAAGTCTCTCTGCATCTTTCTTATAAGCCCCCTTTATATATTAAAAGGCTGCAATAAGGTCTCCTTCTCCAAGCTGAAGAACCCCACCTCTCCCAGCTTTTCTCCATAGGAGAAGTGTTCCAGCCCTCTGATCATTTTTGTGGCCCTCGTCTGGATCTACTCCAATAGGTCCGTGTTTATTTTTTGCTGGGGACTCCAGAACTGGAGACTATTCAGGTGGGGTCTCACAGGAGCCCAGTAGAAGAGGATAATCACCTCCCTCAACCGGCTGACCACGCTTCTTTTGACACAGCCCAGGATGTGGTTGACTTCCTGAGCTGCAAGCACACATTGCCAGCTCATATCCATTTTTTATCTACCAGTGTCTCCAAGTCCTTCTTGGCAAGGCTACTTTCAATCCCTTCATCCCCCAGCCTGTATTAGTACCCAAGATTGCCCTGACACAAATGCAGGACCTTGCACTTGGCCTCATTGGGTCTCATGAGTTTCACATGGCCCCTTCTCAAGTCTGTCAAGGTCCCTCCGGATGACATCCCATCTCTCAAGTGTATCAGCTGCACCACTCAGCTTGGTATCATCCATAAAATTGCTGAGAGTGCACTTGGTCCCATTATGTCATCAATAAAGATATTGTACATTATCTCTCCCAGTATGGACCTTGAGGGACACCACTTGATATACTGATCTCCATTTGGACATTGGGTCATTGACTGCAACTTTCTGAATGCAGCCATCCAGCCAACTCCTTATCCATTGAATAGTGCATCCATCAAATCTGTTATCTCTCCAATGTAGAGAGACAGGGATGTTGTGTGAGACTGTGTCAAAGAACATAGAGAAGTCAAGATAGATGACATCAGTTTCTTTCCCGTTCACCAATGCTGCTATTGTAGAATAATGTATAGAGGGAACCCATCATATTTTGATGGTTAACTTTATTTGGTCCCTTCATGTCATATAGAATATAGATGATGTGAACAGACTCCTGAGACTACTATTATTTTTCATCACCATATTCTAAAAATACTTTTAAAGAATTTTGCTGAAGAATAGATTTTAATTAATGTCTTGGAATAGGAAAGTAGTCTTTCCTCAACTTGCAGTTACTCAACTGTAAATCAGCTCATTATTTAACAAACCCAAAGTGAGTACAGTGAAATGAAGAACCCTCAGATCCTTCTGCTGCAGATGCTGAAGAGGCTGTTGCTGTCAAATGCTAGTTTCTCATTTCAAAAAACTCTGGTTCCAGGTGCTCAGGCACCAGCTTTCCTTAGTTTCATGGTTTGATTTGCTTTAAAACTTTGGCGTAAACCCTGCAATTTACTGTCAACTGTGCTACCAAAGGTAACCAGTGTAGACTATATAATAGGTACTGTTAATTTGAAATTTAAAATTTAAATGTACTTATTTAAAAAAATTAAAATGTTGATTTTCATGTTAAATATCTAAAATAAGCATAACTCCCATGACCACCATTGTTACTTGTCTTCAGTTTCTTCAGGGGTGTTTGCATGCAAAAGGAAGTATCAGATTCCTACTTCCAAACAGAGCAAAGTCATTATGTAGTCTCAGAAACCTTTGCTTCTATATTTTAATATTGCTTTTCAGTTATAATCAATATTACCTGTTTGCCAATGCTAGCATTGTGAGAAAAGCCTTAAGAGATTGATTAGCAGGCAGAATGAGAATAGCATGATTATTTTTATGGTTCTGACATCAGTGTCCTGGTTTGTCTGATGTTACATGACATGGTGACTAAATGCTCCATACTATCCCATCCTCAGTGAGCCAGACGTCTTTGCCAGTATGGCTTCTTGTTTCAAAAGTTGTAGAAACTTAAAAAAAATAATTTGCTAATTTGGGGCGTTCTCTTTCTGTCTGTTTGGAAAGCTAAAAGTCTCTTTACTGTTTATAAACAATATTCCTGCACCACATTAATGTATATTCCTATTTGGGTACTTATGGGTCAGTAAGAGATAGTTCCTACTTTAAATACGGCATTTTTAAAACTTTCATGAAGCTTTGTTACAGCAGGACATCTCTGCACTCTTTTATACTTATTTAGATGGTTACGTTTAGTGATTCCTGTTCTATCCTTTACCTGTTTTCAGGGTTTTTTTCTCTGTATTGAAAAGCAATACATTTTTACTACTGGGAACAGTAAAAGTTACTCCTACCAGATCCTCATTTTTCCACATCTCCTTTTACCCATAGATACCTCCTTCACCACCCATCTGTCACATTCCCACATCTGTTCCTATTCTCTAAAAGAGTTTCCTGAGTTCCTTTATGTTTCAAGAAAACAGGCTTTTGAAAAGCCCATTGGCTTCCAGAAGCAGTTGCACAACCAGCCTTGTGCTAACTCTCCTGTATGAGAACTGACAGAACTGACAGCTGGTTGTAAAAAAAAAGGAAAGAAAAAAGAAAAGTGAACTATGCCAAAAATTTCACTTTCCAAATGGAGTGAAATGTCTGTTTTATATGAACAAAGGTGTTTGACTATTCCTTGTTCAAACAACCCCTTGGTCTTTTAATGATGTAGAGATCTGGATTGCAGCCCTTTAATTACTATTGACCAAGTCTGTGGTGTCCTTTTCCTGGGGATGTGTGTGAAAGTAACATTAGCTGTAATCTTGTAGTAAAGTGCTAAAGAAATGGAGCCCCAGGACCCTTCCAAAATATTTGGTTGCTGTGATTAACCCATTCTGTGTTTCAGCAGGCAGATGGCACATGGGAAGTTAACTTTCCAAGCACAGCTGGATGTTGCAGGAGCAGCCTGGTTCTTCCCAAACATCTGAGCAGTTACTGCTTTACAGCTGCTATTCGGACACAGGAATAAGAGAGTGGACGCTGCAGATTTCTTTTTCCCAATCAAGGTGTAAACAGACCTTTTGAGAATTAAGAACACAGCCCTAAAAGTTAGTCAATCTCACAGTACTTATGTTGAGCTTCAGATCCTGGTCTCCCTTCTATGTTTACTTTGAATAGTGATTGATATGGTGCTATGGACATCTCTATGGCTTTAAATGCACAGAGTGCCAGCTCTGGCCTGCCTCTGCCTCATGCAGCTTGGCAAGAAGAAAGAGAACAGAGCTTTAATCCTGCTTTTCACACAGCCTCCCTACCTCTCGTGTCCTTTGAGTGGCTGGTGGCTGTTGGTGTGACTCAGAGTAGATACACCTGCTGATGGAGTTGCCAAACAGCTGTCCTGGCAACCCGGGCCTGGCCTGGCAGGCACCTCATGCTGCTCCTCCTGTGGTTCTGGGGCCAGGGGCACCACAGGCATGGCATCTCCTGGGGCAGCTCTTCCTCAGCAGGGATTTCCCCCCAAATGGAGGATCTCCTGTTTGGGGTTTGGGCACCATTTCATTTGCCTCACCTGTCATGCTAGAGATGGTGTCCAGGATATGCGTCAGGATCCCTGCTGTGCAGCTTTTACAGCTTTGGAGATGGAGCTATGCTCCAAACATGTCCCCACTACAGCCGTGTAATGGTGTGGTGATGGGACCGTGTACCTCAGTCGTACCCAATATAGACCCCGTGGAGAGTGGCTGAAGGAGAGGGGAGGGGAGCACAGCAGGTGGGACAAGGAGCATGTCCCTGTTACAGATACCAAAGAAGAGGCAAGCTCTCTACACTCACTCAGGCTTGTGCGATAGCAAAAGGGAGGTTAGGGCTGTCAGTTGTGAAACTGTTTGATCCATCACTGACTAACATTGCATGAATTTCAGAATGTGTGGCAAAACATGGGTTATAAACTCTTCAAAGGCTCCTGACGAAGGGGAGGATTATAATACTTGCTGCTGAAGGAGTGAGGGGCTTTGTGTGTTTCATGGGAAACATTGCAAGGTTGCAGTTTCCCCTGGAATTTGCAAGCTTGCTACAAATGAGTAGCAAATAAATATACTTTGCTGCAGAGTATATTTGGGTACTTCAGGGGTTCTGGGTGACCTGGTATCATCCACAATTACACCTCTCCTATTTTTCATGACACTTGTGTTATTGTAAGAGCTCCTACAATTGAGAGCACTAGGGGATTTGAATGAATTTTGACTCCCACATCTTCTGTAGGAAGCAAATTGTTTCATTCCAGGGCGTTGCATTGAGTGGGCACCAGCGAAAACCCCAGGAATGACAGGAGGAGGAAAGAGAGACTGGTGCTGGGTGTCTGCAGCAAATTGGTTAAGATGATCAGCTAGAGGGCACCAACGAATATTTCTTCTTAGGGATGTTAAATTAGGCCATGTGAACTGCCAGCATATAAGATGCATCAGAGAAACGTGAGGCCTTTGCGAAACAGTCATGCTAAAAATAATTTTCAGTTGCTATTTTTAATAATGTTATCACAGATGAAGAAAGTAAAGTAAGAAGTTCATAGCCTGGGACATTTTTCTCCTGCTTTACAGGGTAAACACTGCAAATCCTTGAGTGTTTGTTTGGCTAGGTAATGCCTTCCAAAAGTATGTCAATGAAGTAGGCATTGGAGTCATAAAATACTTTCCTATATTTAGATTTTAAATGTGCAACAGAAAGTCATTAACTTTTAGACTCCTAAGCACCAAAATTGCTTCTGAAAAGGGGGCTTGGATGATAAATCAGCTAATTAAAAAAATAAAGATTTTAATATTGCCAGAAATGCAGTCAGTGTTTCGCCATTAGCAGTGTTAGTAGCGTCACTTATATCCTTGTAAATTTGGTTGCTGTGAGGGCATGAGATGGATTCTGAAACTGGTGAAGGGGGCAGGAGTATTGTGGGTTCACCAGCTGATTGGTTCATTTAGAGGATTGTTTTTAACTTAATGAAAAAGAAGTCCAGTTGCACAGAATCATGGAGTAATTTAGGCTAGAAGGGATCATTGGGGGTTATCTTTCTAGCCCTGCTCAAAACATGTGTCTGTCATTGATTACTTACCTTTATGTGGTTTTAATTTGTGCAAGAGAGATTAACTATTAAGGTCTTTTTTTGGAGTAGCAGAGAGACAAATGCCAAAGAGGGGTTAAAAGCCAAAAGTATTTTACGAAGAAGTTGATTCAGGTAGCGTTGAAGCATCACCAAAATGTCCCACACCATTTCACATACATTGATATTTTTTTTAGAACAAATGTTACTCTTCGGTAGCACCAGGGACTTAGTTTGAGCATTTGTGAATTAACTTTAAATTGTTCTTTCATTGCTGGCTAATGCACAGAATGAACTGGTCCATAGTAAGAGCAAAGGCTATACAGCATTTTACAGCCAGTGGTTCTGTTTAGACTTAATCCCTATAATGCAGTGTTAAAATTTACAAAACAGCTTGTAATTGCAGTAGCTTATTTAAACCAGCTATTTGTGGTTATGTCTGCTGAGGAAACTTAAACTTCAACATTCCCCAGCCATCTAATAGCAGCAAATTGACTGCAGGTCTCTTGTAAGAATATCTAAATGTAGGCTGTTGAATAATCCCTTTGGGGGCCCTGTAACTATTTTTGTGCCTGGATATGCGTCATCAGTGGGTATTTTCTCTGGTGACTAGCTTACATCAGTAGGTCTCCTACCATACACTCTAACAGTGACTGACTTATGATTGATGGGAGTCACGGCTGCTGTTCTAGCTTTTATCTGTGACCTCAAATAATGGACAACGGGAATTTCCAGGCTGCTAAATTCCTTGAATGACTGAAGACATGGGATGGCTCTGCTGATAAACGCAGGTAGTACCCAGATACTGGGTGTCCACCGGGGGCCGAGGCGGGAAGGAAGCAGAGGGGGGTTCCTCGCCTGCAAGGCGGTGAATCCGGCTCCGACGCGTAGCCGAGAGGTACATTTCCCCGGACGCCGGGGAAGCGGCTGCGCCGGAGAACTGCCGAGCGACCGTGATGCTCTAACTCTGCCCAGCTCTCTCTCCTGACGTGCCTGCCGCCGGCGGTAGCGTTCCCATGTGTTTAACCGGCTAATCTTTAGCGCAGTTTGTCGGTCCGTTTTATCCCAGGGAGACGCGCAGTTTGCAGCCCTGTGGAGGGAAGTGCTGTGGTATTTTCGGCTGCAGCCTCTTAACCCTTTTTGTTACTGCACATGAGCAGCGAGCGGATATGTTGGAGTGCTTAACCCAGCTGCTATCTAGGCTAAATCTGAAGGTGCAGTAGGCTACGTGGTTTTAAGGTTAAGTTGCACCTGCCACAGTGACCCACTGAGCGTGTGGTTGTAGTTCAGTTCCTGGTGTTCAGTACTTCATATTATGAAAGTAGGGGCTGCAGATACCGAGTTAGCCCCTCTTCCTCCTTGCACTCTGCCTTTCAGTCAGAAGATGACATGCGAAACGGGGCTGCAAGACAGCTATGGGATTTTTGTAAGTGTTACCTGTGATGGATTCAGCAGCTTGAGTCAGCCCTACGGCAAGGCACTTTGTCACCACTTCTTCATTCCCTCCTGTTCTTCCTGTCTCTCCCAGGCTCAGTCCCTTTGATACAGCTGTGATAGGAAACAGGAGATCAGGTCTCTGTGAACTCGAGCTCCAAAGTCTTTTAAGCCCTTCTCCTGACAACCAGGGAGTAAAAATGACAGACATGGATACTCTCGGTATGACTGATGATTAAGAAGAGTCCTTAATGCTGTTTGTTGTGTAGCATTGTTTGGCTGAGGGAGGATAGCAGCTGGATCCAAATTCCTCCTCACCACTTCTTCCTGTTGGCAGGTGGCCCTCCACGTGGGCTGGGCTTGCAAACACTCACACGGGTCTGTCCTGTTACAGTGCCTGCCATTGTATTTCACTTAGGTGACAGCAGGATGGGCTTTTTGCAGGATTTTGAGACTTGAAAACTTTCAGAGGAAAAACAGGAGCTTCATTTTAACTCTCCTGTGTGTCTCCTCCTCCACATGTACTAGCCCAGAGGTTAATGAATGAAACTAGGCTTCCTGCGGGAGCCAGTTAACCCACCTCTGTGAGTTTGTTGACACAGTGCTTACATAAAGATGCCTTTGGTAGCAGCACACGTGCTGTCATAGCGTGGATGCCCTCGCTCTGAGGGATATAGGTTGTGGATACCTTCCCATTCCTTGCAGACAGGTGCCTGGTACAACACACTCACTGAGTCCGGAGCAAGTTTCTTCACCTGCTCTCTGGCTCATTGAATGCTGGTTAAGAACTGAACCTTCATTCAACAGAAGTAGTAGGAAGAGAAGCAGCAATTAAAAAGAGACTTGAAAGATAAGGAGACTTGGAGATGAGGGAATGAAAAGATTTTCATTCAAGCGTGATTTACAAGTACAGTCTTCCTTTGTTTCTATATTTATTTGGGGTTTTTTGCAGTCACTTCAAGAAGACTTTGTGATTCATGGCAAACTGATTATATAATTCAAAATATGTAAAAGGTTGAGCACAAAAAGCTTGATGAATCTTGAGTCACTT
The DNA here is from genome assembly GCA_013401335.1 of Brachypteracias leptosomus. NCBI lineage: Eukaryota > Metazoa > Chordata > Aves > Coraciiformes > Brachypteraciidae > Brachypteracias > Brachypteracias leptosomus. Next base: position 158,385 of record VYZX01028967.1, on the reverse strand, counting down.
GTGTTAAAATTCAGTGAATTTTCCTGGGTACCATGCTTAGAAAATGTGAAGCTTGCTAACTGATTGATGCTGCTATATGCATTATTTGCCAGAGCTTTCAAGGAATCCTTATGCCTGGCTACACATTAATATCTTTTGGCAAATATTGACCTCATTTTCACCCATTTTTAGGGGGATTGTATTTTAGGGTAGCTTTCATTTACAGTGTTTGCGTGAAAGCTCAGCACCACTAATCCTGCAGGCCTTTAAAACATTTCAGGAAGGGTCATCATTTGCTAGGAAAAAGTGTTAGCAAGTTGCCTGCTGTTTCCTGATTGCTGGCACTTGGGCTGCCTGCAAGGTGGAGGGATGAAGTTCAAGCCATGTGGCAGTGTGTGGTGTGGCAGTGGTGTCACGCTGGGGACAAACTAATTTAGGTGCTGACCCTGCAGTGAAGTCACACCAGGTGGATGCCTGGGTCCATGTGCCTACTCCCTGTTGACTTCAATGACTACGTGCAGGCACCCAGTTCTGCTTGCACAGCTTGGGTTGAGAACAATGACCACGGTGGCTAAAGCCTTGTTTTTTCTGGAAGAGCCTTCGCCTATTCAGTGTCCACCTTTAAAATCTTGTTGGTTGTCCTGGACAACAGCTAACCAGATATTTCATCTTGGCAGTTAAAATAATTAGGTGTTGCGAGCAAGGGATACTGCACATTCACTGGAAGTCAAAGCATCCTCTGCTGCATCTTGCAGTAAATCCATCGGCAAACCTCTCCCTCCTCCAGTGGAGCATGTTGGTGTTCCAGTGTGCAGCTAGTTCCCAGTGGGCACAGGACTGTAATTATCGTACTTGGGAGGTGAAAACAGAGACTGAATCTGACACGGGAATATCAGGGGCTTCATTTTGAATTTTTTTTAAAGATTAAATACAATTCATTTTTCTCCTGCCTGTTAAATCTATGATTGCATGCTCTGTACAGCTGCTGTAGTATCAGATATTTGTTGAGGGTCATAACAATGAATAGGTATTTAATAGATTTGTATCATTTTGACAAAGTAATTCTAGTGCTTAAATACCCTTGAGAATAAAGAGGTGCCCTGGGATGGAAAGGACAGCAAAGGTAGTACAAAACTCACCTTGCCCATGACTCTCCCTTCTGATAGCACTATTTTGAAGGTGACTGTATGGAGCAGGCAGTGCTGTTCACTCATTAATAAAATCATTAATGCAAGTAGAGGTAGGTATGTTGGTACTATGAGTCGGCTATATGTTGTAAAAGTATTCTGAAATATGAGGCAAAGTAACAATTTCACTGCTTCAGGGCACACAATATTTTTTGATTGTGTTAGTTCAAAATCATCTTATTATAGTCATAAATACTTGATCTCTCAAGATGATCTTTGTGTTTCCATAAAGTCCCATTGAAATCACTGAACCAGTTCCTAGATATTAGGAAACTCAATTTTGGTCAGCTTGGGTGGGGAAGGGCTTGGATAGTTTCATTGGGGTTTTTTTTATTTTGTTTCTTCAGGTGTTGGGAAGGAAATATGGGTTAGCCATCACCTCGTTTAGACGTTATTTTGCTGCAGGGAAAAATAAGGAGTTACTCATAAGCATTGTTGATGCTTGTAGTGGGTGGAGTAATAAACAGTGAAGAGAAAGAAAAACAATGCAGTGAAATAGTATAAGGAAAATACAGCATAAAGAAAAGTTGGAAAAGTGAAAAAAGGTATTGGTATTTCATTTTTTTAATCCAATTGTTAAGACAAATTATGAGCCTTCCATCTTTTTGATGTTACTGTGTACAGTGATACGAATGGAGTCAGATAACACCTCAGCTCCTCCTGCATGCTCTGTGCCTGATGACCTTGCTCCTGAAACCTTTGCTCCTCAGGTCAGTCCTTCCTGCAAGTGGCCAGTGATTTTCATAAGATTTTCATGCATATCCGCGATCAGACTGCCAGTACTTTAATAAATTTGTAAATGTTGCCTTGGCATCGAGTTAGCTTGAAAGGAATCCACCCATATATTTGTGTATGGGGAAGAAGAGGGGAGGAAGATCTTGCCAGTGAAACCTGTGTACTGTGGCAGATGGGAAGGCACTTCATTTTTGTTGGTAGCCTGGCACCGACTCCTGTAAACTGTGGCAAAGTCTTTTCTTTGTTTCCTGTTTTGATTCCTGCATATACACAGCGCAGTAATTCCTGTAGAGATTTTTGCTCTTGGCAGTATTTTTCTTTAGTGCCATGAAGGGAGCTTTTTTCCTGCAGGACCTCAAACAGCTCAACAAGTGGTGTGCTGCCAGTGACTCAGCACTGGGTCCCTGTTTGTCTGCTCACAGCCACAAGCACGCCCTACAAGCCTCTTATTTTCAGATGCAAAGCTGTACATGAATCCTGAGATAGGAGTGGGTAAGGGACAGGGTTATCTTGGGTAAAGAGGTCCTGTATCCCAAGGAGATAGTGAGGGAAAAAGCTCCATTCTGAACCAAGTTAAAATCTTCCCAAGGCAGGTCCTGGCCCTTTGCAGAGTATTCAGATTGGCTTGGAAACTTGGTGTAGGGGAGGTGAGAAAGAAATGCTGCACACTGACATCCCCAGGAGCCTTGATAATGTCAGGACTCCTGACAGTACAGCAGTACTTCAAAAATATCACTGTCTTGAAGGCTTTACACAATACTGCAATAGCTAAAAACATGAGTACAAGGCACTAATACAAGATTGCTGAGGAGTTTGCTAAGTGTCTGTAGTTTCATGTCATGGCTTTGCCCCTTTGCAGACAGGCCTTTAGCAGTGAGGAGTTTTCCAGAAACTCATCCAGCCTTTCTTTTTCTCAGGCACAATTGCCAGTTGCTACCTCGCTAGTTAGAAATAATAACAACTAAGTTAAAAAAATGACATTCCTTATCAGGTAGTAATTTTTTTTTCACAGACTTCTTCCAGTGTGCTCAAGGATGGACTCTCTGCTGTTCTCCTTCTTGTACACTTATAGGCATTGAAGTGAATATATGTTTGGAGATTGCTCTGCCCTCTGCTTGTGACCATCTTTGTTCAGGAACAGAGGAGGTACAAAATCAGGCTGTTGAGGTCCTGGCATCTGCTGTCCCTTGCTTGGGAGGTAGGACATCAATCTGCAGTATCTCCTTCCCTCTCTCCAGGGAATTTAATTTCCATATACAATTCCAGTCAGAAGTTTTAATCTGGAAGTCTGTAATTTGGAAATGAGAAAGAAATGAGGTCATGACAACTTGGAGACACAAAACTCTTTAAACGCTTTTTCACTAATGTGCAAGGGAGAATTAATAGGAACCAAATTTCCTTAGTGTAACCAAATCATGAAGCATCACACTGAGTAAGAAGAATAGGAACCTTCGAAGTTGTGGTGATTTTTCACCCTCTTGACTCTTGACCGGGAGCTCAGGTCCCTTTCTACCAGAAACTTGCCACTGGCTACAGAGGGAGCAAGGCTGCAAATCAGAATATAAGTTGCTCTTTTTAGTTTAGCATTTTCTACCTTGATTGTGATTAAATTAGATATCACAGTGGTGAAAGCATCAAAGCCAAGATCATCTAGAAGGGAACAGCACTCTCAAAGAGATTCAAAGGAGTAAAATGGTGCAAATGAGCAAAAGGAGTATTATGTTAACTGCTAGGAAGAAAAATAATTACAGGGAAGGTCTGTTCTCTTGATGGAAACCAGAAGAGCTGATGAGTTTGAGAATTCAAGAGCGACCTGGACAAAACACTGTAAAATACATTACATAGATTTTTCTTATTTGAGTATGAGATGATCTAATAGACTTTGGCCATTTCCTTTTTGATCTAATTTCTGGAATTTTATGATCACTTTTAAAAAAGGTAATTTTCTTGCCTGTCTCACTGCAAGCCTTCTTCCTGAAAGTTTTTGGCACTTTTTACCACAAAGGGAGGCATTTGCAAAAATGCAACATGGTGGTATTTTGAAGACTCCAAACAGATTTTTCATGTCTGTATCTTGACATTGCTCCATTGTAAAATTCCCAGAATACTTGATGGCAGTTTTGTGTTAAAATTGTGTGATATTTATATCTAGCTACTCTTTAGAGGCCTAAGTCATATCCATGCTTTATTCCCAGAGTAGCCTTCTACTAGTTCTTTAAAGCAACAATTTGGTTTTGCAGGAAATAATAATCATGCCTACCATACTGTAACTAAAATATTCAGACACATAAATCTTTCTCTTGACTTCCTATAAAAATGTCACTTGTAGCTTTATTTTGTTTCTTCTGGTTTGACTGTAATATAAACAAGAGTTTATTAAAGCATCAGCTCTAAGTTGCAGTTCTTGATACTGCAAGGTTTTACAAAAAATATTATTGAAACTGCAGGGCAAAACCACGTATTAACAGAAAAATGAATAATGAGTCTGTTTTCTTATGTTTTTTTAAAAAAATACAGTTTGCAGTTGAACTAAATGTACTATTTCTTCCACTGCAGCCAGGAAACCCTCATAGACTTTTCACAGCACTGCCAAAAAATTAGTGCTTCAGCTGTTTCAAAGATATTAAAAGTTTGTTTGACAATTGTAATCTCTTCCAGGAATTTATTTTCTCATTTTCCTTTTCTATGAAAACTGATAACAAGATGCTTATATAGTAGAAATGGAAAGTCAGAGGTATGTTAGAATGTGTTGTGCATTTCTTCTTTCCTCACGAGATGAGGCATGACATCTCCATGGCGGGCTAGGAAATGTGGGCACTCCATTGTGTATGTAGCGTTTGCTTCAAGTATTAACTGCTTGCCAAGACTGCACAGATATGAATGCTTCCTAAGCCATTTTTGAGTTCTTACTTAATATGGCAGCCAACAGGAGAGCTGCTGTAGATAGTTGGGTTGGAACTCAAAGCAGTGACCAAGGAAAGACAGAACCAAAGGAAGCAGAGAAATACACTGCATGTGCCAGCATCAGTTGACACAACAGGATCAAAGGCAAGGGAAAGCCATCCCTGCTGCTCTTAAATTTCCATCCTCACTTTTACATGCAACAAGATGTGACAAACTTAAATGAGACTCAGCTTGAACTTTTGTGCTGAAGCGTATCGAAAATGCACTGAAATGTGGACTCAAAGGTCAAACTTGTTCCCTTTACTGTAAAGAATTCCCAAGACAGCTGTTAATACTACTCTGTCTTTTAAGGCTAATCTTTAATATTATTCACTGATACGTAATATGAAATACATATATATATATATGGCTGTGGTGAGGGGTGGTTTGCTCTTCTGTAATGATAGAAAGGAGATTCTGTGTAAAGAAGAGTGATTAAAGAGGCTGCCAAAAAAAACCCCACTGTGTTTGCAGAGGGTGCCCTTGCATTCACCAAATGCCAATTAGAGAAATGTCACTTTATGTGTATGATGGGTTATTACTGAACAAACACTTGTATAATTATGTGCTGGGTCAGAAGGCCAAGATACTTTCACCTCACAGCCATTATTTTAAAGCAAACACAACTATCAGGCCTTGGGGAAGGGATACAGGAAAGTAATGGCTGTTTGAAAATTCAGGCTAAAGAGAAAAAGAGTCAATGTAACAAGCCTTGGCCTTGTGGGACATAATTTTTACCATGTCTTCACTACATGGATTAGAAACATCATCTTTATATAATGGAGAAGCAAATACTTCCTTTCACCACTTAAATAAAGTTAATCTACTGTTATGTTGTTCTGAGGCTTGGAAATGGGAAGAGAATGTACATTTCTTTCACTTGCCTTCTTTAATACTGAAATGTTTGCAGCCCATGTGCCTTTGTATATGAGTTTGTGTACTTCCTTATGTGCTACCAATGGTCTGGTATCACCAACATCTTCCAGGTATACCCTGCTCTCAGCTCTTGTGTGGCTCTGACTGACTTCAGTAAATAAAGGGCAGTTCTGCACGTGACCTTGTGCAAGACATAGCCTTTGGTGTTTACTGCTGTTTGTAAGTGTTCTACCTGGTATTTTATTTTGCATGTTTTGCCTGAAGCTTCATAAGATTCAGATCTGAAGAGGCAGAAAGGTCTGTGGATGCTGTGACCATGTGGGGTGTGTACAGGATAGCTGTGTTATATGTGGATTCATGAGGTTTGCTCTAAGACTGTTGGGTTTGTCTTCCTTTCTAATGTGGTTGCCATCTGTGCTTGTGCTGGCTTCTCTCTGGGTCAAAAGAAAGAAGACACTTCAGCAGGGATTGTGTTATCATCAGTGACCTGAACCTTTGTACTCATTTGACCTCATACCTCTAGGAAGTTCAGCTGCCAAACGTAGCACTGACCTTTGTGGCAACACCCTCTGGGGTCCACGGGCTGCTGGTTAGGTTGTCTTTCTTCCATATATGCCAAGGTATTTTCACTGACATGCTCTTTTCACAGGTTTGAAATCGCTGTGGCTTTAAAGTACCAGCTTTCCCTAAAGAGGAAGCGCTGCACTCGCCTGAGGACCTGCTCGAACCCAAGGGCAGGATGGGGTGGCGGAAGTTAAATGGAGAGTGTTAGTTTGAAAAATTTTATGAGGTCACCATCCTTTTAAATTGGTTTACACAGATGGCTGTCTGGTTTGTTGCTTTGTCCTTGCTTAATAGTAACTGTTTATGGAAAAACGAATTGCTTTGCAGAAGGAGGTCTAAAAGCTCATGCTTTTGTTTCCCTCACTGGAAATCTTCATGTTATTATGAGCATACAAAGATTTGGCCTGAGACAGAGATTACTTATGAAGCGCACAGTGAATAATTAACTGTTTGACTTGCTCCTAAGCTCTATAGCCACCAGGTTAGAAATGATTTCCCAAGCTGCGGGAGATAAGAGAAGGTTATTCCTGGTTTCACAACGTCCGTATTGTTAGGGCTTTGTGCTGTGTGTACTCTGACATCAGCTGATACCTACGTAAGTCAGTCCAGCTTCTCATCCAAACCACTTCCTGGGGTTTTCTTGGGTAATGGCAGTGATTCAGAAGGCACTGCAGTGCCTCAGAAAGCTGTTTCTTACATGTTGCACCCAGACTGTGTGACTGGGAAGAAATAAGGTTCTTAGGAGAGATCTTAAAAATACAGTATTGAGGTTTAGATGTGCATTGCTTGGTTTATGTCCTACTGAACTGTTTGTAGACTTGTGAAATGTATTGTTGAAAATACAGGAATATGATGTTTGTATATGCATGAGGCAGGAGCCTGAGACTAGCCTCCAGGCAGAAACACTGATTTTGCATTCACAATTGTTCCTACCTGGCAAAAAAACATTAAGAAATGGACAGGATTACAATATTTTAAAGAAAATAAAATCTAAATAATGGTACTCTGTGCTTTTGCAGGACTGTCTACTTAAGAAGCTGAGAGTGAGTTAGAAACATTGATGAAGCCTCTATTCTGTCAGGTGGGTATATGTTTTTATTACTGTTCTGAAAAAGTGTAGAAAATTCAAACCATTTGCCCAAGTCAAGACACATTGCTATTTAAGAGCTGTGAATAGAGCCCAGAAGTTTTCTGCCATGGCACATGTTCTGATCAAACACGGTCTTTTGCCCTTCTCTGGAAGGAAGTGATGAGTTTTTGCGTTCTGTTAGCATTTGAAGTACCTCTTCTAATTTTTGATTTCTGACTAATGGAATAAGTGACTCTCACAGATACTTTTGCTCTGCTGTCCTCCTGATCTTGTTGTGTGGTGGCCTTAGATTACAGTTTGGGGAGATAACAATCTCAGATAGGGGAGTCAGTGGAAATCAAATGTGTGCACTGGATCCAGCCCAAACATCATCTAGGGCTCAGAAATGTTCAGTGTGTCTCATTACTTTTTTGTTTTAGCATTTTGTCATGGTCAGATGCACCAGCAGTCTTTTAATAAATCCCCTTCTGAGTTGAGACTTGAGGCTCTGGTTCACAGATTCATGAGGGCCGGATAATTTGAGTAAGTCTGAGAAGTGAAACTCAACATTTGTAGGTGCAGCAACTACAGGCAGCAAAATTTGTGAATCCTTGTAATTTTGATAGCCTTTGTCATTACAAGATACTGCATGCAAAACTCTCAGCAACACTTGCCCTCTGCATGGGCAGCTTGGACGTGGACCCTCAGCTGGCTGCCCACCCCTGCTCAAACTTCCTCACTCCAAGGGGACTTGTTTTAGGTAGTGGCCTGGAGAAACTTTCTCTTGCGTTCTTGGTTATTTGCACCAATTTCCCTCTTGGCTTTGGGAGATAAACCCAGCAAATGAGATTCTTCCTCCTGCTTCAAGCCATAGGGATCCTGAACTTGCCGTGGCAAGGAATAAGTCAGGATTGGAATGTGTCTCTTTAAGGATCTGGGTTTTTCTTTAAACTACTGTTTGCCTTGAAAAGCCTTTTTGGAATAAATTGCTCTGACAGTAAGTACCAGAATAGATATCGATAAAATATGAATTTATGCATGCCAGCATTTATCTCTTTTGTGTCTATTCACAAATACATACCAAAAATTGACTCTAGCTCCATATGGCTCCCAGTCTCTTCCCTCCCCCAGCTGTCAGCTTCTCCTTACCTGGAAGAATAAAAGGGAGCATAGTGCTGGGCCACGAGTTGAAGGTGGGTGTAGCAAAAAAATTATTTATTCAAAATGTTTTTCTCTGGGACATCACTGTGGCTCCTCAAGTGCCTCTCAGTTCACATGAAAGACACATTAAAAATATGTTGCAGTTTGATACCAATCTTATCTTCGCACCCTGAAAAAGGAATTAAAATACTCAGGAGGCAAGTTACCTATGTGCAGATTTGCTTTCTGGGTGATAGAGGCTATGCAAAAGTTTTCATTACTTTAGAAACTTTTCAGTACACATTATGGCTATTAATTAAAATCACTTAGTTTTTAATCTGAAATTTACACTTGGTTGAATTAGAGATGAGAGGCCTGCTTGTAATCCGTTCAATAGGGCTATAAGAAAGTTGAGATATCTCCACCCTGATACCTTCCATTTTCTGAACAGAAGCACCATTTATTTCACTCAGTTCTGAAGCATTTAAGTTCAGACTCTATGGTGAGATTTGTAATATATCACTTGATTGAAATTATGCAAATCCCTTGCTGTAGCGTAAAATGTTGTAAGGTCTCTGGGAGGGAGACTGATGGTTTCTTCTGCTGGGCTGCACACCCAGAGGCAGGAGGTGCAGGGTTTCCTGTGTTGGGAGGACAGGACAGGTTGCTGCTTGCTGCTGGCACCATGCTCTGGAAAACCCGTGCCAGTCGCTTCAACGCTTTGATGTGAATGAACTCCTCAAAGTCTCCAAAATGGGAAAGTTAAGAGCCAGCATTTGGTGTTGTTGCCATTAATCAATGATTCTGTTGTTACAGCGGTACCTCTGCTTCTGGGACTGTGTGGGTGGGCAGCTAAGTGGTTGTCTTCTTCTGTTGCTGATGCTCTAGTCAGCTGGTAAGGGAGCTGAAATGTTCACGGCAGATTTAGAGGTTTCTCTGGAGATTCCTTTCTGCCTTTAGAAACCAAACACGAGGCCACAGCTTTCTGTCCTGTTAGAGCATTAAGTTATGTGGTCAAATTCAGAGCAGTTAGTTCAACCTTTAAAGATATCTAAGGAGATCAACAGAGGGAGAAGCAGGTAAGGAGAAACAGAAGACAACACAAGTTGGAAGAACATTTAAATGACATAAAGTTCTGCAACTTTACCTCTGCTTTAAACTGGAACAAACCCTTGACAACTCTTACACAGTAAGATACCATATTTCAGAACATTTTAAATGTTGCTTCAGTTTTATTTTACATAAAGATATTTTGATGGTGTGAAGGTATTTCAACTTATCTTGTCTGTCTTGTTAAATTATAATTCTCTGGGTAGCACAACAATACTATTAAACTGTTAGTGTTGAAGTATCTTGTAATATCACAAGGCCTGTTACTTTTATTAATCTTCATTTAAACCAGGGACAAAATTTCTATTTTTTATGGAACTTTTCACTTCTATCAAATCAGTATGTCTTTCTTTCAGGAAACCCTTTCAGTATGAAAAGTTTGGATGTGTTGCATAAGTTTACAAATTTTTTCAATTCTTACTATGCAGTTTCAATTTCTAAAATGAGTGAAATGTGCTTTTCTTTTATTGTCTATAAAGCCCATAAATCCCTAGAATTACATATTTATGACTGCATAGGATTTCAGCACAGATAAGGCTGACTTTTCATTTCTGTGAGAATGTTTACAGTTGAAGAGTCTCAGGAGTAAAAACGCAGCTTTTTTACACTTATACACTTGTGAATATAGAACTTGCACATACTCTGAGCCGTGAACCAAAAGCTTCAGATTTAGCCAGCAGAGAAGAAGGAATTTGTCTGCTCTACAGCAAAAGGAAGTATTTGCTGTGTTATTGTAGTGCATGGCCTTTTGCCATCTTTGATAAAGCATTTAAGGGTTGTGCACCCAAAGTCTGCTGCCCTCTTGACCCATCATCCATCAGTGGCTGTAGATGAGGTAGGTGAGCCGCAGCTCTCCAGGAAAGATGATGTTTCAGCCCCTCCGAGAAGGGAAGCTGCAGACAAAGCGGCTCCCTGTGATTCACCGCTCCGCTCAGCCTCTCTGCATTTGCTCTTCCACCTATACCTTTTCTGGCCCTGTTCTGTGCCAGCTGAGGTGGACAGATGCACGAGGAAGCTGTGGGATTGATCTGCTCTCCACTCAGCTCTACTGGACATGAATAAGATTAGTCTCTGGGATTTTTTTTCTGGATGAAAAAGAAAAACCAGAGACAATTATCACAGCACTGTCACTTGGCGATATATTTAAATTTATTTCCCTTTTGACTATTCAACACTGTTGATAGATGATGTTTAAAACATTGAATTGCCCTATCACTTTTCTAGCACACTGTGGATTGCCCAGTCTTTTTTATTTTTTCCACTCTCTGAAAGCAGTTCTGATTACAGAGATGCCAGCATCTCCAGTAAGTATGCCAGGAATGTACAGTTATACTTTTTACTGCTAAATTAACAGACAGGAATAGTCACACCAAACCAGATTCAGCTCCCAGATGGGAAAGCGTCTCCTTTAGCCCAAATTTTAATGACTTTTTTACATGAGAAAGTTTCACCAATACAGCATACAGTGTGATTTAAAACAAATGCTGTCGTCTCTCTATGTTGGTAACAGGTAACATGTAGAAAATAGTGATGATTTCTTTGTTTTCAATGATCAACCAGGGGTTGGAAATGTCTGGACTTTTAGGAAGATTAACTCTTTTCTTAGTTTCTTGAACTATTTAAATATAAAAATATTACTTTTAGTTTATCAGATGTACTTTTCTGAGCACTAGTTTAAAGTGAAAACCAGATTCTGATTCTTATCCAATTTGATAGATATGCAATTCTCTTAGATTTGTGAATTTAATTATAATTTACATTCCTGTAAGTGACAGGGGAATGAGTCCTAGGTGGCATAACAATAATATCAGAAGAGCTAACTTTGCTGCAGGATGTGGTGCTGATGGCCTGAAATATTCTCAGATAGACATTTCTGTCTCCTGGCTAGTAAGAGTCTGTTCATGAGATGATGAAATCTGTGGTCTTGACTATTTGCATGTGCCAGATGGAATACTGTGGGAGATTTCAGCCCCCTTCAAATTTTAACAATGACTTTGTTATGATGAAATGAGGCAGAAGTTCTACAATTTGTTTAAAAGAAGGGAAAGGGTCTTCCACTTTTTACTAACACTTTACCTAAGAGATGCTGAAGTCCATAGCCTGACTACTCCTTGGAACCACTTTAGGTTCTTGCCATGAAGCCGAGTGCTAGAAGTAAAGGTTAAAAGGGGCATAGGCAGTTGTTTGCCTAAAACCACACAATTCTCTGTGGTTGTACCAGACACCGTAAATATTACATCTCCCAGTCATTGCAGGTGCTCAGACACTGAAGAGGTACTTTAGATGGGATTACTTTGTGCTGTTGTCCCGTTCACAGTATTTTAGTTTTCAGTACACTGTACTACTCTATTCCTGTTTATAAATCTTTAAGAGTGCACATTAAAAAAGTAATTAAATTGTCATTATAATTTATAGTATGCCTGAAGTCAATCACCTAATTAAATGGAAAGAGCAGAGAGGTAGTAGGTTCATAAGCATTTATTAAGTACTATGGTATTAATTATGCAGGACTTTTGAACCAAGCAAAAGAGGAAAGTATTGAAACACCAATCTAAAAAGGCTTTCCATTGCTGCCCTTCTCAATTTAATAATATGAGACACTCCTCCCAGTAATGCTTTCTTTTTGTTAATTTTTAATGAAATTATGATGAAGGGTTTTTTATGACAATCACTTGCAGCATTTTCCTGTAATATTTTTGAAAGGATAATATGTCGCCGTGCAGGAGTCTATAAATACATGGGTAGAATTGGAAGATGCAGTTAGAGTTATCACTTGGGGTAGATTGTGTCTGGTTTGTGACAACCAGACTCTCGGTCATCACTCCTCAGTGTCTCAGGTGGGGAGCAGAGCCTGTTCTGGTCCCAGAAAAAGGCCTCAGAGGGCAGTGGAGGTGGGGGCTGAGCCCGAAAGAAGAGGCTCTGGGCAGCACTGGAAGAGCATTAGGGATGGTGTAGGGACACTGTGGTCAGGAGAAAGTTTGCTCTTTCTTTGCAACCTTTCTTGCACCTCTGGCTGTAAACCTGTGCAGCTTGGCTGAAAGCGGAGGGCATGAGCTGCTGCTTTCCCCAGCAGGGACTTAGGGTTGGGAGGAGGCTCTGCAAGGCAGAGGATTGTGGGTTGGAGCCTAAGATAGAGAAGTGCATTACATTAGTGAGCTTGTGAAACAGGGCTGTCTTACCGTGTCTGGTTTGTATCGTGCTGCATCAGATGAATTGCCTCAACACAAGAAGATGATGAGGATGGAGCAGAAGTCTTAAATTTAGAATCTATTCTTTTTTCCCACTTTGTTAAAAAAATAAAAATGCTGATTATACAGTGGAATAGATTTACCTGTGTTCCGTGTTGTTTCTAGGGTTTTCATTTCAGCCTCAGTGGCTTTTAGATGTGAACATTAGGCATCAAAACTTCTCTTTTATGTAGCAGAGGGGTCTGATCCTGCAGCCTGGGCCTCCAGCCCTGGCTGCACTGAAGTAGCCCCAAGGCTTTAGGGGAGGGAGGGAGTGAGCCAGCAAACAGGCAGCTGCTGGGAGCGTTTCAGCAGTCTGTGATCTTGTATTGACCCCTCATCCTGCAGTGAGCAGGGTGCTTGGGGATACAAGTGCAGCCAGTAGGCAAGCAATGGTAATAAACCAGGAGGAAGACCAGTAAGAGTTTTGAATGTAATTCAGTGTATACTTTGGAACTCAATTGGATGTTCATGGTAAGGGCTAAACTGAAATCCTGAGTAAGGAACCCCTTTGCTTTTTCCCTACAAGAAATTGTAGCAAAAAAAGCCTCTCTCTGAGTTCACCAGAGGTGAGGCCTTTAAAAAATCTTTAGATCAGAGGTCTGTAAAAAAAAAAAGATGACCAAAACCCCTTCCATATAAAAGGACGGGAAAGTGTTAGGGATTTGCCTACTTGTACTGTCATTATTGAATTGATGTAACATATTTGGAAACTAACAGCACAGGTATCAGTTTATCTTGCAGTATATTAAATAAGAATTCATTGGCAATACATAATCACAAGAGAAGGGCAAAATCTAAAAGTTGGACCTGACTTACCTGAAAACTAGAGAGCAAGTTCAATAGCTCTTTTTCTGGAAGAAATTGAGATTGTGTGATTGGAATATAAATCCCTGCTGAAGGCTGTTTATTTCCCCAGTCTTTAATAGGCTGCACTGAATAGACAGCAAAAACAAGAAAAAAAGAAAAGCTAGACTGAACAAGCAAGAAAATTTACTGTGTATCGGTATTTCATTTACATAGACAACATTGAATCTATTTGGCCGTGAGCACTGCAGTATTCTATACCATCCTCGTTTGTTCAAGGGTGCGGAGGATTGTACACTGAGGTCTGATCCAGTGGTTTGTCTGGCAGCACCCTGTCTCCTTGTCCTGTGCACCTGCTGAGACACAGGCTTGCATGCCTTGCTGGAGGGAGACCTGTGGTTACCACTCTTAATCCAACAAAATCAGTAAGATTTTTCTTGCTGCTGTTTTAAAAAAGTATATTTGAGATTCCCTTTGCAACAAAGATAATGTAATACATTATATGAAGCAGATCAAATCATTGACAGCTCCTCCTCCCAGAACTCACAATGCACACAGTCATTATGCTTCAGGTTAGCCCCGCAGCAGCATTATATAAGGAATTAACTTGTCAGTTGCAGGGAAGAAAACATATATATACATATATATATGTATATATAATAATATATATGTATAAATATATAAAGGGGAGTGGCTTAACAGAGGTCTCAGGTGACGTAATACAACTTGGGTTATATAATTCATTTCATGGTCAATAAGCCCGTCTTCTGAGCTGCATATTGGAAAACGTAATACTTGTCTGTTTGTATCAGACTTTACAGCTATCTCTTTAATATAGAAATTGCTTGTGCCATGCTATTGTTAAGTGTGTTTTCAGCTTCTCCTGCTGACAATAAGCAGAGGCAGTCCCGACAGCGGTGTCCTCTCTTTGTTGAAACAGTGAAAAACTAGAAAAGCCAAATCTTTCTCATATTGATTCTGAAAACAAGTTGGATGAGTATTATATTGCAGCTATTTGAAGCAACTGTGGAGTGAGCCATTTGGATACCCTCTGCCAATTCTTTTGCCAAAACAGAGGAAAAAAAAGTCTCCTCTTCACATGCGAGAGCCCCTTCTTTATTGCTTTCTTTAGGCATATATTTTCATTGGGAAAACAGACTTGTTTTATGTGACAGGCAAATAATTGATTTAAAGTCCCAGTGCATGTGCATTATGATATAATGATATGCCAAATGAATATTGTATTTTAAATCCACAGCTATGGAAATATTTGGAAATCCTCAGGTGTTCTGTCGTGGATGGAGAACTTGACCATGTGAGTCTGTCTTTATGGCTGCTCAGAAATCACCCACAGGTGTCTGTTAGGCACTGGTAGAGTGAGGACGAGTGGGTGTTTAGTGCCTTGCATACACAGTATGTGACTCCAGGCAGCTCAGACAAAGACTCTCTCTGTAAGTGTGAGCAAGCCACCAGCTTCTCCTGTGCTCCTGGACCTCTTCTGCGTTGGGAGCACAGGGTTGTCACAGTCATGACTGTAGCCCGACCAGGCATATCAGAAAGCAGCTTTTAAGTTCCTGCTACTGGAACTTCGTGTTGCCTCAACAGCCTTCAGACACTTTTTATAAATACTCAGGTAATCTTGGTGCTCATCTGGCTTCATTCCTAGCAATGCCTAATGGAGGTGACATGCATTTATATAAGGAGGTAACACTCCTTGTTCAAGTTAGGGTGGAAGTTTCCTGGAGTTACAAGACACATCCTGAAGAATGGCAGTATTAAATTCCAGCTGTCTCATTAATGTGCATGTTGATCTTGTATGTGTGATTTTCTCAAGGTGTTTCTTGGAAGAACAATATTAAATTTGAAAGAACAAATGCCACTTTAAATCAAGGAGATGTGTGATGACATATTTGTAACTTCAAGCCTAATAAAATAAATTCCTAACTAGACTTGGTGCAAACATTTCAAATCCTCTTCAGCCCACAAAACCAAGAGACAAAGGCAGCCTCAATTCACAGGACTCTTCAGGAAGATGGCAAAGGCCAAAGTCGTGTTGAAAGAGTATTTGAGACAAGAAATCTAGGTGCATTGTGGCTGGAGAAACTGTAATGCAGAGCTTTAACCACACATACACATGCAAAAGGGCTGGAAAGAACAGGGCAAGATATTTTCATATTATTGAAGAGGAAAGGAGGAAAAATACTACAGTTAAGTTGCAGCAGGGAATACTTTGCTGGACTGTTCGATATTGGAATGGGGTTACTACTACTCAACATTTAGGTCAGTGGAGCAAACTGCCATGGGAGGGTGTGGAGTCAGTCATGGCTAGACTAGATGAGTGTCTATTACAGATGATCTAGGATGACCTATTTAGACATGGCTTCCAACCCAAATGTTTCTGTAATTTTTGTACTCTTCAGGTACAACCCTTGTCAGATTAACTTGTTCTTCCAGTTACTATGTGAATTATTACAGCCCTATTGACAAAAAAGCCCTCTGTGCTAAAAACAGCACATAAGCTAAAAATATTACTCATATGACTTTGCATGTTATAGCAGATGTAAAATTCCAAATAATTATTACATAAACGCAATAGTGTGTTGGTGTTTTTGAATAGTCCCTTGAAATCCAAGTTAAAATTAAAATACCTTATAAATATTTAAACTACTCTTAAAATATTTTGTTTTCTTCTTTGGAATAAAACATTTTATTCCACAGGTATGTCTCCATATTTTAAAGATGGGAAAAGTACAAAATTCCAGGGAATAATGTTACACAGGAGGTGAGATACATTCTATGTCCCCATGACCACACGAACTACATCTCTCTTCCTGCTGTGCTAGTTCCTAGGGAAGGGTTTAGACAACCCATGGATCAGTAAGCTGGTGCACGTGTGTGTACATACATACTTCAGGTAGTAGAGTGATAATTTTACTCAATAGTTACTGTGGTCAGTGGTATTTTTAATTGATCCCAGGGCATGGAAGACATGTTTTCTCTATTCCAGGTGATTATTTCTTTCATGACGCTGTATTTTTCAACAGCAGGCTCTATTTGTTAAGTAATTAAAATCAGTGCATGGGAGAAGGTTCACTTTTATCAACAGAAGGGGCATGATGTAGAACTAACCACCCAGGGCAGGGTAAATCATGTCTCTTTGGGCTCAGTCCAAGTTCCATTGACTTTTATGATACTTGAATCAAGCTTTCTAATCATGTTGCTGTGATGATCTGCAAACCCACTGGGGATATTATTTATTGCTCATTGACAGAATTAGTCATACTTGTAAAGCAGTATGAAAAACACTGGAACATAGGTGCCAAAACCTAGATGTGCAGTTCAAGTTAAGGTTTTCTTTGACTTGCCAGAATGAAAGAAAAGGAGTAGCCCCAGCAAAGGTAATTCTGACTCCATTTACTTAACCTCTTTAAATCCCATTTCAAACTACTGTGGGATTGGTGTATTAGTAAGCAATCGCTAGAGAAGCAGTGAGAAGTGCTTTACCATATCCTAAGGGCACACAAAGTAGATCAGGTACAGTGAGCCCTCCTGGAGTCTTCCTGGGGTCTCTAATTTTGCTTGTCTCCCTTGAAGTCATCCTGATAGGAAAATAGCTTATTTTCTTTGAGTTCTTGTTCTTTTATCATTTAAACAGTTTCTGGTCACAAAGGTTCTGGAACAGCGCGATAATGGTTTTGGATATAATTGACTGAATTTTAATACATCTGTTGTAACTTCCTGAATCAGAATCAGTGGTATTCATCTCTGGAAACACTCAAGTGGGGATTTGAATAACTCTTTGGAGATGTAGAAATTCAGGAGAGGCCTTTTTGTCCTTTTTTCTCTAACTTATCACCTTTCTTAGTCTTTAATTGTGTCTTGAGTTTCTGAATGATCCCTATTGTTTGTTGTGCCTTTTATTCCTCAGAAGAAGTCTTTAACTTGATTTCTTATGTTTCTTAGCAGTGGCATTATGTTTTCCTGACAGAAACATTTTTGCTGCCTAGGATGTTGACTGTGTTATCTGAAAGTGGTTTTAGGCCCCATGCACTTTCTCAGCTCCTTTCATAGAATCATAGAATCATAAAGGTTGGAAAAGACCTCTAGGATCATCCTATGGCAGTTTTTCCTCATTTGGACTTTCTACAGTCAGTGTGGTCCCTGACCAATTTCCTGAGTTTATTACTTTTTGAGCAGGAGCCCTAACAGAATAAAACCTTGAGGTTTTAAGGGGACGATTCTCAGTGAAATTGCCACCTTAGTCTTTTGCCTGCAGCTGTGCTAAAGCTCAGCTGAATGCAGCAGAGAGAGCAAAGGTGGCTTAAAACCAGTTTTTCTATTTGTCTGGTTCCTGGGGCAACCAGACCTTGAACATGCTCTATGTTAATAGGAAACACCCTCAGAAACCAGATTTAGCTAATCCCTGCCAATCTCTTTAAGTCAGCCTCTTTCCGTCATTTAGTGGTAGGGTATCCATGTGAGCTGACACCTGACTTTTGGACACAGACATGAGTAAATTAAGTGGAGGCTCTGCTCACCTGCATTGCCATTTGTGTTTCAAAGGTCAGTAATGTTTTTTAAAATATATTACCTTTTAGTGTCATTTCTTGGGATAGTAAGTAAAGGTAGATTAGAGAGGGATCATTTTAGTACACTGGTTTGGAATCATAATTTTATCCTGACTCTATTCTTGGCCATCACAAAAGGGTATCAGGGCGGTACTTTGCCCACAACAACATTCACGAGTCCTGAAAATTCAGGATAAAACTTGTGTGTCTGCCATAAAGTAATGAGTCTTCTGTCAAGTACTGCATGATGGATAATTGTTACTTAGGGCTTTTAAGTTCTGTAGGGTTGCTGGTAAGCTTATTTTTTCAGCTATTACTGTAGTGATACAGAAATTGAAACTTTCCATCTTGCCTTTTCTATAACTCTTCATCTATGCTACAGGTCTCAGATAGTGTACATGTGTTGTTTTTGCAAGGAGCTGCAAAGGTCGAAGATGACACTCTTCCCATCGTTGTTTACTAGCTGGAAATTACTACTCCACCACTCTACTTGTTGAAAGAACTGTGGAAGTGCTGTGTTTATTACTCCAGGCAAAGCTATCTGAATTGGCTTTGGTTGAAGGTCAGTGAAGGGCTCACGTTGACAGAGGTAGGAAACATAAGCCTTTACCCAGCAAGGAGCAAGTGGGGACAGAAGCACCGTCAGCTTCCATGACTAGAGGAAGAAGAGGGCTTCTGGCCTAGGTCTTAGCCAGCAGCAGTTTTCCTTTAAATGAGACATGCTGGAGTATATCAGATAGCTACAAGCTTTGGTATTGTGTGTTCTGCATGAGGTGGTGCGAAAGTGTGCCATAACCTGTCTTGTAGCTGTACTTGCAGGAGCTTTCCACTGTCCTCCAAAACCTAGCCTTTTATCTGAGATTATTCTCCAGGCTGTTGATTACATTTTTCAGAGCTGCAGTGTTTTGGATGATGATTGCATCAGGGCTATCAGTTGTTATTTCCAGGCCCTCAATTTTCTTTTGAGCCTCTTGCCGTTTTAATCCCAAACCTTCAGGCTTCCTGTCCTTGGAAACCATAGTAGCCTGGATTAGGTCCAACCTTCCAGAAATATGTACTGCATGCCTTGTAAAGAAATTAGATAATACTGGGTGGCCAAGAACCACAGCTCTAGATGCTGCCAAACCAAAGGCAGGTAAGCAGGTAAACCCTTTTAACAGGCTGAAAACTGTGTATGAATATGCTTCTAGATCCCTCACTGATCTTAATTTCCTGAAGAGCATGTTAAAGTCATTGCCTGTTCTTTTACGGAAATCATAGACAACAATATTAAAATCTTAAATCACTTGCATGATTGTTACCAATAGGTCATACCATAGTGCAAACCTGGAAAATATCTTTTCATACAACTCCTGAAAGCAGATTCACAAATTCCTTTAAAAATACATCTTAAATCAGCTGTGTTTTTCATCATTTTAGTGAATGTGGTTGTTTTCTTAGCAGCTAGTCCCAGACACTTGGTTTTGCATAATTTTTCCCATGTTGCTGCACATTGTGGTCCTCCCTTCTCCATCCAGGGAGAAGGCTGTGCCTGCAGCACTAAGCCTGCCGTCTGCTTCCCCCTTCCCACAACTCCGGGGGAGCCCAGGATGAACCTCGCTGCTGTGGGCGGGGTGGGCGAACTTTCTCCTCCAAAATGGTGGTGGAGCAGCAACTGGGGTCAGTCATAGGTGTGCTGGAGACTTCTTTTGCGTGTGGAAATACTGTAACCTTTCCGATGGAGGCACATGTGGTGAGACATTTTATCTCTGCATTTCTGCAAAAATGAATGAGAAGGTAAGATTCCTGTTAGTGGCAAAAGTCAGCATTGAAGTCTTTGCAAAGGATTTCTCACTCCAGTCAAGGGAACAATATGCCCATTTTACAGATTTTTGCTGACATAGGTGTCTTGGCCAAAGACATAGAGAGACTTGATTCCTGAGTGACACAAAAGCTCTCAGTGTGGGTACACTTTGGGAAAACTTTTCTTTCACTGAAACCCTTTTTGCTTGCTGGGTTAGGGAAGAGGGACCTCAGGAAAAAGCTGTGCCAGCAAATAACGTGATTTTGCTAGTGTGAATGAAGGCTGTGCTGGGAGCACACTGTCAGTACAGTTTGCTAGGACAGCCACACCAGCAGAGCTGTCCTATTCTGGATACAGCCTTGTCTTCTGTTCCAGTTTGTCATGCATGATTTATCTTTCTGTCACCTCTTCAGGTCCCTAGGCACCTCTCAGCGTAAAAAGAAATTAAAACACAATACAGATGAGTCTGCTCTGTATTGGAGTCTTGACCTTTAATATATCAGGTTTTCATATTGCAACTTTCCCAGCAAATAGGCTGTCCTCCAAGAACTGAGGTTGCTTTAGTGATCTGCAGAGGTCCTACCTCAGCCATGCTTGAGTTTTATTTGCTTCCACCTACAAATCTCAAGCTGCCTGAAATGCCTTTGAGGGGAGATAAGGTTTTCAGATTGCCTGGGAGATCATAACCATGAATTCTAGTGGTCCATTGGGGAAAAAAATTATCATAATAATCGGAGAAAACAGCCTGGCAACCCAAGTGTCAGAAGGATTGCTTAATGTTTTGTCCTGTTATACAAGTTTAATTTTATCAGACTTTGGGATTTTTTTCCCCCTTGGCGCTCTCATTACATTTTCCTTTCTTTATTAAAGAAAGTATTTGCATCTTGCTCTGTGCTTTTGTGGCAACATTCCTCCTGAGCAGACCGATATGTCACTCCAATGGCAGGTTTGCAGTCAGACTCCTTAGATAAATAAACCATCTTAGTTAGTTGTTAAGTATACCAGATTTGAATTTTAAAAATCCACAGTCACACTTAAAGGCTAAAACCTGATGTGAATTTTAAGAAGCATCTAAAGAATTACTCTATATTTCAGCTGTAAAGCTTTACTAGCATTACCTTTTGACCAGATCACTATTTGATTTGGTTTCAGTCTCATGTTTTTCTCTGCAACTATTGAAGGTGGTGGTTTTTTGTTTTTCCTCCAAGAGACAGACAACTGTGCCTTTAAAGAAACAAAACAACTGCGTCAACAGATGGGAGAGGAAATGCTGTATCTGAAATAGTGTTAGGAATAAACCATGTTAAAAATAGGTAGTCTTGCCACAACTGTTTCTTTGGCCAATGTGGAAATCCTTCTTTCCCTTACTAATGTGTTAACAAACCTATACTAAAACTCCGCTAGAAAACCTGCCAACTTAGTCTATAAAAATGTTACTAGAACAATAACTACCTTTTCCTGCCTAATTGTAACAGAGATGCTAGTTAAGATAAAGGCTAAGAAAGCTGTGCTGCCATGGGAGAGCTCTTCACAATTCCCGTGACTGACTCCTGGCCAGCAGCAACTAAAACAGCTCTTGCACTTGTAGATGTAGATTTTAATGATGTGACCCCCCTCTCCACTCCTAACAATACTGGGACAACTAGGACACCAGAGGGTGTCAGAATTTTGTCCTTTCTTTGTTGTTTCATTTCTAGGTATGGAGAGAAATAATTTTCCTGATCCACAAACTATCTGAGGGTTAGAACCCACAGCAGTTCTGCTTAACAAGTTGGGATTTTTTAAAAAGAAAACCCTTGCCCTCTCCAAAATAGGAAATGCAAGCCAAGCTATGCTTAAACATGCTTGTTACTATCAGAATTACAGCTGCAGATTAGACATTGCATTTCTGCTTTCCATCTGTTGTCTCACTTATTTTTACTGTCTGTCTCCTTGCTTTCAATTGTCTCTTCTGTGTCTCAGTTTATCCAGTTTTCAGGCTGGCCAGCCGTTTTAGCATTATCACTGTCCTAATGGCTGTAAGGAGAGCAGAGAAGCTCTTTGCTAAATGATTTTTTTCCACAATGCCTCCATGCTTTGTTTGGTTGGTTTTTGTTTGTGCTTAGTGCTCCATGTTGTGTCATCTGGGAAGAGAGGAGATGTTTGCATAATGTGTGTTTTGCTGGAGTTGTTTAATTTTTGTACACATTTATATTCTACAGCTCACAGTGCCTTTGGAGCAGGGACAGATTGTAATGTCAGAGAGCAAATCAGAAGGTTGACCCCACAGTGGCTGTCTCTGGCAGCCTGGAGGAGCTGGAGAACAGGTAGAGCCTGGCTCTCGGTGCTCACCTCCCTATGTCCCACTCAGCCTTTGGCCAGGGGGACCCGCTTGGAGGAAGCAGCCTCAGGCAGCTGAGCATCATTTAGGTCAGCCCCATGGCATTAGTAATTGATTCCTGATCTCTGAGACAAAATGCAAAGGTAGATAATGTGGGGAGAAGGGCAGAGGTAGGTGAGTGGTGCAGCCTGCTGCTGAGTGTCAATTCCCCATGACCGGTTACAGCCCTGCTCTTTGCAACAGGGTTTTCCTTTCCTGCTTGTCTGGAGTCAAGGAATGCTCCTGGGGATCTGTGCTGGCCTGGAAGTTGTCTCTGTTAGATTAATGTTGTTTGCTAAGACTAAAGAAAATTTAAAGGAAAGGAAAGGAAAGGAAAAGGTTTCAGATGACTTTAGAGGTTCCCCAGTTACTTCAGTGCATCAAGGAAAGACACATTCTTTGTCAAAGTGGTGTGTTCATTATCCCTACTCTTTCCTCATTCCCATGGGAGAGAAATGGAAGTGGAGGAGTTGAAATGCCCATGATTTTCCACTCTTCTTCCAGTGGATAAGAAAGTTCCCAATTCACTCAGAGAGGCTTACCAGCAATTCTGGATGTAGGGGATTTCCTATGGTAGCTTCATACCTCATCTTTTCTGTGTTACATCCTCCTGCCTCTGTGATCCCCTGCAATCCACAGGGAGTATTTATGTATGTCTGTGTCCACTCCAAGGATAAGTCCCATGGCTTTTTAAAATTTGGTTTTGTTTAACCAATCTATGGATGAGTTAAAAATACTAGTACTTTACATGCATAAGTGACAGCTTGATTAACAGCTGAATTTTACCTTCTTCCAGCATGGTGAGCTGGAAGACAAGTTTTGTGCAACATCCTCACTCTGTGAAAAACCCACACTCAGAAAGAGGCATGCAACCTATTCACTTTTGGCTTGAGCACATGCTTTGCTTTGCTGAATTGCCTTTACTGATTAAAGATGGAATTAAACATATGCTTAAATGACTTGCTTAGCTGTGACTGAGGTTGCATAATTTGTCTGCTGGAGCTTTCCCATTGAATTCACTGAAAGTAGACTCGGGCCACAGTGACAGGAAGGTGATACAGTTGTAATTGGCAGGATAAGCCAATTAAAACTTATTCCCTTTGTATTGTAAACTGGGGTTTTGCTTTCTCATTACTGCCAGTTTCAAATTAGAGTTGTGAATTGTGGTCAAGCCAATATGGTTTCATGGCACAACTATTGCAAAATATTTTTGCTTCAGCTATAGGAATATATAGCTAAAAGCTAACTTATAGCTATATCCAGGCTAAACTACTTGCTGTTGCTCTGCCTCATTTTTCAGACTCTTTCATTCTTCTGTTGGACACCAAAATCTTTAGAAAACATTCACTAGTAGAATTTAATCACTTATATTTTGAACATGAAATAAAGAAGCCAGACATTTGTGATGCACCGCTAACCTATTAGTAATTTGTTTAACTCCACTCCTCCACACATGCAAGAGAAAAAAATAGAAGTTGCTAAAATAAAAGTGATTTAAAAAAATCTTTGTATTTGCGACTATTTGGGCTTTTTTTCTTTAACATACCAGGTCATTTTTCTGAGAGTCAGTGGTGATTGCAGAAGGTGAAAACTTGCAAACAAAACTAAGGAGAAGTTCAAGTTGGCTGTGGAGCCAAAAGTGTGATTCAGGAGCTGAAAATATCTCTGCGCTTCATGCATCAAACTCAAACACTGTGCTTTGGCAACACCCCCTGGATTAGAAGCAGAGTTTGAGGTCATTCCTCCTCCAGCCTGCCATGTATGGATAGGGCCCACGCTCATGACAAATTACTGACTTGCTGAGGAGCACACACCAGGAGCAGAGTGACATCAGTGCAGAGGGATCTTGTCTCACTGAGGAGGACCAAAGACTCTGCTTCTGCCTTTCTCTTGTCTGTCTTTAGAACTGAAGGTCCAGTGTGGAGGTAGTGGGAAGGAGGACACTTTAGATAGTCCCTTTCTGGATGTGGCAATAACAAGAGATAGTGAGGTAGAGCACTTATCTGCATGTAAAGAAGTCACACGGTGTCCAGCAGAAGCGCTAACAAAGTGTGTGGTCAGGAGTGTTTTGGTGGCCCATTCAGATTTTTAAGACAAACAATCAGCTGCCAGTGATGGTGTTTCATTCTGGCTGCTGACCTGAAATGACAGTAGCATATCCTGTGCCGTCCAAGCTGTCTTTGCAACCAGGACTATAGTGTCAGAGAATGATTTCAGCTTATCTGGTATACATCCAGAGTGCCTTGAATGAAGTCTGTGCTTTGACTTAGCACTAGTCTTTCTGAGGTCTTAGTTTTATTTTATAGAGAACGTTGGCTTAGATTTTGCAGGTAACAAGAACCAAAACTCTGTAAACAGACCCCAGGTCCTTAGATTATTTTCCCTGCTAACAAATATCTGTTCTTCCCAGGCATCACACTTACCTGCTGGTGTCCTGCACATCTGACTAATAGACAACTTCTCGGGGGTGAGGTAGCTTTCATCTACTGCTGAGATTGTCCAGCACTTCTACCATGGGCATGAACTTGCGATGGTCTTTTCATGGAGATGGAGATAATTTTGATGACCTAAGTGACTGTTAAAAGCTTTTAGGGCACCTGCCACATTGCAGCTTGCCTGCTTGGCAGTGATGAGTAGCTCTGCCCCAGTTTCTTCATTGTGCGCCTGGATGCATTGTTTTTTCCCAATGCACGGGTGTCATAGCAGGGTAATTCAAAGAGGGAAGGAAAGCCAAGGCACTCTGTAGGAGGTTCCTCGTGGTGATTTTGCTGAAGTGTGTTTGGATTGCATAGCGTATGAGCTTTACCTAGAATCCTATCTTGGACTTGGCTGAGACCTCATGTTTTCGCCTTCTCTGCCCACTCTCAGAGGATCGCCAGATGTACTCTCATCTTGCTGCCAGCTGCCTGCACAATCAGGCCTCTCCTCTTGGCAACAGCAGGTTAGGCAAATGGGTTGAGCAATGTGTGCATATGGACACTGTGTCAATTGTCAGCCTGACTATTGTCTAAAAGCATCAAGCCTGGTTAGTGAGGGCACTGATCTCAGCTGGCAGCATCTAAACTGTTATTTCCAGTGAGGTTATGGACCTATACTTAGGGGGATGTGCTTTTGCTAATTTAGCTCCTGGCTGAAAAGAAAAAAAAGTAACCCAAAATCATAGTTCTAGCAGTAGCAGTAAAATAAGATCCTGCACAGAGTGGACTCTGGGGATAGAGGACATAATGTAGGGAAGCTCCAAAGAAGAAATGATGCACTTGATTTTAATAAAGAGAATCATCTGTGTGTAAAGTAAACAAACAAGTTTGTGGGCAATGTTCCAAAAGTCATTTGGCATGATACATCTTTTAGGTAAATTTTGTTCTGATTGCTGACTTTCTGCAGAGTCTGAGAGACAATAAAACCAGCTCTGCTAATACAGGTATGTGTTAATAAATGTGGCTATTTTTATTTTTATAATATACATAAACACACACCTATGCATATATACATACATAACTTTTTTGTATATGTATATATACACACACACATGTATTCATGCCTGTACACATTGGAACAAATTAAAATTTTACAAAGATTTCTTAGTGCTCTTTGCATCCAGTTCTCCAACATGGTGCTAGCAACCAGGATACCAAAATGAAGAAAAGCTGTCAATAAAAAAAATTGAAATGGGCTATTGCACTCCTGTTGAGAAAAATGTGAAAAACATATAAATATTGAAAAATAAATTAGGTTTCAAATATCTTTCTGTTTTAGTAATGAAGACAAAAATGTTTACAGCATAGAGACATTTGATTAAAAAAATAAATTATATCCCTTTAACTTTGGCGGTAGTTCAAGATTTGATCCATTAATTTAATCAAACTGCTTGTAGGAAACCATATTTCTGCGGTATTGAGAGATGCCAGAATGACCTGGAATTAAGGGGGAAGGGGTAGAGACACTGTAAGTGTCTTAATTCATCTGTTCACAGATGATTTGTGTGAACACATTAAGAACACCAGTAAAGTAATGGGAATAATTTTCTTCCACTTTTTCCAAATTCAGTTGCATACAGTATGATTGCATTTGATCAGGACATGGGCATCATTCCTCAGATGATTGTGTTCTGCCATTGATCATGTGAAGTCAATTTAAAGTATGACTTTTTTTTTACCTTCCTCAAGTAGGAAGACATTTTTGCTTCTAGTCTTAGCTGCTGTAGCTATCGAATTATGTGTATAAATTGTGCTTTGTTTAGAGAGTGATAACTATAAAATATTGCGCATTCAGAGAAAAAGTACTGAGATTGAGATTGATGCCTAGAGCTTAATGCATCATAGCTGCAATCAAAGGAATTTTAGATTTTTTACTTCTTCCATTACAGACCATAATTCAGAGTTCTCCAGACTTTGTTTTAAAAGGAAAAAGGGGGCAAAGAGAGCATTAGAAAATCCACACAGACTGGATTTACAGTTCATACATA
The DNA here is from genome assembly GCA_013401335.1 of Brachypteracias leptosomus. Classification (NCBI taxonomy): domain Eukaryota; kingdom Metazoa; phylum Chordata; class Aves; order Coraciiformes; family Brachypteraciidae; genus Brachypteracias; species Brachypteracias leptosomus. The sequence continues at coordinate 131,573 of VYZX01028967.1, read as the reverse complement.
CTGCAGTACAGAAGCCTGCATGATCAATTCATTGCATTTAGTAAGACGACATCTATAAAGGGGGATTTGAACCCATGGAGAAGAAGTAGCCTCCCTGCTTTGAGTTACCAGTTGTGAATTCAAGCTTTTGGGTGGTATGCTGCAGAAGTGTGTGCATTTTTCTACCTGCATTGCCTGGTTCTTCTTTGGTATGAATTATCCTATATAGTCCTGAAACCTGGCTGCAATTAAATGGCGCCTGGCTTTCTTATAAACCTGGTCAGACTGAGGCTTTAGGTAAATTCTCAAACATCTAAGGTATAGTCTGTGCTGGAAGACTATCTGCTGCAAGCCAGTTAAGGAGTAACATGGGCATGGCTTTATTTGTCCTTTGTACTCTTGAGGCAATTTCACTCATTTATTGTGCTATTTCAGAACTTTTGAATAATTAGCAGTAAAATAAATGTTATCCAGTTGCTTTCCTTAAACTTCAGTTTCTGATTAAAATACACATGAAATTTCTGATATTTTTTACCTTGTAAAGTGCACAGGAATCTCCCTGTGACTTGCCTACCCCCAACTGACCTTACAGTGTTGGTGTAACAGATATGTAAGAGGTAATATAAAACAATGTCCTCCTTGTTGATCCATGAAATGAATTAATCTTTATTGTCAGATGATGCCAATGCCTACTGCTACATTTTTGTTTCACTGCTGAAGGTGTAGTTTTAAGATTACAAAATGATTATGGGATTTGACAAGGGAGAAGCTAGCAGTCTTTCTAAAGCAGATGGTGCAAGAGTCATTATCAGAGCACTTCTGCCTGTGTGTTTCCAGGTCCCATGTAAAGGGCTAATCCCTGAGGGTCTGAGATACAAAGTTCAAATTGAAAAAAACTCTTTCAAGCAGTAAGACATGCTGTACTTCTCATACTCTCATTGCCCTTCTGATGTGCTTGTTTAATCGTAGTCTCCACAACTGCATCAGATTTAGCAGAGTGACCAGATATGACCAAATACTAGCAAATGCTCAGCAGTGGTGGTTGCATTGTTGCCTGTCTTTGGTGGGCAGTCTTCGAAGGCACACTCGCTTACTTTTGCTGCCAAAGAATCAAGGATTGCAGAAATTTTTACTGATGTGGAGATAAAAACAAATTAAAAGTTCCAGGGTTTAGTATCACAACAATGCCTCTGGGAGCTTTAATTAGGCAGTAAAATCCTGTTTGATGACACATGCATTATCTGCAGGTTGGCTGTTCCCTCAGACCACGTCCTGTTTGCTCCTGTAAGTTGGTAGGTTAGTAAGGAGAAGTAGCAGTTCTGCCTAGACAAAATCTTACTATCTCTAATCAGATCTTGCTCTGGATAATATTTTGCCTAATTTTAAGTAACAACTAAGCTTCTTAAAGACTCAGAAACTGATCCAGCCTTCATGAAATCAGAGGGGAGTCTTTCACTCTTGGATCAGAGGCTGAAGTATCCTTTGAGGAATGCTGTTGAAGACAGTAAGGTTACCACAGTGAGAGGAAAGACATTGGCTCCCATCAGTTAAGAACTAGAAAAGAAATTAGGAAAAATGGAATATAGTGTTCCTCACAGATTTCGGTTTAAATACTCTTTATGAAGCTGGAGCAGGAGCAGTGTGATTTTGTTGTCATAAATGACATCTTTCACTTATGGCTTTGTTCTCTTTTCATGAAAGCCTGCTTCTGTTAGGGTGCTATAGAGAGGACTGAGATATAAATGAGAATAAAGACGCTGGTCTTGGGTTGTAGATTAGATAAGCCAATTAACAATGCACATTAATTAAAAATAACTGTGTGGAAGTGTAGCCAGCATCACTCAAGCCAGTTAGGTTTGTGAAAGGTGGCTTTTTCACCTCAACATCAGGAAAAATGTCTTTGCTGTGAGTGTGACAGAGCACTGGAATAGGCTGCCCAGAGAGGTTGTAGAATCTCCTTCTCTGGAGACTTTCAAAACCTGCCTGGACATGTTCCTGTGTAACCTGCCCTGGCGGAACCTTCTTTGGCAGGGGGGTTGGACTAGATATCTCCAGAGGTCCCTTACAACCCCTACCATTCTGTGATTCTGTGAAAGCACAGAGTGACCTGCTTGAGGGCTGGAAGGCACCCATGCCACACCAGGGAGAGAACGCTATAATCCAGAGCACCCCTAGGGAGAACAAGGACTAAAAACTTTTTTATTATGTTGCTCTGTTTTTTGACTGGAACTCTTCTCAGGCTAGTTGTAAAAGTAGTGAGTGAAGTACTGGCCCTGCAAAAAACAGAGTTTTGCCCTTGAGTCCAGCCATGCCAAGGTTTCAGCCACATAATAAAACCATATTGGGCCCTGTCTGTTCAAAGGTTCAAAAGTGGTTCCTGGTTCTGCATCCGGATCATTTCCTAGAAAGCTGTATATTGATGTGATAAGGTGTCAGGGTCTGGAGCCAGAGCATATGTTATTTTATATACTCAGATGCCTGTATAGACTACTGTTGACATTGCTGGTCAGTAATACATTATCATTTGCTATTTGGTTTTGTTGCTGATAGCAAACATTACAGGAAAAAGAAAAAAACCCATAAGCATATGCCTTTTATTGCTAACTGGTTCCAGGCCTGCTTTACCCTTCAGCTTTTGGCAAACCTTTTGCACCAGTTCACATATGCACTCCGCTAGCAGTGGAAGTGCCATGTGTCACCCACCCTATGGTGGACAGGTCTTGCCCTGTGTATGGGGCTCTGTGGGCAGCTGTCACACTTGCTGGAAACAGGGAGCTGTTGGCTTCAGTGCTAGTACATTTAGGCCATGGGCACAGATCTGCAAGTCCAGTGAGATTTTCCTGTTCAAATCCTCTGGCATGCTCCTCTGCCATAACATTGGTAAGCCCTTGAGGAGCAGGTACCTTCTCCTGCTGCAGTTACCCAACAGCCCTGAAATCACGGCCAGCCAGGGCTCAGCATCATAGCAAGGGCAAAGAGAAGGAGCAGCATGAGCTGCACTTCTCGCTGGGATCCTGTGCTCCCTTGAGGTGCTGCCCTGTCCAGGAGCACATCCATCCCGGGATGTTGTTGTGCCAGTTCAGCCACCATCATTTTATGCTGCCATCGGTTTCCTGGTCACATGGGCCAATGCTGAACTCAGCAACATCCCCTGGGAAGTCTTCTTTCAAACAGTCCTGCCATAGGATCCTGTGGGCCTGGCTCCTCCGCTGCCCACTGTGGTGTTAGCATTGCCTGCTGGACACAATAGACAGAGATTGCTCCCTCAGTGGCCCTTCACATGGAAGGACACCACTAAGAGAGCTCAGCAAGATGTGACCAGCCCCAACAAAAGCCACACCCAATAGGAAGCTCCTCCAGATGATCAGCTTCTGGTTAAAGTAGCCCTGACTTCACCTACCACCCCAACCGTGACCACCTGGGTGAGGGAAGAGCCACAGAGACACAGGTGGGCCAGGTTCTGCCTCTGGAACCTGGAGCCAGTGGGGAAAACAAAATATTCTGCTGGGTTGTGACTCATCCATAGGTCAACTCCAACTCGGGGCCCATAACTCAAGCCCCAGCACTTCAGATATCCATGCTCATTGCCCATCCCTGTCATGTCACCTGGGGTGGCATCTCACATGTGGGTGTTCAAGGACACAGGGAAGCCTGAAAGAAAGTGCCTTGGGCGAAATGTACACTGTGGTTGTCTGTGTGTTCACACCAGTCTTTAACAAAATCAGAACAGCCAGGCCTGTTGGAGTATGTGGTCACTAGAAGATCACTGAAGTTTTGTTGTCTCAGTATTGATGAGGTGGGCATTTCAGTCATCTCTATTATGTGCAAATTAAATATGAGTCTCCAGTTCCTGGTGCATTGTCTGTATGTCCTGATTAAGACTCCATGTGTTTAATAACCCCCTTCCCTGCAGGTGTAAATAGGGCAGCCGTAACTGTCTAACATGTCTAACACATTAATGAACACATCTCCAGGTGCTCTGTACCTCAGATGCACAGACATATACTCCTGCATACGTGCCTACAGCAGGTCTTTTGTATACAGAAAGTACCTTTTTGTGGTCTTTCCCAGAGTACCATCACATGTAAAGAGATGTAAGGTTTATGACTGATTTTCACAGTATACACTAATAACATTTTCTGAAACAGATTAGCATCATGTGGAAGGGGAATTTTTAGAGATGATCTCACATCATTTTAGAGGTGATCACATCATCAAAGCACAGTGCTAGATGGGAAAGAAGCAGAAAGACAATTGCACTGCTCTGATTTAATGTCAGGAAAGTATTTGCATTAATTTAAAAATGTGAGTTCTTAAATTCTGATTTGGGCATGATCTTTTCAAAATTAGACAGAGATTAGGCAGCAAACCTGGAACTGCAAGCCCTAAAGGTAAATAGACTACAAAGGCACTTCTGTGTTCTGTGTGTTTACCCTGCATGTTGTATACATGATGTTTGAAAATACATTATTGTATACACCTCTTGGTCTTGTATGTCTATTGTTTTCATCTTGGAATATATTAGTTGACACGTACTTTAGCCCACAGCAAGAAGGAAACCACAGGACAGCTACTGATTGCTAGTGTGACTTTGCTCTGAGAAAAAAAAACCTGAGGAACAAGAAGGACTGTGACTGAATTTCTGAAGCTCTTACATATATTGATGTAGCCAATGCCATAATGCCAATTAGGTTATAAAGTCAAATAGCAGGCTAAATCGACCACAATCCTTAAAAATCTTTCATATTTGTTTTCCAAATAGGTGGCAGAGAGAGTCAACAGCCATATTTGCTGGAGTGGTGAACCAAATTGCCTTGACTGGAACCATTACTCCCTTGCACACTTGTCGGCAGCAGCCAGGTAGGAGAACTGAGAAAGGATGGGTTTGAGTGAACTGAGAGAATGGGCCCGAGGGAATAATTTTTCATTCTCAGAAGACTACATGTGGAAGTCACCCACATTTAAATACTGATTCCTTGTCCTCTTGTTACAACTGAAGTCAGTTCTTGCTGAAATCAGAGGCATTTCTCCTTTGGGGCAGGTTATGTTTTTATTCATTTGGAAATGCTGTCTGCTTTGTCCATGTATCTGATTTGCCACTTTTCCTTCTCTATGCAATTCTTGCATCAAGCATCCCGGGAGCACGCTTTCTGAACCAAGTACACAGAAAAATGTAGTTGTGAAAATACAAGAAGAAATGGTGGGTAGGGTTTTGATACCTGAAACACGGGGAAGTTTTTCATTTTCAAATTGTCCAAAAGTATAAGTTGGTGATTTCCACTTGACCATCTTGCCATTTCAAGTGCACCACTGACAGTTCTGTTCAAGGTCTATTTTTTCCACTGAGTCTTGAACACTTGGGCACATAGAAACCACAGTTATGAAAGTGCTGACACTATACTTATAACAACACCCAAGCTAGCTTAAAGTTAGTGGATACTCAACAGAAGTCTTAATATGTCAAGAGATTGTTCAGAAGCCAGTTTATCTTGTCAATAAAAGGTCTGTTTTCAGCTGCCCATTGAAGCTCCATGTTTATTTGTTGGTAGTCACAGGCTGGACAGGTTTCAAATTGACTTTATCTCAAAAACTGTGCCTGTGCACAGTGCAGACAGAGCTTCTTTTCATGCCATAGGAGACCTGAGGCACTGAGAAGCTCCTCTTCTCTGATTTTTCTGAATGGGCACACCCTTGATTGTCAGAGAATTGTTAGCCCTCAGAATTTAATGAGACTGGCTTGAAATAGTGCAAAGTTAAGAAAAAGTTTGATCCTTCTCACTGTCCTATTTTTTTTAATTTTAAATTATTGAGTATTTATCTGCAACCGTAGGAGCTAGGCATATAAGGAAGACACCGGAGATTCTCATGTGTTATCATGACCACAGGAGAAGGTGTTCAAAGAAAACGCAGAACCTATTTTGAGAGAAAACCTCCAGGTTTTTGAGAACTATGTAAATGGTGTTGGACTTTTGTTTCATTCTATGTATAAACTGAAGGGAGGAATGAAGGGAGTTAAATTTAGAAGGGCTATCCCTTGAACCATTGCTCAAATCTGGAACAGATTACAAATATTCTGCAGTTGAGGGTGGTGCTATTATGGGATGTCTGTTGTTATGGATCCATCTCCAAGTCCCTGTGATGGAAGTTGTGTGTGCCTGTGTTGCACTTTTTTCCCTTTGCAATCTCTACAAACTAACTAAGGTCTTTCCATGCAGCCCAGGATCAGGGCTGGGTGGGTGAGAGGGGTGCAAACTGATGGCTGTTAGCAGGACTGCTACCAGCAAACATGCTGGCAAAGGAGAAGGCATCAACTCCACCAGACGTCCCGTGAAATTTGTGTTGGAAGTTCAGCAGGAAAACAAACTGTCCTCATGCACCCCTGAGCAATGTTGCCAGTTTGGGAAGCATTAACAGTGTGTGAAATTTATAAGCAGGAGTAATGGAATACTCCTGCAGCACAGAAACCTAGCCATGTCCTGACTCACCAGGCAGGATTTAAGTGGAAAACTGAGAACTTTGGTACACAAGAGCATGGTGACCATCCTCTGAAATGAGGTTTTAGCATAAATTTTTCAGATTTCATTAGCTGTAACTTAATGGTACTTCTGTGCACTGGGCCCTTATTGCTGTGGCTCTTGTATGCTGTGAATCCCCCCGATAATGTGTTGGCCAAGTAATGGCATGCTTTACTTTTTTGTTTGGAGCAATTGAATTTTAAAGTAGATGCTCTCAATTAATGTAGTTCAGACCAATGTTATTGTAACTATGATAATATGTACCGTTACCTTGTGTGCCAAGGATATTAAGGCAAGTACTTAATGCTGCTAGGGTAGTAAATATGCTCTGTGAGCTAATAAAAGGCTCCCATTAAGAAATTGAACCCTGTTACTGCCTACTTTGCAGGTGAAAGTCTGCAGTCTGATTCCAGCATGAGATATGGGGTGATAGAAAGGCACATTTTCTCTGAAGACTGGAGCATGCAATGCTGCCAAACCAGCAGTCCTGGGTGCCCTGCAGGGAATGATTCTTGCAGCAGAGACAGATTGCACAAGCTGTGGCGTGGAGGACTAGTTGCTTTATTTTGGCTGAGAATCCTTTGAAGATACTGGTCCCGATTCTCTACTGCCTGAAACCTTTTGCTATTTATACCTGGGTAAAGTGAATGCTGGACGAGCATAAAATGCCACCACCCTGGTGCTAAACGAGCTGTTATCCACTTTGCCCAAATATAAATGACTATGCAAAGGGTGAAACAAGTTCAAGGTCTCTCTTTTTGTTGTGACATTGCCCCTAGATCCTGCTGCTCATTGCTGATAGTGTGAACAGGAGGAGGATGCGTCTTTGTGGCAGTTTGAGCTCAAGATGTGCAAACTCAGAGGGAAGCAAGAGTACTCATTTCATGTCCTGCTATTAGTCAGAAGAAAAACATGTTTCTTCTGCCACATCCAGGAGGTGAGCGAGCGAGGTGGTGGGACACCAGATTCACTTGCTAGTTCTCTAACAGCTTGGAGTGGGGACAGAGAGGCTCGGAAACATCCAGGAGAGGCAGAAATGGGCTCTGTGACTCTGAGCCTCCCAGTCCCCGGGCACGAAAGGCCGGTGGGGCTGAACTGCTGCCCAGTGGGACTGTCGGGGGCGGCAGCTGTGGTAGCAGAGACCAGTGCTGGGAGGGGAGCAGGAGAAGGAATCGTACATGGATCACAGCTGCCACCCTCCAGCCTTTGTCCCCTTGGGCAGCCACGACACCCTTCTGCTCGCCTGGAGGTGTGCCTGCAGTCCAGTTATTTCCCTCTCAGACATTTCAGAGCTCACCCCGAAAAAACAAACAAACCAGGTCTTACTTAGTGAAATCTATCCCCCTACACAAGATGTGACTCTCCCATTGCAGCCACAGGCAGCTATATGATAGCCAGCAGCGCGTTAACATGCCATATATTGGAAAGACATGGTCTTTGAAATCCTCTGGCACCGGCAGCTACTGCTTTCAAACTGGAGCAGAGACAGATAAGGATATTGTGAAGGAGAAATTCGGCATGGTGTGTTATAAAATTGAATCCTTAAAAAACCTGGATGCTTTTGGCAGTATTTCATATCTTGTAAATAGAACCCATATATATTCATGCAGATTTTAAGTAGAATCTAGCATGCTGCAATTTCTGCTATCTAAGCAAGTGTCTTGGTAGAGTAATTTAAAAACAGATCTTTTTTTGGTAGCCAGCTCTGCACCAATTAAGTAGCAATGCTGTCCGATGTTAGGCATTCTGGGCCAGGGTCTGCCAGCTGTATGGGTACCTGCTGAAGGCAATGAAGACACTCAGCAGTTGACCTAGCGCAGAGTGAGGTCATCAGTGGCTGTCTTCTGAGCAGAGCTGCGCATGGATTATGTGCTGCCATGCACGCTGCTGTGGAAGGGACCCAGTTACAAACCAAGAAATGCAAATTGTTTTGAATTACAGGCAACAGGAAGGATTCTTTCTCTGTAATACCTAGATAAACCTCCTGTTACTTGGCTGTGTCAACTTTTGTTAGGGGTAGCATGTGATAACAGTATCAATACTGAACCATGCTTGATGGGATTCATTTTATGTAACTTCAAATACATGTATATACATTTTTGCATCTGTATTTCCCTCCATCTACAAATATCCTAAGGTTATGGATTCAAGGCTTACAACTTCAGTGAAGACATACAGTGAACAACTGCAATTTTAAAACTGCCTGTGACATATATGCAGAATTATTTTAACATGCCATGCTTTAGTAATGCTAAATTTAATATTTCAAAATATAAACAAGATGCTATAATATTAGATGGGTCTTTAAAAATCACCCCGTAAACCTTGCTTTTTGTTGCTGTGTTTTTACCAGAAAATCAAAGAATTTACATTTTTAAAATATTGCATAATATCCAGTGCCCTGTGCAAATCCCTGTGAGCGGAGTCTCTTGCTCACTGACGCTTTGCTAAAAAGTTCCGAGACTGCAGAGTTTCAGCCAGCTGGGAATCTCAGATCCATGCAAGCAGTTATCTCCAGATGGCTGCACTCTTACTTTGTACCAAGCCTTCTAGCATCTCAGCGTTTGCATGTTTGGAATGATGATGTATACTGTTCCACTTGTTTTTGCCAGAAAATGTAGAGGGCATTGTATGATAAGTTTTGACACATGGTATAGCTCAAAGAAGAGGTGAGAGAGAGAGTATGGGGAGATAAAAGGTGAAAGGAAAAGAGTAGGAAAGGAGTAAGAAAATGCAGCAAGAAGAGTTTATGTCAGTGTAATGAATTCAGTCTGACTGGCAAATGGAGTTTGACTGCAAGTTGTGAATTTCATTGAATTTGGTCCAAGAAAGACACAGCTGAGCAATCTGCAGGAAGCAATCTTTTCCTAGAAGTATGCAGCTCCAAACGGTACAAATTCTTCCACTGGTCATAAAATGTCTGTGTGCCTCTGAACCTGTGTAATCAAAGACTTCTGAAGAGAAAAGCATTGCAACAGTCAACTAAAGAATAACAAAAATCATCATTGAATGTAGAATTTTGAAAGAAAAAACCTATGCAATTTGAAGTTGGCCAATGAAGCCCAAGTGATAAGGACAGTTAATCATTTCTGGTGCAGCTGTTTCCTGACATTTCTGCAAAATGTTGTGGAAAAATTAATGAAGGTTCATTCAGTAATGGTTTTAAGCTTGTCTAGTGGAAAATATGACAGTATTTCCATCGTCAATTAAGAACAAGCAAGGTACTCTTTTTTCCATAGGGGAAGTGGTATGCAGTTTGTATTGCACAGGAAACTGTAGACTTGAGAGCAGCTGTGTGATAGTAACAGGTATGCAGAGAATATGGAGGAGAGCCTGGGTCCTCTTATCACATGTGCTTCAATGTAGTACAACTGTCTGTGTTATGTATTGGAAAAAACAACTTACACTATCTAGCACGTGGGGTATTCCTTTGCGTGTCTGGCTCTGAAAATAAATGCCCTTCTTGTCACTTCAATAACAAAGCTTGTGTCAATAAGGTTTTCATTACAATTGTATTTCATTACTGTGCTGTCCCAGAATAATAACTGCTTTAGGTGCAGCGACCCAGGATTTTTTAAACCGATCTCTGAGATTCGTGCTGCTTGCCATTCAATCTTGGCATGTACGATGTCGGCAGCTGTGCAGCATGTCTCAGTGGGCATGTGTGGCTGCTGTGCTCCCTGGGCGCAGAGCAGCAGTAGCCCTGCTCTAACGGACCAGCCACTTTGTGGTTAGGGGTGGGGGGAGCAGACATGGGCTGTGCACGTGTGCCAACTCTGTGTCATCCGTGTGTACGTAGTGTTGCAGATAGTTGAGAAAGCATATGGCTTAAAAACACCAGCATGGCCAGGGGATGTATTCCTGTTGCAGATCAGCATAGCTGAAGGTCACTGTAGCAGCTGAGCAGTGGCCTTTGTCCACTCCTTCACCTCATAGCCTGTAGCACCTGGCAAGCAGCCAGCTGCTGGCAGCCTCCTCAATGGCACCTTGGGGCTTCTGCTTCTGCCAGAGCTCCACTAGGCTTGAGTTTCTCCAGCTCGGCTTGGTTTGGGGGATGCTGGATCCCCTCTACTGTTGGATAGGCTGTGTGGGATAGAAGGCAGTCAGGAAAGAGGCAATGTTTACTCTTGAAAGTAAGTTGTGAAGACCAGTCCCATGCAGTCCATAGAATTAACATTTTTACTCACAGGGATCTACATTTTATTCTGTGTTAAAAATGCATTAGTGTGAAAATGCAGGGCTGATACACAAATACTGTAAATCCCTGCAAATGTTCAGGTGAATGATTTAGGTGCTCAGTAGTTTTCTGGACTGTGAGGGATTGTATGAGCCTGCCTACTCTAACAGCTTTTTTCTTCCTGACTTTTACATACTTTGAGCCCTGTCATAAATATGATTTCTAGCCTATTTACACAAATACGATGATTCATGCTAAAGTGGTTGATAAAAAGAGGATGCATTATAATGAATGGTTTATGCTTTTCTAATACTACTCTGTAAAGGAGATGCTTACTCAGTGCTCCTGCAAATTTAGAAGACCCTTAGCAAGCTCACTAAAAATGTTTGTCTTACTCTCTGTATTGTTAGCTGTGGAGTGTGTAGTTCTTATTGACAGGTTTAAGCCAGTGTAAAACAATTAATAACAATAGAGTTACATCCATAATTCGTGACCATTCACATAATCAGGTAAAAGTCAGCCCCAAATTCTCTCTCCCTGGTGCAGTTTACTCTGAGGAACTTCATTTAAGACTCTCCCAAGCCTGCAATCCCTAGTGCAGGTAAACCGGTTGCTGAAGTCAATGACAGCTTTACCAGTACCAGAGCATTAGGGAACAGCTTATATTTAACAGCCTGTTATTAATCTTGATTTGGGACATCAAAAGACTAATCTTTCAAGCATCCCATCTGTGACCACATGCGTACTATCACTGTAGTCAATACACTATCCTGCCCATGGTGGGACTGCTTGTGTGCTGCAGGGTATGCCTGGGAGTAAGGGAAAGATGAGGACTCTGCTCTTGCAGTTTTTCTGATGTGGGAAATCTGAGGGCACTAGGTCAGACATGAGCCACTTTTAAACTTCTCAGCATGAGGGCTGTGCCTACAGCTGCTTAGGAATTTCCCATAAAAACAATTTGTCAACTGAAGGCGGAATTTCCACGACAACAAGTTTTCCACTGGAAAATCTCCATATTGCTATTTTTTTTGTTTTGTTTTTGCTTTCCCATGGAAATCTCTGAATGAAATACTTCCCTTTAAATCACCTTGCTCCATGAAGAAGGTCTTTGATTAGCTGAGCTGGCTAAAATGGTTTCAATTGCCATTAAGTTGCATCTGTCTATTGTTCCCTCTTGTCTCATGATAAATGGCAATACAAAAAATTTATGATTAAGAAGCTCCTGTGGACACATCACCTTGACAGTCCTCCATGTCTCACACTGTATTGTAGTCATCCTTGTAAAAAAGTCTACTAACTGCTGAAAAAACATAATAGTGAAAAGGATTCTAAAACAGGGGCCCTAAACCCAAGAAACCAGAGGAGCTTTGGCCATTTGTGAGCTTGTATCTTTTCTGTTCAAACTCAGTTTCCCAAATTTTTGTTTATTCTTTACTGGTTATTTAAAATATCTATGGGGGTTGTAGAACTCTTGGATTCCATTGGAGATTAATGGGGAATAAAAGGCAAGTACATTTAAGTGATTGTAAAATTGACTAAGGTCACATGATCAAACTGAAGGACTCCCACACATGTCTGTCTTTATTGCCCTACAAAAGGCAGCTGGTTAATGGCTGGGATATTACCATAGGTGACTGGACACCTGGTGATGAACATATGGGAAGGGAGGGGAATGCTGCTGACATCAAGGTGTTCATTGTATCACACAGTGACCTCTTACGGATGAATGTTAAATAAGAATGAATGCACATGTCACTTTTACTTTTTAAAGTAACAGTTTGAGTAGTTCACCAAGATTTGTAGTAGATGCTGTGTTCTCCTTATGATACTGTGTTCCCAGACTTCTATGAATCTTTGTCTTACTATCCCTTATCGGTTCTTCATCCTGTTGTAATTTAGATATGCAGCCAGTTCTACTTAAAGCACTAAACTTTTGGTTGTATTGCATGGTGACCAGCTGGCAGATTTGATGATCATGGCTGCTGGCATGCACAGAGAAGTAGCCCCTGTTGTCCCTGAAGGAAACGTCCCCTCAGAAGGAAATGGTCTGTACCAGAAAGCACGCTGCATGACAGCCACTGCACAGGAGGAAGCTCGCTATCTACATGAGGCTGAAGGCTGATGCAGATTTCTTCACCGTGTGCACACAGGAAGCAGCATGGCAGATGTCTAACTTTCCTTCAGGCAACCTCCTCTGTGTTTCTCAGAAAGGAATGGGAGTTGTGGTTAAATATTACAGTCTAACTTTTTACTTGCTCACAGACCAAACAGGAGCTAAGTAACTTTAAGCCATTAGCTCCATTTTAAGTATCTCTTCCATGGGACAAAGTGCAGTTGACTCTCAATAATGTTATATCTTCCAAATGAATGACTCAGACTAAAAATCCCAGGCTACCCATACTTACAGCAGAGCACGATGCCAAAACATCTAATGAAGTACGTAAGTGCAAAAGTCCTCCTCTGTCCCTCATTCTGCCCCTCTCATAGGATTCTCTCTACTTCCCACTCCCTCTGTCACTGGTTTGGTTTGGCCATCATAATTTTCACTGGGTAGCCTGAATCAGATTTCTGAATGCTGACTGCCGGATCTGAACCTTCTTGCTTCTGGAAGGATGGGAGCAATAGCTTATAAAGAACACACTTGGCTGTGAAATCAGGAGGGCTTTTTGAGAGCTGTCTTAGCCATTACACCCACCAGCATCCCCATTCTCACCAGAAGGTGCTGGGAGCTCCCCAGCTCTGAACCCTTCTGCATCCCCACTGCTCAGCTTCTTTGCTGAATCTGAATTGATCTGAATCAAAAGGACTGGTCATTTATTCTTTACTTAAATATGTCAAAAATTGCCTTTAGGAGATACCAATATAACTCACTGGCATTCAAGGGAATTCTAGACAGGCTTTCCATACTAGCAGCCAAGATTTAATTGTAACTGAAAACCAGAAAACAGTTTCAAAGATGACACAATGTGACACCACCATTTCCACTTGTGTCCTGTCCTTTGGGGAAAAAAATAAAGCCCATCTCAATTTTAATCCCCTATACTAAAAGTGGTGGAGTTCTCCAATTATGATTGAAACTGGAGATTTCATTCATCTGTTAGAATTTAAAGACTGAGAGAAAGAGGGATCATAGCAATTATTCAGATCATTTGGCATAAAAAAAATTAGCAAAACGCACATTGGTGACAATCAGTTGTGTTTCACAGTTGCACTGCAAAAACTATGAATGGCCTCAGACCTAAATTTAAGATAGGCAGAAATTGTTCAGTTTAGCATGTCCTAAAATTATCCAGCACAGAAATACTTTGGGGAAGTGTAAAAATTAATTCTCAATTTTTCAAAAGGCAGCTTAAAGGGGAAGGAATGCTGATGTGGAAGTATGAAATAAATGCCATCTTGGTAACAATTTTACCAAATGTAGGGAAGAGTCATATGCTTCATGTCCTTGTTATAAGATTCTTGGAGAAAATACTCCCACTCAGATAGAAATTCACTGTAAACAGCTCTCTTGCTTTTAGAGTTGATGTACTTTTGAGGATGCAGTGGCTCTTAGAAGGAGCACAGTTCATTGTGCAATAACATGACCTTATGTTGCATAGACACTTCCAGTTTTGGAATGCAAAATGTCTGAAACTGGGAGTGGGTGGACAAGAGGTGGAGCCAGCCAGGAGCCTGGGTGGCTGTGTTTCTGAGAAACACTCTTCTGCTAATTTGCCAAGAGTATGGCTAAAGCCCTGAATAGTGCTAAGTCAAACCACTAAACAACATCGAGTCACAAATGGACATGGAGCTATAGGGTGATATTTTGGAAGTTAAACATGTAAAACTTAGTTGAAAACAAGGCTGAGTTCTTTCAGACCCGAAACCACAGCCTTCCAAAATGCGTCAGACACTCTTGATGCTGTAGCGAGGTCAGCTTCCCTCCCCCCCTACCTGTGAGTCAGGACAACTCTATTAAAGGAAGCTTTTATTGGAAGCTGTCAATAGAGGGGTAGGCAACATGCAGATGGTGACGACTCAGTGGGAAAGAGTTTGGATCCTGTGCCTGCATAAATGGTCACCAACAGGGAGAAGATCATTTTTCTGGAGAACAGAGGGATACTGAGGAAAGAATAGTATTTGAGCAAGAGGTAGGTTCACCTGTTTTCACCTTCTCTCTAATTAAAACTAGGATTCAGGGTCCACTCAAGCTGGTGTTGTATCCATTTCTCAAGAGGGACAGAAGCTAAGTCTCTTGTGGGCTCAATGCCCTCAGTGCCCATCCACTGTTCCTTCTGTATCTACTTTTGCTGAAAATCACAGAAAAATAATCTTAGAGCGGCTCAGTTCGCTGTAGAGAGAAAAAGAGGAACCAAGGAGGAATCAGAAGGTATTGGATGGGTGGGGATTTCATCAGTATGATCTTGATTTTCATGTAGTGCAGACACTTTCTGAAATATAAACTTTCTGCAGGGTAGTCATGCACTTACTCTTCCCTTTGCTATAAATCCAGACCTGCTCATGGGTGGATCAGCATTACTGGGACTTAAAAATGCCGGTGAACAATGCTGTCCCATTTATATTAGTGCTTCTTTAACTTTTTCCTTGTTGTTTGTTATTACTGTTATTACCTGGACTGCTCTAGCAGAGTGTTAGCATAGATGAAATGCCCAAGCACATATTAACAGCTGTGTTTAGATGTGCTCTTCTTTTAATGCTGACAGGTGCTCTGTGCTTCCTGAACTCACTGTTACTGCTACCAGAGAAGACATATCTTCCAGCAGCTTTGTGATTAAAAAGATACCCCTAGAACTAATTTACAGTGTCAGTACTTTTATTGTTTATATGTGAGACTGCTAGCAGAATGAAAGAGATCCTGGAAGCTGTCTGTAGTTAATCCATGACCTGTCAGAAAAGGTTTTGGTTTCCAATCCTGATGAGCACCTTGGGTGAAAAGCAGAGCATGGTCCTGGCTATGCAAAGAGCTGACCTACCCAAGCCCTCAGCACACTGAGTAGTGCTGCATTTGAGTGGTTTTCCCAAAATCTTCCCATGTGGAGTTTTCCACTATATTGAAGGCTCTTATTTTACTGGTTTGATTCACTTTCCATTTCACTGGTGTAATATTTCTGTTAACTTTACCACAAGCTGATTCAAACTATAAAAAGGGAGGGGAAAAAAGTTACTCTTCTTTGCACCTTTAATTTTCATGTAAATGTTAAGGTTTGGATTTGAATCCATCAGTGGTTGCAGCTTCAGCAGCGCTTTGTTCCTAGAGGTGTAAGTAGCCTTTTCATTAAAAAATGAAAAACAATTGGATGCACTTGTGGTGTCCCTCTAACTGCCCCACATTCATTAGCAAACACTCAGGCAAATGGACCTCCTTATGCAGAGATGTCAGAGCCTGTATGTGGACATATTCACATGTGGAGTTTGAGTTGAAGAAAATAAACTGCTCTTGATAAACTTGCTGAGGACAGTATCTGCCTGAAATGAGATTTATGTTTTCCATTCCAAAAGTGTTCAGTATATAGGTGCTTGCACAGGAAGCAGAAACAGAAATGCATATTCCTGAAGCATCAAGCAAGGCAATGGTTTATGCAAGCTGTGTGATGAGGGAAGGAGAGGGTCGACAGGCAAACTTCAGCATGGGTTCCCTGAAGGGGTGCAGAAATGCACCTGTGGGCCTCTGCAACAGGCAAAGGGAGCTCCTGGATGTCCTACTGGGACTAGCTGCCACAATCCCATTCAGTGTGATTCAGCAAATCATTTCCTCGTTGGACAAGATGGAAGTATGCTTCCTCTGCCATCTGTGTGATTGCCTGCTCTCCAAACCTGCTCTGAGCAGCAAGCAGGAAGCGTGGCTGCTTTTGATCTTTGATGGCCTCCTTCTGGCCTTCCTCTGCCCTTTGCATTTTCTGGCAAGGTCCTGGTTGCCGTCAGGCTGCAGGATAGCAGCATCTTCCAGATGTCATGTGAAACTGCAGATTGGTTCACATCAGTTCTGTTCTTGCTACTTTCTTTTGCTAAGCAAGTTTATATAGAATATAAAAGTCCAAACCCAATTGTAAGATTAGAGTTGACATCCTTGAACAGAGCAAGGAGAAAAACAAATTGTTACCCTGAAGAAAGCTATGAAGAAAAATATCAGAATGATAGCTTATTTGCTTTGAAGTTTTGCTGGTCAGAAATCAGAGGGTGAATTTTGGATCAAACATCCATAGTGGTTTTGCAATCAAATACTCCCAGCTTGTGAAGATGCAGACTGTAGCTCCTCTGGCTTGCTCTAATGAACCAGCCGCTCTTTGTTGATGCTAGCAGAGCAATTAGGCTCCCTGCTAGAAGAGCGGTGTTTGTTACGCAGTTGCATCCGAGTGATTGGGGTTATTTTACTCAAGCAGACCTCACTGATCCACAATTAAAACGACATTTTCAACTCACACTTAGAGGCTGAGAAAAAGCTTTTGAAGATCTTAGTTACTCTGATGATGAGCTTGATAGAGGAACAAAATCAAACAAGGGTCTTTTGTTGCAGCAGTTGGGTCGTGACTGAGACAGTTGGCTACTTCATTATAGCAAACACGTAGGTGGCCTTTCTCATGTTTTGAGATCCAAGAGATGAGCTGTGACTTTACTGACACCTTTGAGGGGAGTGAAGTCAATCCTTTGCAGAAGCAGAGTCACATCAGCTGTGCCATATGCAGCATGTGCTGACAGTAAGCCCTTTCCTCTTGGCTGCTTTGAAGTTACAGGCTCTGTCTTTCTGACAGGATCAGATCTGAGTGGTGAGATTGCCCTGCATTTGGGCAACTTAAAATCTGTGTGTAATATTTTGTACCTGTTTGACTGTGGTATTTATAGCTCATTTTTACCTGTGCTTTCTCTTCAGTGTAATAGTTACAAGCAACCTTCCTTGCTAGTACTGGCTCAGATCTGAGGGAAACACTGGATGTAATTTGAAGGATGATTAGGGTAAGGTCAGCTCTTGAAACCAGAGTAAAGTTAATGATGAAACCTGAGTTTTGTTAATAATACATCGTAATTATTACTGCTTGCAGGGCAGGTATCTCTCTCATATTTCTCATCTTTTAGCTTGAGGATCCTAGTTACAGTGATCTGTTCAACTTCTCGGCCATTCTGCCCCCTGCTTGGGTCTGCAAAAGGAAGGTGTCCCATCTCCTCCCCCAGATTTCCACTCGAGCTTTCCCAGGTAGAGCAGTGCCTCTGCAGATGTCAGTGCGTTACACAAGCTGAGACACAGAGAGGCCGGGAGGAGGATACGTGAGCAACAGATGAAGCAGCAGAATGTTAATAATACAAGACACCTAATTGGACTTGCCCTTTCACCCAGCAGTGAGGACATATGTCAGCGCACAGCAGGTGCCAGGTCCATGGCAACCTGCTCCCACCTTGTACAGATCTTCACAAGGAAAAAATTGCATTATGATCTGAGCCACTTGCCTGCTGTAATTGCCAATAAAGCATTAATCCTAACCTTTTGTAGACTGCATCTATTGCTTGCACTGCAGAGATGCCGGGCTGGATTGGAGAGGTGACATAAATCATGGTGTGCCTTACACGTTGGTGAGTAGGAGGGGAGCACACGCCGGTGAAAGTGACACCGTGCAGGAGTGGGAGGGAGAAGGCTTGTGGCAGGAAAAGCAACCTGTGGCAGGGTGTAGGAAGATGTGAGATAGCGCAGCCCCTCATTTCTTAATGCTGTATCTTCTTACTGCCTCCCATGGCTCCCCTTCCAGCCTCCCTTGCTCGTGCCCACTACTTTCATTTGCTCATGGTGAGGTGTGCCTACCCAGGGTGCAAAATCAGTGGTGCTGTCACTGACTGTAGACTTTTATTTTGTGGAAAATGCCATTGTGGAACTGCTGTCCCACCTGAGTGCAGGCTGCCAGCACGTCTGGTCTCCACACCACCTGTGCAATGTGCTTGTAGGGACACAAGTTAGAGACTTACTTACGTTCAGGACAATAACTTTCCAACATCCACAGTTTAAGCACTGGCCAATGGAGAAAGCCCATAGCAGGAACTTACTGAAAAAAAGAGCTACCAGCCTGTTTTGTTTAACTTCTGCTCATTACCTTGCCTGTATCGTGACCAAGTGTTTAGAGTATGTGGTCCTGTCTCATATTAACTTTATGTAGATGTACTGCCAGAGTATGGTCTTCAGTATTTAAACCTACTAATAATTATTTTTACATTCATATTTCCTCTAATATAATAACATTTACTCCTCATTTCAGTTGCAAATTAAATTGTCTGAAGAATAATATCATCAGCTGATTTGTCTTACATTGCAATGTTTATCTATTCTAGTAAAAAAAATCAGTGACTATTAAATTTAATGCTAAGGCATAGGATGGAAAGACAAAACTATGATGCTGAACAAAGAATGGTTGCATCAATGGGAATTAATCACACCATATCAATAAAAGAACATGCTCTCAATTTCCCACTGGATATAATGTTAAAAATGTAATCTCATTAACTTCAATTACTTTAAAAAAAATTAAAATCAGAAGAAAATAAAAATTGTAATGTCAGAGTAATCATTTTCATTAAACCTTGCATGTGAAGTTGGCAATGTCTTACAGTGGGCTTTTTTTCCTGTTATACATGAGAGTAAAGGTCTGTTTTAAACCTATGTGGTTTTGTTTAACCCCAGCCCCAGAACAACTGATGTGAGGTATTCAGAGCCACACAGGAAGGCTGCATAAAAATGAAACAAACCCTTCATGTGAGCATCAGCCAAAGGAATCACGATATTAAATAGAAAAAACATAATTGTAGAAAAGACCATTTCCTTGAACAGCTCATGTGGAGCACTAGAAGGTTGGCATGTGTATTACTTCCAGAGTAACATTACATTAATGTACTTTGAACAGTTGCAGACATTCTTAAGAGAGTTCTTGGGACCTGGCTTGCCTTCCCTTTGGGTTAGGGGGAGCAAAACTCGTGCTGTGCAGAAGCACCAAGTCAGCCTGGAAAGAGAGGCTGCTGAATATTCCTGCACATCTATGCTGAACACGGTTGTAGCTCATCCTGTTGCAATTAAACCCATGAAAGTGTCGGGACTCCTGACACAGTATGGTGGGGTGGGCAGTGGGCTCCAGGTGTGGTTGGCGTGACACTGTGAGCAAGGCTAGCAAATGCTGGCGGTGAGGAGGTGGGCCAGAACTCCACATGAGTCCTCCTGTTCTTGGACATGAAGCAACCCCTTGGCTGCAGCTGAGTGGAGCACATAGCACCTAATGTCTGAGTACTGATCTCCCCTCACCACAGTGTGTATGCCAGCTGACATGCGCAGCTACAGGGCCAGCACTTTAAAGACACATTCATTAATTCTTGTATGTGCAGGTATTTGGGAATCAGAAATTCAAATGTGCAGTTGGAAGCACTTTTCGATATTGCTCATAAGATACTAAGCTGTATTGCTCGGCCAGACAGTCATTTATACTGATACCACTTTATTAGGCATCATAGGAGTGCCTTAAATGGGAGCAAGTTATATTTACACCCTTCCTAAAAGCTCCTTTGTGCTGGTAAAGTGATGTAAACTGGCCTCAGAGTATATGAGACTTGGAAAACAGGACTGCATCTGCAGCTGCATCTCATCAGCCTTTAGGCCTATGTATCTGCCTCTGGTAGGGCACAGCCTTCTCTTGAGGGCAGTGCTGGCTCAGGCAGCAGAGCTGGCATAGGTCATGTCTCCCAACAGCTCTCAGAGTCTCATTTCTGGTTCCCAGAGAAGTTTGCTGGTACAGCTCTGGTTTTGCTTCTGAATTTCCTAGTTCATTGGGTTGCATTGGGATGTCTTAATAGCAAACTCTCGTCAGGATGCAAAACTCATGTGGAAGATCTACCTGACCTTTTCACATTTAATCTTTTTGTAATATCTGTGAAAAAGGGACAGTTTCAAAATCTGAATCCCCCCACCCTCCCCATGTTCTCAAGTTTCTCAAGTTATGTTTAGAAACAGGAAACTGCTTTGCATAAAGGTAAGATTGTGTTTTTAACAAGAAAAAAGAAAAGCTGGTGTTAGACTGGCTAAATATACCCACATAGTCATACTTAGTGGGTAGTCCTGGCTATTTTTAGGCTTTATTTTTGCCTCTCTTTATTTATTTTCTTTTAGTGACACCTCCACTCTACCTTAGCTTGTAGTGAGGCACCACTTCCTGCACTGGTATGAAACTTGCAATTACAGGAGAAGTCAATCTTGTCAGATGTCATTTATCAGACATTGTAGAGGGCTGGTTTCACCAAAGGAAGAACAAAGCTTAATAAAAAGAGAGAGAGGGAGAAACATTCTCTTAATAATTTGCCCTTTGCAACAACAGACCCTTATCTGATCACCCACGCTCATCTGGCTGCTGACGCTGTACTTGCTTCATTAGTATGAGCTATTTTTACACATTTTGTGTCTTTTGAGGAACCGAGTGGGCCTGCTGGCTTGTACTGATTCATCATCTCCAGGCGAACAGGGTGTCCTCAAATCCTGCAAGGGGGGTAGGAAGAGAGAAGCAGGGAAGAGTTCAATTGAATAAGCAAGTTGATTAATTGTCTTAGGTGATCTGAGTGCTAAAACATTGCGCTTTAGTCTTAAGGAAAATAGCCTACGTGATTTTGGTTTGCAACACAATTTTTCAGGTTGTCAGGAACTATCCCAAGGAACATTTAGTTGTTAATTATTTTAAGTGTAGCTTAGCAAGCATGAAGCCCTATGTGCTTGGGAGTATAGTCTATGTGTTCATTTCCTTTCTCTAAAGGGGCTGTTGGGGGCTGGAATAGAGGATGTAGGAGTTGAACTCGATGATCTTTAAAGGCCCTTTCCAACCCAAACCATTCTATGATTGTATGTTGGTGATGTTTTCTTTTGTTTGTAGTATACAAGTGTCACTGATGTATCACAAGCACCCAAGAGACTTTTGGGCCAGGTCATTAGCTGATTTCAATTCCACTTCTGACAATGGAAAGAAAATGAAATTGGTGAAATGTGCCAAGAACGATTCAGGAGAAGGAGAACCCTGTATGAAGCTGTCTGGAGTTTTCTAGTGCCTGAGCAGTGGTTGCTTTCCCTTTCAATAGAGTATCAGTCCTGAAAACATCCTCTTAGAGCCTGCGGAGCTTGCACCAGGTAGCTGAAATTAAGATCTTTGCTGTCCTTACTTGAACTTTTCCAGGGTAGGAGTGATTTGGTGTCCAGCTGAGCTGCTTGCTATAGGACAATAGTTTCATATTGCAGGTTTCCTTGGAGTAGTTTCAAAAGTTGGTGTTATGAGGGATACATATATGAAACTTTAAGGTGTTGTTTGTACTAGGAATGCCCTGTAATGCTGCACCCTGGTCTAACCTTGTCTGATACAAAGTCATCATGAAACCTGAGCAGTGTCTTTCCCAATAAATGTTTGGGGCTTTATTGTGTTGCGCTTGTTGAGAACCTGTAACTGAGCTGTCAGCTTGGCCTGTCCCTCAAATATCAACACAGCTCTGTGGAACAACAGAGGTTTTATATGTGAATTCAGGCATTTTGGTAGACCTTCATCTTTTCAGAGGTGTTTGCTTGGGAGAATGATGCTCATGTTGAATAAACACAGTTGATTTATGTTTTTTAGAGAGAAACCTAACTGCAAAGAGTGAAATTTAATGTGTACCTTCAAAACACAGCAGGAAGCATATACCTATTTTAATGATTTTTTTAGGAGGTGTTCCGATGCAACTGTATATTATGCATACTGACGTCCAATATTTCATGTAATAAGAAAAAGGAAGTACTATAAAATATGGCCAGACTAATTTTAAAGAGCTGCTTTTTTTTGCCTTCTTTTTTTCCCCTGCTAGGCATACTGAGGGCTGTGAAGAAAGCAGCCTCCTTAAGCGTGCAGTCTAATTAATGCATCTTATGTTACTGCTGCAGTGGTCAGAATCTTTAGGTGACTAGATTTGCTACAGCAAAATGCCTGTATTGAGTCACTAGTCAAAACAAAAAACATATTGTCTGCAGGGTAGTAACTTTTGTGACATCTGTGCAATATATAGGATTTGGGGCTTAATAGCTGATCTCAGCTGAACCTTAAAATATTCAGAATGGATTGAAATAAAACTGCTGCAAACACCCATTCTACTTTGGGTGCAAAACCGGGAAAAAAGTGGCAAGAACATGCTACTGATGTTTAGCA
Organism: Brachypteracias leptosomus; assembly: GCA_013401335.1. NCBI lineage: Eukaryota > Metazoa > Chordata > Aves > Coraciiformes > Brachypteraciidae > Brachypteracias > Brachypteracias leptosomus. The sequence goes on along the minus strand of VYZX01028967.1, from coordinate 108,729 downwards.
TGGGTCTGTTTTTGTTTTGACATGTGGTGACCACAGGGTTTAGTAAACAATGACAGGTTTTAAAATAAACTTGTATAATAATTGATGTGAGTGAAAAACAAACACAAACTCAGATACTATAAATGTCTTCCTATGTAGTTCTTCTCAGGATGAGAGCATCCATCAGAGGCAGTGCATTTGCTCATTCAAGAAAGTATTTGAATGACACTTACATTTTCCTGTGAAATGCAAGTGGCTTCTTCTGACATGGTGTGAAAGGAGACATAACTGTTCACAAAATCTGCGATGGTTGCATAATTGGGATTGCATAACTTTTGAACTAAAAAAGCCTCACTTCCCAGAAAATTCAGTGATATTTTTCCTCTAAGATGAAAATGCTAAGCAAAGGCCTGATACTTGCCTAATATTTCCATTTGGTGACAGAATAATAATTACTTTATACTTTAAAATGATGCAATATTTACAGAAATTTTGCTTTGTTTTTTTTTCCTGGGGAAGCTTGGGGGAAGGCTGTATGGTATCTTAACAGGGACTTGACAGCACAGGTCTTGTCACCCCAGCAGCTGCCCAGGGTTGCAGTTCTTGTGTGAAAACGAAGAAGCATTTCAGCCTTGGCATGTCATTTCAGTTAGAAAGACTGTTATATCTAACAACTTTAGGAGACTCTCCAGTGACACTGTTCTTACCCTTCTTACTGTAGATGGTGTTTTATAAATCTAGAAATTACTACAAACCACATCCACAAGGGAATCTTGCTCTTTTCAATAACTTTATCTTTCACAAGTGTTGCTAAATTCATAGTTTAGTTAATCTGTCCTTTATAAGGTGATAAATTTCCGTTTCTGATTAACACATTTCTTTGTGTTGAATTGAGAAAAAATTCTTTCATTTCAGTAATTTTCACATTCTTGCAAATGCAAAGCTTTCATTGTAATCCCAATGGCATCACATAGCATCATTGGTTAATGTCTGAGCCTTTGCTTTTCATGATGATTTTAGGTGTTTAGCCTTATGGGGACTACATAATGCCTATTTGTTTATAATAGTTTGTGGACAAGGACAGGACCAAAGGTCCATTGCTTTTCTACACTGCAGGCACAAAGAAAAAGCAGTCCTACAAGTAGTGATAAGAAACTATTTTACACTTTTATGGTTTGGCACAGAATCATATATTGAATTGTTGTGGCTCAGAAGAAAGTGAGATAGAGTTGAAATTCTGCTGATGAAGAGAGCAGCTCAAGAATTAAGAGCTCATTTGTATCTCAACACCACTTTGAATAGTTCTCCACATTGTTAATATGTATTTAGCATGGTACTGATTACTTCCTACTTAGCTCATCCTTGAGAGAAACTCATTCTTCTGCAGGTTAGGACCAATGGCATTTTAGTTATCACATAAACCTAACTTCAGCCATCATAATAGTATTTAAACAGGACCTTAGGAGTGGGCATCTGTTTCTGACTGTTGTCTGCATGGGAGCTGTTCTTACTCTTTTAAGTCACTATGTACTGTGATTCAAAAGAAAATTTGGGGTGGAGGGATGAGGGAGACAAAAGGTCTGTAATATTTTTGTTGCCTTCTGAAATTTTAATAGCAGCAGAAATACTGTCTGTCAGATCTACCATTGCTCTGCCATCACATTTTGTTAATTCATTTTCATTTTTTAACTTGTTCCCCAAGGAAGTAAGTAACAATGTAGCAGTTTACGTGATTCTCTTGTTTAGTTTCATATCTGAATAATCTCAGTCCTTTGCTTTTGTATATGGATAGATTCAGGATGTCTGCGTCAGAAGATGGTCAGCCAGAACAGGTAGATTTTGTATTATCTGACATGTTTAAGCACCTCTGATGGGCTCTTATGTGCATAGCAAGATTTGGCAACCAGAAACAAAATATTTACCTGATCCGTTAAAAGCACTGGGATCAGAGGGATCCATTAGCTGCTAATTGACTGACAAGATTGTTTGTCCTGTTGGCTGTTTTGGAATCTCTTTGATGGCAGGTTTTTGTTCGAATCAAGGAGAAGAACTGTGATTTGTTTGCAGACTTCTGCCTATAAAGGAAGGGTTTAAGATTAATTTGGCTCCTGTGTAGCTTTTTTTCTCTTCCTCTTTTTTTTTTTAATAGTCATCCTGTGGAAATAAGTCTGTATGCAGTTGGACTTTAGCAACGTGAAAGTTTTTTTTATACATTTTTTCCATTTGATAGTAATATGTACATTGTGTATGATGCTGAAACAGGAAATAGTGATGTTCTTTAAATGAGCAATCCTTGTCATTATAGTGAAAAGGTCAGTGCTAAAGCATTTCTGCTGTAAGCTTCTTCTGTGTCTTAAAATACACTTAACTTGAATTTCAGGGGTTTTGGGGGTGCTACTTTTCTATAGAGAATAGCAATTTAAAATTGCATTTGAGATACTTAACATAGCAAAACCTGATTGTTTTGCTGCAGCTGTGCTCTAAGCATTTATGATGCAAGCCAGTATCTCACAGAGAAAGGCACTCGTGTTTTCTTAGTACCATGCATTTGAGCATCTATTGCAATATATGTTAGGAATTTCTCTGTAGACATCTTAGAAGTGTTGAATTAGTTTTTCACCATGTAACAAATAACCTCAGATGTTTAGTGTGTAGGATATAAGAGCCTAAACCTAAATGATGCCTGATTCTGTTTGGTTTTATGAGGAGTAAGTCTGCAATTATGTCCTTGGATTTGCAAGCCATTGCTTCATATTCATACCAGGATAATGTAGAGCAGAATTTGGCTCATACTTTTATTCGCTGTTGAAATAATTTGTCTCCTTTTAGTTGCGCTGAGTCAAACCTCATATCCATTCAAAGCTCATTGAAGTCAAATGAGAGACTCTTGTTTCATGCCTGATTTTTCTGTAAGGTCGCCACAGAAAGGATGGAGTGTGTCTGACCTCTGATTTGGTAGGATCACATTCAGGAGAGGGAAGGAGAGTCTTGTTTTCCTTCACAGCATGTACCCATTGACATTTATGTGAAATGTCTAAGATAGGTATAAGTTCCTAGAGTTAAGGTTAATGTATGCTAGAGTACAACAGATTTGTTTATTTATTTGTTTTCTTAGTTGCTTCAGCGTGCTTTTAAACAGACAGGCTTCAGTTATTTTCTTCAACATTGTCAGATAATGGTCTCAGATAAAAGTTTGAATTATCTGAATTAGCAAGATCAAGGTGAGTTTGGTAAAGTCTTAAAATGAACGAAATATTACTACAATTAACTAAAATTTGCTGTTATATGCCATCTCTCAATGGCTGAGATTCTAGAATAGTTCTCAAAATATGAGCCAGATGTAGTGCAAGTAGTGAAATAATAATTGCACAAGTCAGGATGCCAGGTTTTATACCACTTCTAGTTTTGTGTGCACAGATTCTGTCCCTTGAAAGCAGCACCTACCAGGGACACAAAAGTGCGTTCATAGAAACCTGAAAGCAAAAGCCTGAAGTTGGTGTTTGATCACAGTGAGCTTGCAGTCTACCCATGATGTGTCTGTAACTGGATCCTCTCAGTCAGTTCCCTCAGTTCCAGGCTTCTTGGGGAATCTGCGTGAGCCCTAGTGTTTACCTAACATAGCAATGGAGAAGAGATCCTGCCCTGTAGCTTCTCCTTAAGTAAGCTTCCTACAATTTGTTTGATCGTTTAATAGTAAATTCGCAGTGTGTACTCACCTCACAGTATTTGTTTTTGTATTGGCTAGTGCTTTTAAATGACATTAAAAAAAATAACATTGTAATGTAATTACACATAACTTGTACATTAACTGAATTAATTCAGCTGCCCAAATGTAAAAAGCATGTGTTATTCTAAATGTTTCAGGATGTTTTCAAAACTGTGATTCTCTATCTGGTTTTGGAAAATGGCAATGCGTTCAATAAAGCACTGAAATCTGGAGGGCAGGCAGAACATCTGGGGTGGAATGAAATGAATGAATTAGAGTAGTATCTTCAAATGTGAAGAAGTAACGACAGTAACTACAATATAGAAATTAGTAGATTAAAATAAATACACCTACCTGTTTTAAAAGGGCTGCCTTCCTGGAATTTTCTGGGTAAAAGGATGTCTTATAACTCCTGCCAAACTGCAGCAAAAGCACAGGCATCATTGCATTCCCCAGTAATTCAGGATTTTGCCAAGTGTCAGTGGTTGACATAGGAATTTACAGTCATTCCTAGAGGTGTTCAAATAGACAGGTAGAAGGCCAGCTGCAAAACCACAATCAGATGGAACCTCTAACCAGAGGCTGTTGGGAATGCAAAGAGAATCTTACTGGTCAAAAATGGGAAGCATTTTTACAAAACTGGGAAATTAAGAAGTATTTCTTCTTCTTTATCTTTTTCATATGTGCCATTCAAAGACTACAAATGTACTATCAACTAGTATAAAAAAAACTTGCAGGTGGTCATCTTCTTTTTCATTTGTGTAAAATGCCAAAACTGTATGCCCCAAGCACTACATTCCTTTTGTTATGTCGCTACACAACATCCTCAGCCCATGAATGAATATATAACCTTGCAAAGAAGGATGAACATATGCTTATCTGTCTTTGTGCCAGTTAAGTCCATCAGTTCAGAGATACACGGTGAATGCTGGTGAAGAGCTCTTCTTCAGACTTAGCCCACTTATGACTTTGCCTAGGTAGAAGAAGCTATAAATCTGTTTTATTAGGGTTCACAGTCTTTTTTTTTTTTTTTTTTTCACTGCAATGTCAACACCAAACAGCTCTTTGAGTAGTATCATTAGTGAGGCAGAGGGAAATGTGAGGTAGGAGAGCAAGCCAAAGGTGTGCTGCCTTTCTTCCCAAAAGGCTGAGGCAATTTTCTTCTCAAATGCGGGTGAGGAAGAGCTCAGAGGTGCCCTCTCTTTCTTGTAAGGCTGCTTGGCTGCTGGGTTTATCCCAGACATAAACTAGACTTACCTAATAAGGGTCTTTGGCAGAGGTCTGTGCATGAATGTAAGGATTTCATAGGAGCCACTGCAGCTTGTCTGTGCTAACGCTTGCCCTATAGAATACGAATTCTTCAGGGGCCAGTTACTGTGGTTTTAGGCCGGCTTTGTGCTGGCAGAGCTGGACAGAAAAGATTTAAAACAGGGCTGGATCTGACCCTTAGTCCTTACTCTAGAGTCAATATTTATTCTGTATGCTGCACTCAGGATTTAGCCTGGAAGACATAAGCTTCCAATTTGTTCATTTGCAAGAGCTGTAACACGAGCTACAAATTGAGAAGTAGTAAAAGTTGTATTTTGCCAAACTTTATTTTAAAGCTATTGAGTGTAACCATTTTAATGGTCTGGGAAAAAAAAAAGAGAAAAAAAAAAAGTCAAGAAAGAATAATTTTGGAGCTCTGCAATCAACCATATATATGTTCCCTGCACGCAGCTCACAAAAGCATCTTAGGAAAAAGAGCGACAGGATAATGCTCCTTTCTAGAAAGTTTTAAAGTCTGGATTTAGTAGGTGCATCTGACATAAATACAGCTCCTGGTTTCCCAGTAATCTTCTCATGTTCAAGGTTTTCACAGAAGTAAAATGTCCCTGTTTGAAGCAGTTAGATAGTGAAGTTAGTGTGGCTGGGGGAGCTGGCTCCAGCGCCACATTCCTACTGGGAAACCTGGCTTGGCCCCCCGCCAGGCAGGACCTTGCAGCTTCTGTCAAACGATGTGCTCAGCCCAACTTCCATACGACTTCTCATGTGTGTAGGTGGGCTCCTCTTAGTCACTCCAGTGGAGCTGAACCGTGCCAAAGGTGTTAAAGAAAATGTGCATTTTTATCATCCTTAGTTCCTTAGTTTGAAATATGTAGTACTTGAAATATAGGGAGTTTCTCTCTATTTAATATTTTAAGTTTGATGAAGAGCGATATTGAAAAGTATATTTACAGTGTTTTCTAATGGAGAAACATTAATCAGTTGAAAAGTGGAAGTCTGTTGTCAGCTTAAGCTAGGCTGGGATGCAGGCAGATGAGATAGAGGCTTGACTGGAAAGAAACAGACAATGCAAACTACCTTTGCAGTGTCTTAGATTTCCCCAGTTAGGCCAGTCTCCCATTAGGGAGAAAAAAAAAAACACCACCCCAAAAAATCCAAACAACAACAACAAAAAAAACAGAAACCAAAAGAAATAATATTAAAGCCACCTTTGACACAGGGTGGATGGCAGCTGAAACCAAACCAGAAATGATTATATTGGCTCTGGAAAGGGATTTATTTTCCTCAGGAGAGTGGCTCTGACCAAACTTAAGCCATCAATAATCCCTGTAATTAGTCTATACCTGTTTCATAGTGTAGGTTGAAAAATTATATAGAATTTTCTGAAAATAGCAGGACCGCAGAATGGCTTGAACTCTGTAACAGAGGTCTCAATCCAGAACAGAAAATTATTGGAAGTATATCAGCATCATCTTTTACTCCAATAAAACCATTGCCATCACATTTCCATGACTGGCAGATTTCTTCTCTAAAGGTGCTCTTGGTAGAGGGAGTATAGAACAGAAAGGATACTCCCATCTTCTAGAAATTTCATCTTCACCATTTGCCAAATTACCTAATAAGGAGAAAAGTATTTTTCTTTGAAGATGGCTAATAACTTTATGCTCTCCCAGTGAGGAACATTCCCTCTTGTCCCTGTTTCTGCTTCTCAAGCCCCACATTTTCCTTTACACCCATGCTTGTATATTGGCATCATTACTGACCTGCAAAAAGGGTTGTGCTGTGTACCTGCCATTTCCTCACAAGGCCCTGCAGAGCTTCTCTGTAGTAACCACTTCTGGTATATTGTAAATTGCGCATGAGAATTTCTTTTTCGATCTGTAGCAACACTTTTTATTTGAGGAAGTGGACTGGGAAAATTTAAAAAAAAAAAAAGCCAACAACTTGGATTACTTTTTTTCTTTTAGACAATCAGACAAGAGAGTTATTTAAAAAGCCATTAGCTCATCAAAGCTGAATGACATTGTGACCTAAAATATTCTGGTTTGTATTTGATAGCTTGCTAGTGTTTTGTACTGCAAGGGATTTCTCTATAGTTACAGTTTAAAAGTATGTTATCCATATTTGACTAAACCAACAGTTCATTAACTATTGCTCTCCTAACTACTGATAAGTTATTTGTACTATTAAATAAATAATTCATAACAGGTACCACAGTAGTGATTCTACTTATGTCAACTCATGGGGTTTTACTAACATCCATTTGTTCCTTGAAAATGTTCTTAATTACAAAAGATTAAAAATTATTTTCCAATTTTAGATTTTTTTTTTCTTATAGGCTTTACTATTTTATCATCTGTTGATTTTATTCAATGGAGAAAGCTCTAGCTGTTTTTCTGACAGTCTCTGATTGAGTATCAGTATAATAGCTTATATCCCATACTCTGAAACTAATACTCCAGCTCTTCCTAAAGATCCGTTCTTTAGAGATGCTCTGAATTTTGCCCTAAATAAAAACTGTAAGGAAAAGCCATGATTGTTGCTTTTGGTATCACAATTAACAAACACCCTTTTTAATGAAACAAAAGCCAGTATCTGTTTTCAGGATAAGGTTTATTGAAAACTGGAAGGGAAAGTCTTCTTGGATGGGAGAAATGCTCTTTTGGGTGGTGAGATGATATTCAGGCTCCCTTTTCTCTGTGCCAGTCTTTTGGGCAATAAAGAGAGTGGCCTGCGGTCTGCTGATGGTCAGACAGGTGACAACTCGTGGCAGTCACAGAAGTCTTTTGACCATGTGTTTGGTCTGTAGGTTTCTTCTTCGAGAAGTCAGCCATATATTCTTGAGCAGTATCCCACCAATGTCAACTGATTTGAAAACCTACTTGTGTTTCACTACTTTTTCTTGTACCTGGGTGGTGACACCCTGACTAGGATTTTATTGTGGTCCCTGAAACCTTTAATGAGAGGCCTGGAGTCTAAAAGTATTAGCTGGAGAGAGGCATTGAAAGAGGATTTGCCAATAGGATTCAGGGATAATCCAGGCTTAACAAAGGCGTAGGAATGAAGAGGGGCGTTGGCAACTCTCTTTTACCAGTTCAGGATGGTGGGACTGCATTAGTTTAGACTTGCAGTTCTTCACCTACATGCTAGAACCCTAACTACTTAAAAAAGTCTCATGCTCATGTTCTTCAAAATGTGGTTGCTCAGACCTCTAAGACACAACATGAAACTTTTCCAGTGGATGGAGAAATGAAATTTTTAGGTGTCTACTGTAAAGAATAGAAAACTTTCTTCAGCATTTTTACTTAATATCAATAATTTCTTATGACTTTTTTTCTATCTACAGGAAATTTGAAGATAGTGATGCGTATTAGATGCCTAGAAGATGCAGGTAATTGTTTTATACTAAAAAAAAAGAAAAAAATTCCCACTACCCATATGTTTTCCTGCATTTTGCTAATGTTTCTTCAAGCAGAATGAAAAATATTTCAGTATCTCTAATACTGCTTTTGTTAGCCTTTTACTTGCTATTGTAAAATCATGACTGTCTTTATAGTTCTCACTGTTTCATCCAGAAAAAGCCCTGTGTTTGGATAATATAGAAGCAAGAAGCCTACATTGTTCTTCAAATTCAAATGCTGTACTTGTCTATGAAAATCATACCTCAACTTTTCTTCTTTCTAGTAGCACTGTGGAAACCTATTGTATTGAAGCATAAAAAGTGCATGTATAGCTGGGTGGAAATGTTTCGACATGGGAATCTAAAATGCTGAAGTCACATAAACACAGGCATTGCTCATTTCTCTAATACGTGTTTTTTCTCTAGCAAGATATTCTCACTAAAATTAAATATAGTGATTGAAAGATGGAGATGTGGAAAGGTACCAACAGTGCTGTGTTTTGAATGCCTATTAGATGTCTCTTTTTTAACTGTTTAAAAGTGGTTTAAAAGGGTAATCAACACCTTTAAAAGGCTGTTAGATGATCTAAGGTAAGAAGTACCTCACTTTAGCCATCTTAAAATTTGGCATATACTCCAAGGTAGCAATCTAGGATTTCTAGCTGACAGTGAGAAACAGACATCTCCATAGTGGGGACCATGTGCATAGACATCCCCTATGCCAGAAGCACCCATCATGATATGGAAAGATTTCTCCTTTGGAAGTACTGTTTGCCCTCCTCTGACTTCAGAGGAAGGCCAGGTGACTAAAATGCATGTCTGAACTATAGGTAATACTAGATAAAGTAATTCCCACCCATGGTGTTAGGACTCTATTTTCAGCAGTGATTTGCTGAAAGAGCTTTGAAAGTGGGTGGTGGACTATCTAGGAATCTAGCCTTTAAACTGTCCCCAGAAAGCCTTCCAAAGCTACTGATTAATTTGAAAAGTGTAGATCTCTGTTTTCTGCTCCTAGGACTTTCACTGAGTAGTGATTATGCTCATGTGCAATCTCTGGAGCCAGTCTTTACTGTGTCTGCTCACAAAAGGGAGTTTTGTGAAAGGTAGTTACCTTTGCTTAAGTCCCTCAATACTTTCCATGTAAGGCTCAATAAATGTGCAACTGACTGCATCATTGTTATTTGGCATGTCTGTATTAACTTGTATGTGGGGTTTCTTTGTTTTTCATTTTTCCGTACAGATAGCTGTGTCATCATGGAAGAGCTGAAGAGAACTTTGCTCTAGTAGATCACAAATATCTCTGGGTCATTCTGCATCTCAGTATTTAATAACAATGGAAAATGTCCAAATGCTATAACAAGTCTTTGCAAATGTATAATAAACTGTTTAGAAAAGTTCCTGCCATGAACAGAGCTGTATAGTACTCACATTAGTGTACAGACACAAATCTAATGCCTATAGACTACTGTGTGGAAAGTTCCAAAGAGAAAGAGAAGTCTGTGAACTTGCAACAGCCCTGGAAAAATGGGAGCAACGAAACTTTAAAAAGCACAGCTTTGGGCACACTCCATGTGTCTGCACAGCTTTCAAGTGAACTAGCACTTAAGACCTTGTGTAACAAAATGGACTCTGGGGACACGGCTATAGGGCAAAAAGCTACCTCAAGGTCTGGAGAAACTGCTAAAGTACCAAGTAGATGGAGGCAAGAACATTCAGCTGTTATTAAGATGAGCACTTTTGGCAATCAAGAAGTACAGAGGCAACCACAAATAGATCATGAGCAAATAGGAAACACAGCATCAGCACAACTTTTTAGTTCTGGGAAACTGGTATCATCAAATGAAGCTGCGCAGCAAGTCACGGAGAAGCAATATCCACAGCATCATCCAAATCCTTACTCATGTCAACATTCACTTTCTTTCCCACAGCATTCATTGCCACAAGGCTTCTTGCACAACATAAAGCCACATCAGAGCTTGGAAGGCCATCCATGGCAGTTTCCTAGCCAATTGCAATCAGTTGCCTCAGATGACTTGTTTCCTTTTCACATGCATAGCTATAGTGGAGGTTTCTCCCGGAAGAAGATTTCAAGTTTGAACCCTGCATACAGCCAATATTCACAGAAATCTTTAGAACAATCAGAAGATGCTCACAAAAAGGAACACAAACCCAAAAAGCCTGGCAAGTACATTTGTCCTTACTGTAATCGGGCTTGTGCCAAACCTAGTGTACTTAAAAAGCATATTAGGTCTCATACTGGGGAGCGACCATACCCTTGTGTTCCTTGTGGTTTCTCCTTCAAGACGAAGAGCAACCTTTACAAGCACAGGAAGTCACATGCCCATGCAATTAAAGCCGGATTGGTACCTTTCACAGAATCAGCAGTCTCTAAATTGGACCTAGATGCCAGTTACATTGATGTGGAAGCTGAAATACATTCAGATGGTGAGCAGAGCACAGACACTGATGAGGAGACCTCACTTCTAGTGGAAGGGTCTGACAAACTGAGCCCTGTCGCACAGCTCCCCCTGGACATTGCTAGCAGGAGCAGTTTTCCATCCATGGAGGAGTCCTTGGTGGGGCCAATGAAAGTGCCCATTTTGATTATCCCTAAAAGTGGAATTCAGTTACCCAGTGAGAGTTCACCATATATTGGCTCTGATATGTTGCAAAACCCATCCTTAATAACCAAATCTGATGACTCTCATACAGTTAAACAGCGACTTGCACTAAGACTGTCAGAGAAAAAAGGGCAAGATTCTGAGCAGTCATTAAACCTCCTGAGCCCACACAGTAAAGGAAGCACTGATTCTGGTTATTTTTCCCGCTCAGAAAGTGCTGAGCAGCAAATTAGCCCACCAAATACTAATGCAAAGTCTTATGAAGAGATCATCTTTGGGAAGTTCTATAGGATTAATCAAAGGACAGCAGTAACAGTAGCCACAACAAATCAGGAACACAGTTTAATGGGTAGAAAGGGCAAAGCAGAGCCATTACCTCTTTTAAATAACAGATTAGATATCAAGATGCTCGAGGAACATATTTCTCAGCTGACTCCAAATAAAGAAGAACTCATTGACTCCAGTAATTTCAGCACTATTAAATCTACACAAGTTTACTCAGACAGCAATACAGAATCTAGGCAATCCCAGACTGCCACATCATCCATCAAAAATGAACCCAACCTTTACCAAGTCAGTCAGCAGGGTGATGTGCCCATCTTTCTAGAGCCCCCAGTAGATTCCTCTCCTCTTATTAGAAGTAACTCCATGCCGACCTCTTCTGCAAACAGTTTAAGTATTCCCCCATCTCTGAGAGGAAGCCATTCATTTGATGAGAAGATGACTGGCTCAGATGATGTATTTTACCCCGGAACAGTGGGAATATCCCATCAAAGGATGTTGAGAAGACAGGCTGCCTTTGAACTGCCCTCTGTGCAGGAGGGGCACTCAGATTCAGACTATCATGGAAGACCAGGGAAAAATATCATTATTGCTTCCAGCAGACAGACAGCAGGTGACAAAGGACAATCTTTAAAAGAGAAGAAAGGAGACAAGACCTTTTATGACTATGATGCCAGTGGAAAGCACTACAGAAAGTGGGAAGAATTTGAAACTCAGAAGCAGAACTACAGGGATTCGCTGTCCTTAGGTGGGGTGAACAAGGGAGGAGAGTACTTTATTGATCCACTTGGACAATCGCAGGTAGTGCCATCCATGCTTGGAACAACTTTTGAAAACAGAAAGCGCAGGAAAGAGGAGAGTGTTGGAGATGAGGAAGACAGTCCCATGCTTTGCAGCAGTACAACTGGCACCACTGGGGGAATTCAGCCTTTGGACTTTGATCCCAAATCCCAAATTCAGGAAGTGCCAAGGAGTGGATTTGCCCTTCAAGGCCTGGACAATGTTGCCCATTGCCATGTGGAGCGTTTTGAAATCTGCAGGCCTTACTTGCAGTCTGGAAGCCCAGCAGCTTCTCTGGAAGACTCATCCTTAACTGCAGAGCAAGAAAAGACTGCAGAATCACTGGCTAGAAAGCCCCCTGGAAATGTCATCTCTGTCATTCAGCACACAAATTCATTGAGCAGGCCAAACTCATTTGAAAGGTCTGAATCTACAGAACAGATTTCATGCCAACAGGAAAAGATCTATCCACCATCTGAAACATGTGAGAGTGAGATTTGCGAGTCCCCAGTGAGCCCAGACCGAGCTCCACAAGTGGAAAATGCTGACACCAGTAGGCCATCTCCATCCCAGCCTCAGCCCAGGTTGGTTCGCCAGCATAACATACAGGTACCTGAAATTCGTGTCACAGAGGAGCCAGATAAGCCTGAGAAAGATAAAGAAGTGCAGAGTAAAGAGCAGGAGAGACCCACTGAAGAATTTCAGTGGCCCCAGAGAAGTGAAACCCTTTCTCAACTTCCAGCTGAAAAGCTACCACCCAAAAAGAAGCGTTTACGACTGGCTGACATGGAGCACTCCTCTGGAGAATCCAGCTTTGAGTCCACAGGTACAAGCCTCTCTCGTAGCCCTAGCCAAGAAAGTAATTTGTCTCACAGTTCAAGTTTTTCAATGTCCTTTGAAAGAGAAGAGAATATGAAGTTCATCACACCTCCCAAACAAGATGACTTTGGAAAACAGTCTGAGTTTTTAACAGTTCCAGCTGGTGCTTACTCACTTTCCGTCCCTGGGCATCATCATCAGAGGGAAATGAGACGCTGCTCGTCTGAACAGATGCCCTGTCCTCATGCTGCTGAAATCCCAGAAATACGAAGTAAATCCTTTGATTATGGGAACCTGTCTCATGCCTCTTCAGCTGGGACACCTACTACAGCACTGTCTCCATCCCGAGAAAGGAAAAAATGCTTCTTGGTTCGCCAGGCTTCCTTCAGTGGCTTCCCAGAGATTTCCCAGACTGATCAGAGCACAGAACAAAGTATAAAGCAGGAGCAGATGGAACAGGCTGGTCTTCGCTCCTCCCAGCTTGCTTGGCATCACTCTCCTTCTTCTGTACTTCAGCCCATTCAGGTAGATGACTCTGGAAAACAGGCTGTTGGCTCTTGTTCTCAGCTTAGTAATAGTTCTTCCCACCCTGCTCAGCAACAAGCTCTTCTTGCAGACAGCCCAGAAATGTTAAGGACTCCCTTGATCCAACAAGCACCTTATATTCCTAGCAAACATCCATCAGAACAGCAGCAGCTATTTGCACATCAGGAAAAAGTCCCATTTCCCACTCTTCATAGCACCTTGTTTCAGCTCCCCTATCCAGCTGTCTGCATGGTTCATGTACCACCATCTCAGCAGCCTGTCTTGTGGCAGTCATGCACAGAACCTCTACACTTCCGGCATCATTTCGTACAACAGCTGCAGAAATCTTATGTCAAACAGCCTTTCCAAACAGATGTTCCTCCAAGTTATCACCTGGAACATGTGCCAGAGTTTATTGGAAAGAAACCAGCTGATTATGTGCATGCTAAAGAGCAAGCATACCAGCATTACTCAGGAACATCTGGACAGTATTCAAAAAATACTCTTGCTAAGTACCAGTCAGACCATAGCATTAAGTCAACAGATACCTCCTCTGAACAGCATCTTCAGACAGATTTTGACTCCCCAAGTGATGGATCTGCACAGTCTGTGCCAGGTACAGTTGTTCCTGTCAGGATTCAAACCCATGTGCCATCTTATGGTAGTGTCATGTACACGAGCATTTCCCAGATCCTTGGACAGACCAACAGTCCTGCAATTGTAATTTGTAAGGTTGATGAGACTGTTTCTCAAAGAACATTGGCAACCAATGCAACCATGCAAGGAATTGGATTTAACATAGCTCAGATGTTGGGTCAGCATGGAGGGCTAGAAAAATATCCTTTGTGGAAAGTGCCGCAGACGCTACCACTTGGACTGGAGCCACCAATTCCCCTGTGTTTGCCTTCCAGTTCTGACATGGCTTCTACCTTGGGAGGAAGCAAACGAATGCTTTCACCTGCCAGCAGCTTAGAGCTCTTCATGGAGACCAAGCAGCAGAAACGAGTCAAAGAAGAAAAAATGTATGGGCAGATAGTTGAGGAGCTAAGTGCAGTTGAGTTAACCAACTCAGATATAAAGAAAGATTTTCCAAGAATCCAGAAGCCTCAACTAGTAAGGCAGAGCTGTGCTACTGAGCCAAAAGAAAGTCTGCCATCCACGTCATCCTCTCCACCGCTGTCATCCTCATCATCTCAAGATTTCCCGCCTGTCAGCATGCCAACTGATGCTTTCCCACTGAGCAGGGAGAAACTGTCCAGTTTTGATTCCACACCACCGGGGCAGAAGTCCAGTGGCCCTTCTGAAGGAAGAGACTCACCAGAAGAGCTGGATGTGGATGAAACAGCCTCGGATATGAGCATGAGTCCACAGAGATCTTCATTGCCACCAGGAGAAATTCAGCCAGAAGATCAACTGAAACATCAGAAATTGCCTTTTGGGATGTTAGTCCAGATGTCCTCCCATACCAGTGGGAAAGTCACAGGCTCAACCATTCTTCTGACAGACGTAGCAGATTTTCAGCAGATTCTTCAATTCCCAAGTCTGCGCACTACCACTACTGTGAGCTGGTGTTTCTTAAACTATACAAAACCCAATTACATTCAGCAACCAACCCTCAAATCTTCTGTTTATGCTTCATGGTGTATAAGTTCATGTAACCCAAACCCATCTGGGCTAAGTACAAAGACCACTTTAGCACTTTTAAGGTCCAAGCAAAAAAACACCACAGAAATCTACACTCTGGCTGCTATGCATAGACCTGGAGCTGGTAAACTGACATCATCAAGTGCATGGAAGCAGTTTGCTCAGGTAAATAAGAGATTTTAACAAAATTACATTCATATATCTTTATTTGAGAAAGTATTGGTATGTTATGAAATTTAAGTTTATGATTTGTTTTAATAAAAAAATTTCCCTATTGGGAAATCAGACTTTGACATCTTCCCCTGACAACTTTTAAGCCTTTTAAGCCCTTTTGCAAGCTCTGCTACTTCTGCTGTCTCTTATCTCCATTTTCAAAATAAAAGGTGAGGCTTTTAAAGCCCTCCCTTCCTGTGTGCCAGAGCCTGATACACTTTTTCCTTTTATTTTGTCCTTTGGTTTTGCCATGTCCTGATTCAAACAGTATCAGACACAAACATCCACGTGCATTTGTAAGTAAAGATTAGAGTTAAAATTGGATAAAGATCTTCAGATCCATTTAATGTCTTCTATATACCAACTCTTCCTCACGGACTAAGCGTTAGATAATGAATGGTGCCAGAGAAAATTCTGTAATGGCAATAAATTACCTTCTAAGGCTTTTCCAACTCTATTTTCCATTATTTTTTTCTGAGAAAAGGTATGTCCTGTCTTTTCTGTCAAGACTCTCATAAAAATTTGCCCATGCTGCCCCCTCTCGTATTCTCCAGCAAATTAAATGGGACAAATTAGTTCATCTTATAGAGTTGCACCAAAATGAGAGTTTGACTTTGACCTGGAACGTTAAAAGTACTTGAAATGAAGTGTGTGTTTATTGTGTGCTCCAGCAGTAACACCCTTCCTTGACTTTGTTCTACAGATGAAACACGAGCCATTCTTCTTGTTTGGCAGCAAGCTTGAAAAGAAAGTAGTGGGGAATATTATAAAAGAAAGAGTAAAAGGAGACATTCATGGAGATAAAGACATTACATCCAAACAAACTGAGCCGATACGAATTAAAATCTTTGAAGGAGGGTAAGAAAATGCAACTGGAATTTTCAAGCTCAGCCTGTCATTTTAAAGAGATTTGAAAATAAATATGAATTAATTAGGATGTGAACAGTCTCCTGTATTCCTGCCATGTCTTGTAGCTCCCAAGCCTCTTCTTTCTTGTATATATGTCAGTCTTAAGACAAACTGCAGGGTGCCTGCGTACTTACTCTTGGCTCTACTTTGCTATTAGGACAATTGTATTTTCTGTCGTGTGAGAGCACTCACTTGAAATTATTGCTTTCATTCCTTATGTCATAATGAAATGGATAAGTAGTTAATGTTTTTATGTTCTACATACCATTTATTTGTATTTAATGGCTTCCATGAGGTTATCTTTCCATTTTTAAGCTCTGTGTACCTCCACTTACTTGAATGGGTTAGCTAAGCACACTTACTCTTACTCTTGCAATTTTTTATTATTTACTGAAGTTGGATTTTGTAGATAAAATGTAAGATGGCAATGAAATCTATGGTATCTAAGCCTAATCCATAGATGTCTCATGTATAGTTGATAAAATAATGTTTAATTTTACCACAGTCATCTATCACTCAACTGATAACAGAAACAGTAATAGAGGGAAAAAGGAGACCTGAAAGCCCATTAATATTGTTTTGAGGCTTATGAAGCTTGTTTTAAAAAGCAAATGAAATGGACAATTATTTGCCTCTGCAGTATACTCTAAAATGGACGGTATTGCTTCACTTCTTCTACAGAATTCTGACATGGTGCAATTAGTTTCCCAGTTGTTATTAATGAATAGTTAGGTGGCTGAACAGCTGTGTTTTACAGTCTTACCAAACTCAGATGGTCTCACAGCATTGCTTTATTGGGGTAACTACATGGGTCAGGATGGAGGTGTGAGAAATTTATACATCTATTTCCTTCTCCTGTCAGTTTTAACTCTTTAAAATCTCCATTGTCCTTCATTAACATTATGTGATTTGGTTCCACTTGAATAGTCTCCATGAAATGAACATTGTCATTTTTCTGTAGTCTGCAGTATTGAAGGAGTATAGCCTACATCTTGCTTGAAAGACTGAAAATGTTGTTTTGGAGATTGTTATAGGTATGCTTGCCCAGACACCCTGATCCTGGCTGTTCTCTGTAGTTGTACATTGTCCTAGTACCCAAGACAGTAGACTGACTACAGAAGAGTGACCCAAGTTCAGAGGTGGGCCTAAGATTACAAGGAATTTAAAGGGCTGTTCCTTCAACTCACACCCACTTTGAAGTTTAAAATTTTCCTGCTTCTCACTATGTATCATTTCTGAATTTGAATCACCCAGCTGAAGATAGTCTGCACTGATATAAGCTGCATGATGAGAGGTCAGAAAAGTTTGTTAAGAAAAGCAAGTTAAAGGAGGATTCAGATCAGTGTGAGTGCAACAGGTCACTCTAGAAAATGGCCCTACCATCTAATACCTTCTTTGAGAAACTTTGTATGTTACAGTGTCTTAAGTTTCCCTGTACACCAATAAGGTCTATGAAACTGTTTATGTGAAGTCATATAAATCACAGCTCACCTAGAAATGTCTCCTAGTAATACTTGCCTATGTTTAAATATCCTTTCTGTAAAACAAAACATAAGAAACCTTGATATGCACATTAATTTCTGGAGTGAGGGAGTCAACCTGTGCAATAGACTGGGACTTTCCCAATAGGAACATATAAGCTACAAAGCTACAGTGAACAAGATGATGTAGTGTTAATGGGTCCACTCTTTCCTTATACAACATAATTTTATTGTACATTTTATAGGAATTGTTTGTGGAAGGGTAGATTCATTCTTTTCATTAGTTTGGCTATTTTTAAAGTGGATCTGATATTCTTTAGTTATTATAACCATGTCTGTCACTGTTTTCTGTCCTGACTATTGACTCTGTCCTCTTCAGGTTTTTGTTTGTGACTTCTGAAAGCTAGTTTTTAACATGGGTGGGTTTCCATGCTTGCTTGCTCTTGCTGTCTGTAGAGCTGTTCTGTTCTTCTCTGTTCTGCTCTACTGTCATAGGTTCATCTTCGTATCATCTCAGCATATGCAAGTAGTTCACTGAACTATGCAGCAAATGTCTGTCATCTTTGTTTCGCGTTTTCTCCCCTGAACAGACAAGTGTGCATGTGGGAAAATTGTTTCAACAGGGTATTTTCATTTTTGTTTTCGTTTGTCTTGGGGAGTAGATTTGCTTAGGCTTCTGGATTGCTTTTGTTTTGTAAGTGAGAAGGTGGCAATTCAGAACCCATAGTTGAAAAAGATCTATGTTGATCAGTTTTTGGTTTGTGGGAAAGCCTGTCCACTGGTCAGGGAAGTGCTGCTGTGCAGCTGCCTTGTGCCAGGAGAGTGGAGTGCTCGTATGGCAGGGGGGCAAAAAGCAAAGAGACAGGGCTGGGAATGAGTGAGAATCTGAAGGAACAGCATGAATGGAGTTGAGGCAAAAAGTAGCTGTTACAGCACATCACCACCTCTCTGCACCAAAGCCCATGAAGAGCAGTTTGTAAGCGTTGCAGCAGAGGGGGTTTTGAAGGAAGAAGCTAACAACCATATTATTACCTCTGGCAGGTGGCTTGATTTGAATGAAATGATCTGAATCACAAAATCTTCTTTCCATCATCTGTGACTGCAAAACCCTGATAGGATATGAAGCAGTGTTCCTCAAAAAAATAAAAAAAGCAGCAATTTGTAGTTCAGTACTTGCTGCAGTACAGTTAGTTACTAACTAACTAAGAAAGGAGGGACAGGGCAAACATGCCCGTTCATCTGACATCTGGCTTCATGACATTATCATCTGACAGCATGAGCTCACAGTTTGCTATGTTTGCTCTTTTAGATCTATTGGTAATAGACTCAAATTGAAAATCCCCAATAAAATAACATTTTGAATAGAAATTGCAGGATTCTGATGCTTGTTAATGCTTTTTAACTCTAGGGCTCCATTCAAATCAAGCTCAAAGCAGCAGTGACCATAGTCCTGATATGAAAGTTAATGTAGTCAAAAGAGGGGGATTATGAAAGTTTTGAGAGGCACAAGTTAGAAGTAAGATCTAATATTCCTGGGGGCTAGAAAGGTAATCACCATAGACTCAGTCTTGCGGTGTTTCAGTTTTTGGACAAGACCTTCTTTAAATGTTAAATTTGTATCTGTCATTTCTCTTATGATCATTGTTATGGTGAAGCATACTTAGAGAATCAGTGTCAGTTATGGCCAAGAACCATCCATATGAATGATGAAGAGATAGATCTTGTCTAATTGTCTTTCTGCCCAATGAGGTCTGATAGGTGGCAGAAGCCTGTGGGATGAGGCCAGGCAGAGGAACAGCAGAGATGGAGCAACAGAAAAGCACATGTTATAACACAGCATTTATCTTACCAGTATCAATCAGGAGAGATATGGTAGACTCCATCCCAGCAAAATCAGACTGTAAGGAGAGATGGAAAGAAGATAAAATGGCAGTCTTTCAAACAATAATGAGCATTTTTTCTGTCTGTGGGAGAAGGCCTTGAGGTTGTTGATGAAGCAGTGGATAGAGAGATGACTAGGAGTCATTGCCATGTGTGTATGAAGGAGAACCTGAAAAATGAGACAGACAGAAAAGCAGAACCCCAGGAATGTTATATAAAAAAGAACTGCTAGAGAGATGGCTAAATATTAAATGATGTCAAACTATACCAGTTTTGCCCATGGTGCCAGGTACAATGAAGGCAAAGGGAGAGAATCAGCTTGGTTGGAAAGGAGATGGAAAAACTGAATTTAGTCATCTACATTTGAAAGAGAGGCTGATATGTTCAATAGATAACAAGATGGACATGAGAACAGGAAAGTGTATTTCTAAGATATTAGCTTCAGTATTTCTATCACCGGTGAAATAGCTGAACATATGGAAGAAGTGTTCATCTAAGAAAAGCAAACTTGAAAAATGTTTCAACTCTGTAACCCAAAAAATGCTTCTTGTAGAGTTAGCACATTAACAGGATCTTTCATGCAGTCCCTTATTTATTTAAAGCACTGACTGTCAGTACCAACGATATTTTGTGGGCTGCATATCCACTGGGTGACTGAAAGTACTTTGTGCTACTTAGTGAGAGGGCAGTGGGGGACAAAATTTTCTCAGTTCTCACAATTTCTGGGTTTTACTTTGGATGAATGAGGATGAAATTATCTCTCTAGGGAATGCCCAGCGTTCTTCAAAGCTCAGAACAGCCTCAGCAGATCCCCTGGGCCTTTTTAGATTTCAGTATTAACAATTTATCATGATAGTAAAGGCAAAGTACAGCTTTACATAGCTTTGCGTATCTTATTATCTAACTACACAGTATGTAATTAGCAAAAATAGCATGGAATGCTTCCGCCTGTGCTAAGAAAAATTGCTTTAACAGCTTTCTGCTAAGCATGCAGCATGGAAGTTCCCATTTTATTTCTAAAGTGGCATATACCTGAGTGAACTCAGCTTAGTGTCCCTTAGGGAGGGATCCATCTTTGGGAACTTCAGGCTTCTGTAATATAAATGCATGCATCCTTGCTAGTCATCGGTAGTCCCTTTGTGCTTAATGGGGAGAAACAGGCATTTCCAGCATGTGATTTATCTGATCCCAAGGGATAAACGCACTAAAATAGTTAAATGAAGCGTGCTGCAAAACTATGCTGTTTTCGGTGGTGGTAGATGCCTGTGTTATACAAGACTACAGTTAGCTGAAATAAATCCAACCTGCAGACTTGTATTTGAAGTTGTGCTGTGTCTATAGGAATGGTAGCTAGCCTGTTCCCTGACCAGGTGTTTATACTATTCTCACACTGCAACCCAATACTGATCTTGTATTGTTAAAACACATTGGGACCAGTGCATTCCCTGAAAGGCAAATACTTGCTGAGTTCCAGACTGAAAATTCAGTAGTTCATATGGACTTCTGTGGATTTCTTGTGATGTGATATATATACAGAATCAGGATCAGATGCATAGAAGTTATGTTTGTGCATGTATGTGACCTAGAGTCTGTATGATTGAAATGCTTGCTCTCTTCCAACAGGTATAAATCAAATGAGGATTATGTCTATGTCAGAGGTCGTGGCCGAGGAAAGTACATTTGTGAAGAATGTGGAATTCGTTGTAAAAAGCCAAGCATGCTCAAAAAACATATCCGCACTCATACTGATGTCCGGCCTTATGTATGCAAGTTGTGCAATTTTGCCTTCAAAACTAAAGGTACTTGACTCTTCCTGAACTCTTGCCACTTCCCAAACAAATCTTGAGTTATTATGCCATCTGGGATCCAAGCACTCTTTGCAATGAAGGAGAGAATTTTCTTCAGAATAGAATTGTTGGTTTTATATATACAGGACTTCATGAGAGAGGTTTTTTTCTTCTGTTTAATTGATCTAGGGATTTTGTGAGACTCCGAGACTCCTTGGATAGCTTCACTAGGTGCTATAGGCTCTTGGCTGGTCCATCTGTCTGCAGAGAAAATGTAGTGGTATAAGAACTCCCTTAGAAACTATACTCTCTGCCAAAATTGTTACATGGTGCAAATTTTAATTGCAGCAATACTTGAATGCTACCAGGAGAGTACACTTGTTATGACATAATGTAGAAGCAGAGCATCAGCTGCTGAGGAAAACATGCCTTCACGGGCTTTACAGTGGGTCAGTTTCAAGTTTATAAATAATGTATGTCTCCCAGATGGTCCATGCCATCCACTGTGGCATTAATTATGAATAGAGATCTGATAGCTTGTGTTCACATGTGTTTATCAGCACAGAAAAAAGCTTCCATTTGTCACCCTGAGGCCACAGATAATGATATTCTTTGGAATTTGGATTTGTGTTGCAACTCTCCTTAAAAGAAAAAAATCCTTTGCATTTCTTTGTAGCACAGCCCAAATGAGCCTTACATTCTCAGTTTCTTAGCTTCCCTTTGGCAGACAAGGGAAATGAATTTGTGTCCCAATGTGGTGAACTTACATGAAGGGGGAGAAAGGAAGCTGAAGGAAATTTCTCCCAAGATCCCAGTGCAGCTTCATGGCTGTTTTGAGGATTGAGAATTGTAAAAGTTTCCATGACTCCAGCATTTCTTCCTCTGCCAAAGATGGGAATAGCTGATGGATGGTAGTAGACCCATCAACCTAATTTAAGATGAGAACTTTCATGGGGGTGTAGAGACAAAGACAAGGAGCTGCTCATTTGTAGTCCCAGTAGACCATCTGGTGAGCTGTTCTCAGATCATTGTTTACATTTTACATTGCTGGAGGAATGAGTCTTGAGGAGGGACTTGAAGGAGGATTGTGGTTTTGAAGCTGTGTTCAGAGTGGACATTCCAGGCAGAAAAGATGGCATGGAAAGAAATGTGGAATTGCTTGCTAAGACTGGCATTTCTGGCAGAAATGAGGAAACAGGGAGAAGGTGGTATGCTATTGCACAAGAAGGACATGAGCAGGAAGATACTAAGTTAGCCTTTGAAATACAAGGAATGTCTAACTTGTGTTACTGCTTATGAGCTGGCAATTGTCAGCCTTATAACTATTGTTGCTATTTTGCTGAGAACAGATGGGGACAGACCTTCAGAGGTACTTAGGTTTTCAATGTACACCCTGAGCGTTTAGCCATCCAAGTTAGACTTTTCATGCAATGCACAGGCACAATAATAAAATCTTACTGAGAAGGGAATTATTTGAACTAGCTAGGACTGAAAGTCAGAGAAGAGCCTGGCTTGTAAGCTAAGCACACCTTCACTATACAACAGAGTGGTGGAGTATTCCTGCCCCAGGGTTGCATGTGCCACATGCACTCTCTGGAGGCATGCTGGTTGGGGTCCCAAAAGCAGCATAGGTACATTCACAGAGTGCTTCCCTTGCGCTAGGAAGCGCACTGTGTCTTGGTAGTAGGTTGGGTTTCTTGTGCCATGCTTTCCCTGTTGGGTGTTGCAATAGTGACTGAAGTGGCTCATGGATTAGAGCAATATTCTTGTTTCTCCAGCTTGTGCTTTGTGCCCAAGATTCTTTGCCATGAAATATCTCATGGAATCAGTCTCAACTCAGTTTTCTTATCTGTGAAAAAACAGACCAAGACAGGCACTCCAGAAAGTCAATAGTCTAGTGTTAAATTGCTCCCTCAGAGGAGTGGGAGATCTGATTTCAAATCCCTGCTGTATCTGGTTCAGGTCCATACTCCAAAGCAGGGAGCTGAACCTGGATTTCCCACATCCCAGGTGAACAGCTCCTCTCAGTTCAGAGACTGCAGCTAGATGATAAACTTGCATAGAGAAATCTCCCAAAAGTGTCTTTTTTGTGGCATACTTTTGCTTCAAAATGTTTCCAAGACTCTGAACATTTGCAACGTACATGTGAGGTCAATAGGAGAGCCCTTAGCTTGAAAGTTCCACAGTGAAACTAGGAATATGAGCTCTGAATGACTGGTGTGCATTGAACTTACTTTGATGTCCAGGTAGTCTGTACATCTCATGAATACTGAGACAGGGATAGATAACATCCAAAAGTGAATTTTTCAGCTTGCTGAGATGCTTAAGCATCAAGTGGAAAATTGGAGAGATGCCTATATAACTCTCAGGCCCTGAGTTTATGTTTATGTTATTTTTCTTTAAGATATAAAACCCCACTCATTAAAACAGGCTCTGAGGGCAATGGGCTGGATGTGTCAGCCTTGTCTGTTGTGGTTTTATTTAAAAAAAACATCTGAAGGATAATGGACTTAAGGTACACCAAAAAATCTGACTTGAAGAGTGATCTTTGCTGTTGTCCATTAATTAGATTAATCTCTGATCCATAGGAAATCTGACAAAACATATGAAGTCTAAAGCACATATGAAAAAATGCCTGGAGCTTGGAGTATCAATGACATCCGTAGATGATGCTGAAACTGAAGAAGCAGGTATGTCAGAACGATTTCATTTAGTTGGAATGGCCTCTGGAGTATGCAAATGACTCATTGCACTTCAGCATAGTGGCTGGCGTGGGAAAACATTATTTGGGGCATTTTTTAATTAAGAGGCATCTTTTCAATAAACAAGCATAAAAAATAAATCCAATCCATTTATCTGAGTTATATTTTTTATTAAGATACATGCGGAGGAGCTTGAAATAAAAGTTTGATCTGTTGTCATCTATCTCATACAAAGTTCCCATCTTCTAAATTTAGATGTGAGACATGGCAACATTTAGTGAAGTTGCAAGGTGAGGTAGGGTAAATTTGCTTTTTATACTTTCTTTCAAGTGTAGACTTCTAAAGTATTATTATGAAAAAATGTGGTTTGAGACTATGAAGACTGGCTTTATGCAGCCATCCCAGATGAAGAGCATCCAGCGATGGCAATGAGTGTGTTGGGTGGGGAATGAATGTTGCGGAGATGAGGTGTATGCTCACCATTTTGACTTGCCATGGCTGTTTCAGAAAACATGGAGGACATGCAGCAGGAGGCAGAGAAGAGTAGCAACCTGGCAGGCCTGTCAGCAGAGCACCAGTTCTCTGATGCAGAGGAGTCAGATGGCGAGGATGGTGACGACAATGATGATGACGATGACGATGAGGATGATTTTGATGATACTCAGGGAGACTCGACACCAAAAACCAGATCAAGAAGCACCAGCCCGCAGCCCCCTCGGTTCTCCTCCCTGTCAGTGAACTCAGCTGGGGCATCACAGGGGGCTTCACCCGAGGGCTCTCTTTCCATGGGACACTCCTCCCTCATCAGTTATTTGGTCACCTTACCTAGCATTCAGGTTACTCAGCTTATAACACCAAGCGACTCCTGTGAAGACTCACAGATGACGGAATATCAGAGGTTTTTCCAGAGTAAGAGTACCGATTCAGAGCCCGATAAGGACAGGCTGGACATACCTAGCTGCATGGATGAGGATTACGTGCTTTCATTAGACCCCAGTTTGTCTCCAAGGGACTTCTCACCTTCCAGTCGACAGTCGTCACCCAGCTACGATTCTTCGCCCTATAGAGATAACTCACCAAAGAGGTATTTAATGCCAAAAGGGGATTTGTCACCCAGAAGACATCTGTCACCCCGACGAGATATTTCACCCATGAGGCACCTTTCCCCACGGAAGGAGGCTGTGCTGAGGAGAGAGTTGTCACCAAGACGGGACGTGTCACCAAGACGTCACCTGTCACCAAGGAGACCAATGTCACCAGGGAAAGATGTATCTGTTCGAAGAGATATGTCTCCGAGGCAAGAGAGGAGATATATGGCCTCTGTTAGAGCGGCATCTCCCCGGAGGGGCTTATACCATAATCCAGCATTGTCCATGGGTCAATATTTACATTCTGAATCTATTCCAGTAGGGCATTCAGTAAGTATGAAAGAATATTTTCACTCCTGTTGTCAAAAACAGTGCTCTTACCTAGTTTTTGCATAGTATTTTAAAAACCTTTGAAGCTTTGTAGAAGAAGAAGACATAAGCTTTGAGACTTGGTGGAAAATCCTGGAACAAATGTAAGAAATTTGGAATAGACAGGGACCAAGTCAGGATATTGATTCAGTTAGATGCAACAGAGTTAGCCTAAGGGTCCAGTCTTCACTTGGTGCAAGCCTGAGTAGCTCCATTAACTTCAATGAAATTAGTCTGGCTTACATTATATTTATTTTATATATATATAAAATACTATATAATTTTTAAACAGCCCAGGAAGTTTACTTGCATGTGGGGCTTGTTTCTGCCTTGTAAAACCTTTTACCTCCCAGACTGTCATATGGGATCAAGCCCAGATCAGAGCTTAAGGCTCTGATACTGCAGTACAGTGCCCATCACTGAAGTAGTGTTTAATGCGATAAAAATGCTAAAATAAATGGAACCTCTTGGAAAAGCAGGGTGCCCACTGAAATCAAGATCTGTGGCTGGAGTTTAAAGGGTATTATTGTGTGACAGGAGCAGGCAGCTGTCTGCTCCACAGAAAGGGCCATCACAACTGGCTGTATCGGCAGGGACACAACGGTCTGGATGAAAAGTGGAAATATGCAGAATTCGCACAGCTGCTGTCTGTGCTGCTCCCTTTTGATATATCGGGTCTCAAAAACTGCCGACTTGGCACTTTTGACCGGCCCTAGCATTCACAAAGCACTTTCTCCACAAATAAATTTGGTCTTTAGAGTTAAGGAACAGCCTCACTATGTATTTATGTATGTATGTAGTTAGTTAGTTAGTTCGTTGTTTAGTTAGTTAGTTACTATGCTTCCCTTGCTATTTTTGATACTGCTGCTGCCCTCTCACCGCCTGCCTTGTCAGCCCATATGTGTTAGTTCAACCTGAGCAAGCTGTGACAGGTTTATGCTGCTTCAGGGCTCCTGCCTCCCTGCCCTCCACCCAGCAAGGCTCTCCTCCCTGCTTCCCCATTGCCTGTCCTCTTGGCTCTTTGTATAGTCTTTGTGATGCTTCTCTATAGAGAACTGAACCCTGAGCTCTTAAAACCAGCATTTCCAGAGCTCTGGGCTGAATTTCTCTGTGGAGCCAGGCTGAGGTGTTACCTGATCCTGAGGATGGAGCGAGGGGGAATGGAGCAAGAGGTGCATCTGAGCAAAGGTGACTGAAGCATGGATGGATCAGAGATGAGATGCACCAGTCTGGCACTGGCACTCAAATCTGGACACAAAAGTAGCTTCCCAGCCTTTCAGAGGAATAAGGGAAAGCTGCAGTGTGAGTGGCCATGTATGTAGAAGAGGGCAACACAGGTAGTTCTTCCACATCTTAGACATGGCCCCATGGCCTGTTAAGTTGTTGGGGAGAGCAGCAGAGAGGGGTGGTTGACTAAGTGGTCTTTGATGGAGGGCGTGCTGAAACCCTGCTGCACTCTTATAGGGACGTTAGCTGTGTAGCTGAGAGAGGATACAAATCCCACCAGCAGTTCTGCTGACAAAATAAGGAAGCACAAGAGGATAAAGAGCTACCAGTTTAATAGTCATGATGCCTTAGTATCAAATGGAAGGCATTATATGAGACGTTACAGCTGATGTTTTGCAGGGAGCCCCAGTCCCTAATGTCCCACATGAGACACTTTCACTGGCATCCTGTAGTAGAGATTTTGGATGTGTGATGGTGCTGGCAAAAGAGTATGTAACAACAGTCACCCTTGGCCATCTGACAGTTCTCGCTGTAATGTTTGCCTTATGTGTTATGCGCACCTTCCAGCAAGGAGTTTAGCACGTTGTAAGGACTCTTTTAGCACCCTTAGCTCCTTCTTTTGGAAAGTCCACCATGACAGATGGACTTTTATCACTTTATTTTTGAGGTAGGATCAGGCATGTGGCAGTGAAAAACCCAATGTAAAAGATCATTTGTCCTACAGAAAGCATTGGTAATTCGGGGGTGTGTTGAGAGTTTGAGGGAGAAGCCCAGACCTTGATATGGTCACTGGAACCTGAATACAGGCATCACTTGAAGCAGAGCCCTGGCAAATTTAAGAGGAAATGACAAATGAGAATGATTGCCCATCTCAACAAATTACTGCAAGGAAGGAAAATTTGATTCCTCACCTCTTGATGCCTTTCTGGAAGACATACTTTAGCCAAATAGTAGTTGAGTTTAGGTGAAACACAAGTTGTTATACTCTGTGTGTGGGAAGACAAATAACACCTGAGCTTGCTATAAATGAAAGCTATCAGAGAAGAAAAAGGAATAAAGGCTGTTTTTCACTTTCAGAGAAGTGAAATCCAGCAAATCAGAACATGAATAGCCACTGCATCAGTGATGCACATGCCAGCTTACAGTCCTGCTTCCTCTTTCTGAGCTGCATTGGCTTCCCAGTCCTTGCAGGAATAAGAGAGGTTTTGTGCTTCTGGTGCCTGCAGTTTCCAGAAGAGGCCAGTTTTCTTCTCCACTGAAATGAATGGATGTGCTCTGGTCTTTTTGGCCAATGCTGGTCTATTTCCCCTTCATATTGCTTCCCCTTGAGTGTTCACAGTCTAGTGCAAAGCTTGTAAAGTGCTCTGGCATTGAAAGCACCACATAGAAAGCAATTGAAATTTTTTCTTTGGGAAGTGGAAAAGAGCGTGGGGAAATTAACTCTTTTTGTAGATTATACAAAAATACATAAAAATATACTTTTGTTTTCCTTTGACAGTTAATAACAGGATACACTCTTGCAACAGGATACTCTCTCCAATGTAGCCTGAGGTTCTGGTTGACACTGGTGCACATTTGGCTTTGGCAAGTTAAATTGACAACTTTAAATTTAAATAGATTGCTGTTGCTCTCTAAATACATTCAGGATTTTCTCTTCTATCAATGCCAGAGGCTTCTTTCCTGTCTGAGAAGGCTAGCACCATTTTCAGAGAGCTCTGATTCTTTTCCCCAGTCATTTTATGCCAGTCCTGAGAAAGACGAGGTGGGAAGGCTGCTTTTGTTCGCCCTGAGTGCATCTTTGTTAGCATTTTAGTTTGGATCAGGCATATGTCTCTGTTGTCACACTTATTGTGCTTTGACTCACATTGCAGAGCAGTCTTGGAGTAAGTGACCTGGATTGTTTTCAGATGAAATTAAATTGAAAAATGTGCTCCAACAATGCAGCAGATGCACTTAAACTGTGTGTGGGCATTCAAGTGAGTGAGAAGAGACCATATAGGGTTAATCCAAAGCAACCATCCCCTACAACCCCACAACACTCATATGGTGAATGTGGAATCCAGCACCAACAATTTCACTCTGTTCCTGCTTGTCCCCACTCTTAGTGCACCCCACTGCTTCCTAGTGCAGACCAGAGCTTTTGACTCTTCCAGTCACAGGGCTAGACACAATGAGACTGTGTATATATCTTGCTGTGAGCAGTACAAACTTATCCCCAGCGACTGTTTTAGCTTCTAGGAGACAGTGGATTTTGCTTGTGTTGCTGGTTTTTTGCACCTCATTTGTTTTGAAGTCTGAATCTTGTCTCCGTATGTTCAAAAGGGCTGAAGGGAGTTAAGCACCTCTGTATCCACTTGAAAGTTGGTAGGTCCTTTGATCATCCCGGACATATGGATATTAATTTTCTTCCTAAGCACTCACTACTTTATTATCTTGAGCAAGATGCGTTCTTGTACAGAGAGCCAGCATAAAACTTCTAAAGTAAGGTAAACTGTAAGTAGATCCACTGATGTCTGTAGCCTGCTATGGTGCGTTCTCAGTAGGACTGCAAATTGAGCTGATCCTAAAACTGAAGTCCACACAGGTTTATAGTCACTTTATTAAGCATCATGTATTTTAGGAAGCACATCAGTAACATGCTCTATTATTGAATTTCACAATAGAGTTCAACATTTTCTGGTTTTTAACTTTACAAAGCCTTAAGTACATTATGATATGGTAATCAAAGAGATTGTTTTCCATCCACCATTTTTTTGCAAGCTATGGTCTGAGGTTGCCAGGAGGATGTCTGTGAAGGGTGCTTGGCTTTGAAATGTGATCCTCCTCTTAATCCACCACAGCCTGTTTTGGGTGATGAACCAGATACAAGGTAAACCCTATCTCATCCCTGGGACTTTCTGGGGGACCTGTGAAGCTGGATATGGCTCAGGGCTGTGATTGGCAGTCTAGCTTTATGACCAGAGTTTAGTGAAAAGCTCCTACAGAATATTGTTGCTTGGGAAATTATATGTCACCTGGGGTTGGAGGAAAATAAGTTGAACTGCAACAAATGAGCACTAATAGAAAACGAACTGAGTTTCCACCACCTGACAAAGAGAGGAGCTCATCTCATTGTGCTGGCAGCAACCCATTCTGACTGCATCACAAAAAGATACCATGACTTTTTGCACTGTGCTCAGTGATGAGATCTAATATTCGCCCTGTCAACAGAATAAAATCTTTGGATTTTCAGGCTGTTTTTTAAAAGAAGACAGCTCCTCTTATATTCAGTCTTTCCCCATGAATATGTATATATGTGTCTGCTTGTAGGTATGAAAATGCTAGATGTTGGTAAAGGAAATAGAAGCAGGGTAAGAGGTATGAACAGTTATTAATACCTGTAACCATTTCTGTTGGCTGTTTCCAAACTTATCTGCCAGAGCTAGAGAAAGATAATCTGATATTTGCTCAGCCAGGCTTGGAAGGCATCCAGTGGACATGCATGTGCTGTCGCTGTCTAGGTAAAAATTAAGCATATAAGACATATATTGGATGATACTGCTGATCTTGAAGCGTGTAGCAGTTTCTATCATGTTAGCCACCTCTATCCGACAAGGACAGACTGGTGCTCTGTTCCCTTTTGAAGCTGTGGCAGGGTGCAACGTGAAGCCAGTGCCATTCTCAATTAGAGATTTGTGTCTGACTAGGTTTCTTCTTCGATGAGTTTTGCTCCTTCTTTTTGGTTGCTTTTGCTGTGTTTCCCTTAGCCCAAGTTCACATCAGATGCAATAGTGATAAATGTCACGACTTAGGAAACAGCCAAGAGGACAGTATGACTGAGAAACAGGTTGACAGACCAAAGATGGAAAAAGAAAGGGGGCAAGCAGCTGTGAAGAGTTGAAGTTAGCAATAGGAAGGGCTGACCGGGTAGGTGAACTATGTCTTGTGGCTTGGCAACTGCAGTTTATTCTGTAAATTTTTCCCCATTCAGCAGTATAACGTGCTGTCACTGTGCTTTCTTGTGACAGTTTGTCTTTTATGAGACTTAAGCATCTCACTTTCTGAATAGGAAAATTCCCAACATAGATTAGTCTCTGAATAATAACATCTCTTAAGTTCGAGTCTGATGATTATGGGTCACCCTTCCTGTCTCGATGTTGATTTATATCAAACAGGACAAAGCATCTGAGCACAGTGAGATTGAGCCCCTGGGTAGTACAGAAACTGAATCTTTAATTGTCCCCTAAACCAGTTCTGCAGGATGGGATCAGGAGGTTGCTTAATGCCTTGAGAGCTAGGATTTCCCAGCAGTGAAGTGCTGCCACATTAATGCATTGGCATTTAGCAGCACAGTCCCCGGGCTGCCACACCAAGACTGTGGTAGCAGTACAGCTCTGGGACAATTGATAGGTGTTTGGTCAATTTGCAGACCAGAGATGAGCATTTTTGTTCATTTAATTTTCTATGGGAGTCCCCAAGAGTTGTATGGCCAAATCCCACACACAGTTATGAAAATGTCATCCTACACTTCTGTCATCATCATTCCACTGGTCAGCCAGAAATGCTACTTAATCATCAGATGGAAAACAAATTTTAAAAGTTAAGAATGAAAAAAAGAGAAACCCAAAATCCCAGGGCATATTTAATACTGAGTAGAGATGAATCTATTCATTCTTTCAAGACAGGAACTAACACGAAGGCACTGAAAGTGTCAATGTTGCGAGATTGGTTTTTATTAGCCGTTACAAAATCCCTCATTCTTCTCAGTCCCATTATGAGTGGGTGAGTCTCCCAGCGATAGAATCATCACTTTCACTCACAGCTAATGCCTGTGCTTTTGTTATTATTTGTTTACCCTACAGATATGGCAGAGTGGTGCTCCATTGTTTTAATGGGTATAAAAATTTGGGTCTTCATTGCATAGAGGCACTTGAACTTCCCTGGAAATACCCATCCCCTTTCATTAAGGATTGGGTAGAGCTCATAGGGAGCAAGTTCCTTCTCTGGGGCTCCAGAGCAGGACCTTCCAGCAAGCAGAAAATATGTACATACAGTCAGATTTTTCCCATACTGCCAAGCAATGGTAGTGGCAGGGAGTATTCTCAGAATCACAGAATGATTTGGATTGGAAGGGACCTTAAAGATCATCTATTTCCAACTCCCTTGCCATGGGCAGGGACATCTTCCACTAGATCAGGTTGCACAAAGCCCCATCCAACCTGGCCTTGAACACTTGCAAGGAGGGGGCATCAACAGCCTCTCTGGGCAACCTGCTCCAGTGCCTCACCACCCTCACAGTAAAGAATTTCTTCCTTATATCTAATGTAAATCTACCCTTTTTCAGTTTAAAACCATACCCCTCATCCTATTACTACTCTCCCTCATAAAAGAGTCCCTCCCATCTTTCCTGTAGGCCCCCTTTAAGTACTGGGAAGCAGCTATAAGGTTTTCCCAGGGCCTTTTCTTCTCCAGGCTGAACAACCCCAACTCTCTCAGCCTGTTCTCATAGGGAAGGTGCTCCAGCCTCTGATCATCTTCATTGCCCTTCTCTGGACCAGCTCGAGCAGGTCCATGTCTTTCTTACGCTGGAAACCCCAGAGCTGAGCAGATGTGTACTTCTCTGCAAAAAAGTCTTGATAACCAGTGTGGACTGCCAATACCAGCATGTATTGCCAAAAGAAAGGGTTGAGATGGATCTCCTGGCCCAATTCCTCCTGGGGAATGAAACGCTATCTACCCCAAATTCTCTCTGCAGTTTCAGTTGAATATAATACTCTTCACTTCCTGACCTAAATTGCTGCATTGTGTTACTGAATACTCTTAACTAGCTGCTGCCTTTCACCTCAGAGGCATGAGCCCTGTAGGGCTGAGCTAAGCAAAACCTCCTCTGTTGTGATAAGCAATTAGTGGAGTTTTCCAAATGCTTTGGGATCCTTCTGGATGAAAGGTGCTGCATGAATGAGAGATTATGTTAGACAGGAAAGCAGATAGGTGGTTTGGCAGCCAGACAAGAGTTTTGCTAGTAGCAGCACTGACATTTTTGTTTTTTCTGGTTACAGAGAAGGGGATTGTCTCAGGGGCCTTACTTCAACATATATGGAGAAAAAGGAGGTATGGAGCACCATGGGCCTAGTTTGTTCCCCGAAGGTCCAAGCGACTACGTCTTCAGTCACCTTCCACTACACTCCCAGCAACAGATCCGAGCACCCATCCCTATGATGCCTATCGGGGGTATCCAGATGGTCCATTCAGTACCAGTGGCCCTTTCAGGTTTACATTCTCCGTCCACTCTGGCCCTGCAGAGGGAGGGCTCTGAGGAGAAGCAAAGAGGAACTGCAGAAATCCTTACAAAAGAATCATATAGTATTTCTAAGCACCATGAGAAATGTACCTCTTTGCACAGCTTGCACCCCACCACTCCCTCCAGCGCGCCCTCCTCTCCATTGCTGTTGCTGACACAGAGCACGTCGGAGGACTGTGTCGTAGCCACCGAGAGGGAGCAGGAGGAGAACATACAGACTTGTACAAAAGCCATAGCCTCTCTGCGAATCGCCACAGAAGAAGCCGTTCTGCATGGGGCGGAGCAGCTGCAGAGGCCTTCTGAGCCTCACCAGAAACCCTTAGAAAGTGCACATTTTAGCATTAAACACTTTAGTGGATCTGAGCCGGGCCAGACCTGTGCCTCAGCCACCCATCCTGACTTGCACGGTGGTGAACAGGACAGTTTTGGTACATCACAGACTGCTTTAGCCCATCCCACCTTTTACAGCAAGAGCTTTGTGGATGTCCGGCAGTTGGGCTTTCACAGCAGGAGTGACGCCTCATCAAGCACACAGGAAAGAAAAGATCCGTCATCTGAGAAGAGCAAGCCACATTGATCTGAGATGCATGGAGACTTTCACCCATACATTTACCCCACTTTTTTTTTTCTAGAGATAGAAGAAGTATTCAACTTTACAGCATGCCTGTTCTAAGTTACAGTAGTTTGCTATTATATATACTTTTGTTATATCAAAAGAATTAGATAAAATAACAAGTCATCATGAGCCTGACCAAAACTTAATTTGAAATTCTTATTGGGTCTGGTACTTTTAAATTGTACAGATGTTTGTGCCTTTTCTTTACTTTGCTTATATTCTTATAAGCATTTTTTTAGCAGTAATTTGTACATATTTTAGAATTTGTGTATCTGCTTTGTAATAAATGTAATTTCTTTCCTTTTTTGGACACTTGGATCTAAATGATGTAAAGCAAAACAGCATCAATATATGTGAGGTTGCACTAAAACATATTTTTATATGATTAAAACTGAACAGCTTTTATGTACAGCTCTGATTCTGTAATACTAATATTTATTTACTTTGTTTCATAAATTGTAAATTTTTTTCTTAATATTGTGGATTGCTTTTCTATGTGAAGCATGGGATTTACTGTTGCGTAATTAGAACAAAGTGTATATTGTAAAACAAGATATTTAAACTAGAGTATCTTATCTTATTCTGCACTTATGCATTAGTTAAAAAAAAAAAAAGATAAAGGATGTATCAGTCAGTTCTTAACTCTTGTAATTTTTTTTTGTCTCTTGTTTGCCGGATTGACTATAACTTAAGTGCTGATTGTGATTTTAAACTGATAGTACCGTAAAGCATTAAAGTAAAACAATGTGCTATTGTGAGTTTTTTCAAAGCTTTATAAAACAGTTATAAATATATTAAAAGTATTTGGTCTTATGTGAACATGTTGATCTATATGCTCCTTTAAAAAGCTATGGGAAAACATTCCACCCCATGTAAATATGTGCAAGTGCATCACTGGTGCCGTCTGTGTAACTCACTGGGACAGGTGAGGTTTGCAGTGCTGCCAGGCACGGAGCCAGGGCACCACTGGCTGCTGGAGACAAGTCTGACCATGGCTGGACCAGTTCCCCTGCCTCCAGCAGCAGGATGGCGAGGCCTCTGTGACTGCATGGGGCTGGGCGAGGAGCTGACCCGCTGGCTGGACAAGCACTGCCTGCTGAGCCCTGGCTGTCCCCTGCTTGTGAGGGCTGACCATGGGGCACAGCTGTCATGCAGAGGTGCCCTAGGGTGTCAGAGAGGGGTTTGGAGAGGGCAAAAAAGTGTCTCCTTGCACTGGAACACCACAGTTGGTCACTCCCTGCTGCAGTAACCTGGTCAGCTTCAGAAGAGGCTCCCATCCTATGGATGGAGGAGCATTGCCCTGCTGGCGAGGCAGAGAGCACCACCACCCCAGCCTCTTCAAGGAGCAGGATTCACAGGCAAGAAAGTCGCAGTCTTCTAGAGCAGGGTCTCCATCTGGGTGAGGTTTGCTCTAGAGGAAAGTCAGGAGGAGCCTGGGCTTGTATTTGAACGCATGTGGTGGGTTACCACTACCACCAGCAGCATGCGCGCATCCACGCGTGTGCACATACACTCAAACACACATGCACACACACAGATGAAAGAAACCCACAACTTGGATTATATTTTGTGGTATTTAGTGGATTATAAATCTGTGAAACCAAGTTTGTATATTGACTTAAAATACCTTTAAGGAGTGTTCTTTAAAAAGAAATAAATATACAGTTACATGCATGAGGTCTCTAGTTTTCATGTGTTCTTTGAATTTTTCAAGTTTATTGGTGTTCCAGTATATTGTCAGAACCTTTTATTCTCAAGTGCTGCTTTCCTGTGCAAGGGGCACCTGTAAGAATGTGAGTGGCAGCGAAAAATGTGTATCATCTTTTGGCTTCCACAGATATTATCAAACTGAACCAGTTTATTTCTCCAATAATGCCATGTGGGGGCAGAACCACAGCTGGTACATTGTCATATTTCTAGTACAATGGCGGATGATGAACATAATACCATAATGGACAGTGACCACTTCTAACCATTAAAGGTTAGTTTCTCATATCCATTTCAGTGCTCTTACCTTTTTTCCAGATCATTATGGTAGCCTTGCCAAGATAAGCGTGTGCCAAATAACTGGCTGATCTCAGACTGGAGAGAAGAGAAGCAGTATGTGTAGTTGGGAGGTGAGCAGCTTGTTGGATCATGCTTGGTTAATGCTCTATTAACATTGCAAGCCCCTTACTATGGGAGTTACCTCTGGCTTGTTTGATTATTTTAATTAATTTGCATCTGCAATTTACCATCCACCTTTTCAGCCTTGGAGCTTTTTTTTTTTTTTTTCAATCATTGAGCAAGTATCACTGAAATTACATATGATATTTTTGGGTTACAATGGAGCAACCCTAAAGAGGTTCCAGGTACTTATGATCTTAATTTTATTTTCTTAATGAGTTAATGTTTATACAGTGCTTTGAAAAAAACATATCCTCATACAAGGCCCAGGCAGTGATGATGCCCTCTTTTCACACTTTTGGAAGTGATGTGGAGGAGGAAGGCAAACACGTTGGACACAATTTTCCCAGGCATGAGCAATTTTTGGAACCAACATAGTGGGTACAGCAGTGGAGGCCAGAAGCAGATAATTTCATGAGCACTCTGCCCACTGAGGGTGATGGGGAGGGGTACCTCCGAAATACTAGGTGTGGCAGGCGCACAAAGGTCTGATGTGACCAAGAAGAGTACCTCTAAGGTCTCTGATGTAAAAGTTCTGTGTTTTTAAAAGGGATGAAGAGATTTAACAGGGCACTCTATAAAACTGCAGAACCAAATGAGGATTTTTATATGCAGTGTGCTATAGAATTTCTAAGTCAGTAATATAATTACCTATTATATTGTTCAAGGAGGTTATAATTTTCTATGAAGATCCATATGTCTTTTTTTGTAAAGCATAGGGAAATACAGATGCTCTGGCAAGCTCTCTTTATTCCATTCTCGCAGAATACTGTCACCAGAGTCACTTCAGGATTTATTTGCATCGGCAAAGCAGAGAGAGTATTGGTCTCATTTAACTGCCTGCACGATTCTCTTATGAAACTTTAGATTCTTACTTGAGGTAGTAACTCCATCGCATGTCAAATGCCTTTGTGCCAACTTCCCTGCTACCGGACACATTGCTAGCAGTGGATAAGAATTAGCACAAATAAAGGACATCATTAACCTATAACAGACCCAAAGGGAGACAAGCTACTTAAGTACAAAAATCTCTATCCAAGAATGCTGCAGTCAGCTCCCGTTTAACTCCAGTGGCATCTGGACTTAACAAGGTCTTCCTTGTCTGAGGCTGTTTCCTGCTCTGGGGCATGAGCTGAACTTCTTGTCTCATAACTTCTTCGTGCCTCTTTCCATCCCAGACTGAAATGGGCACGAGAAACTACATATTTCTTGGACTAGATCCTCCAAGGGACCTGCCCCACTAAGTGGGTCTTTTAAAACACCTGATACATGCTGAAATATGCCACACTTTTGAATTATACTTCTGGCAAGTGCTGTCACCACCTCTTACAGATTAGCCTCATGACTTGGTACCCGTCCCTGGGTATCTAAAATTCCCCCCAGATCTGTGTTGAAACTGGCTGGGTCAACATCTCCAGTCTTCTAGGAGAGTGCCCTAAGTGCCTCACAAGGAGTAGAAGAGTCTTTTCTTTCCTGCTGAAGTCTTTTACTGTGAAATTCAAAGATTCACTGGATCATCATGATTTTAGCCTATTGCCCCCAAGAAGAAAAGTTGTTTAGGTGTGCCCTGCTCAGTAGGGAGAGAGCCATCTGGAAGGCCACTGAGTAGAGTGGTGTGACAGAGACTTCGAAGGACAAGGACTGAGCTCAAGCAACAACCTGCCTCCAGACTTTTAGGCAGCTTGCAGAGCACAGTTTCAAACATGTTTCCTACTTAGCATCCAGCTCCTTTCTGAGGTGGTTGACTTTCCCATGTTCAATGGAGGTGGGGGGCTATGTGACAGACTGGCCTTCAGAATGAGGACCAAACCCCAAAAGTTAGGTGCTACAATGCCTGAATCCTTTAACAGGTTTTGGCCTAAATAGCTCAGGGATAACAAGCCTTATTGATTTAATCCATTGCACAGTAGAACAAGTCAATGGGAGTTATCCTTTTAAGTCCTTTAGCCACCCCTGAAAATCCCAATCAATATTCTCTAAAGAATGTCCTTAAAGTAAATCCAGGATATTCAATGCAAAGCTTGCACAGCACGTCATATATTTTAGTCTAGCCACTACTTTGGTTTGATTTTTTTTTCCAGTTAAATTGTCTGCGTGAAAAAATCAGCAGTCTGTGTACTAATTGAATTTATTACTGTGATGGCTTCCCTGTGTCCTTTTCTCATACACAGATTACATACACTAAACACGGACCCTGAACATATGCTTACTGTAGGCTCAATTTAAGATGAAAGTGCTAGATAGTTTGACTTGTTCTGCAATTATTCTTGGGGGCTTTGCATATGCTACATCTACCACGTGTGTTTGTACTATCTTTAATATGCCCACTTTTAACTGGATTTGGTACCAGCAATAGCACCAGGAATGTGGGAAACAGATTTCACTGTGAAACATTTGGCTTTTGCCCCTATGTGATGCTTACATGAGCTATAATAAGCTGACTTGTTGTGTGTACAGAAGTCTTTTCCAAATGATTGTGCTTGGTGAGGAAAACTCTTTTTCTTTAACTTGTGGGTATAGAGGTGCCCTGTACATATGGTTCATATTTGTAGGGCTTTATTAAGCATGTGATTGAATTTAAGCAAGACAATCTTGAACTGGACCACTGTGGAGGAAGAATTGAATTAAACTCAACCGTGGGAGCAGGCCCCTGCAAGAACGATGAACCACTGGAATCCCCAAAAAGGATGATCTGGTCTTCAGGGTTTGCTGGTTTGCTGTGCTGGCAACTGGCTGCACATGATGCCTGGGTGTCATTTTCCCAGGAGCTTCAAGAAACAGGGATGGCTGCCTAGTGTGCTGTACATTGATGTATGTTGTAAAATCATCTTCCACAGGCAAACTCTGCACCCAACGCGTATCAAGCAAGATCCAGTAGTGCCAGTGCACCTCTGCTGTTGCACAGCCAAGGGAAATTGGGAGCCTAACACCTCTGAGGTCTGTTCAAGCATACAAATAGTCTGCAAGATGCTGGCTGCTTGCAGGATGGACTGCAGGCTAGTGGGAACAATGGTAGAAGAAAGTAACAGTTTTTTGAAAATCAGTAAAAAATTCCTCTCTGGTGAGTTTCCCTGCTTTTCTGCATTATATGAATATTCATTCTGAAGCTGACATGACAAGGAGAACTTGATCAGCAGCAGGCTTAATCAAAAACAATAACAATATCACCACATAAACTGCCTTTTTGCATTCTTTCCTGGTGAGTGACATCTCTTAACTGACAGAAGGATTGCTAAGCAAAGCAGCCAGGATGAATATGCATGGCGGTGCATAGCTCCATGATCACCCAGCAAGGTTGAGAAAGCCAGTGGAGGCAGATACATCTCCATACTGGAGAACAGCATCTCCTTTCCCTTTCCCCTGCCAGAATATAAGAGGCTGATGCCGTGCCATAGAAACTAATGGAGTTTCCACATTCACTTTAACAGCAGGAGATTCAGTCTCTGAAGGCTTGTTTCCATGAGGTGATGAGAAATCTCGTTGCTAAAGTTGCAGGGATGTCAGAGTACTTGGCATTTTGTCGTTTCAACTTCTTTCATCCCCATCTACTCCTAGAGAAGTGAAGGTCTTTGCCCAGTTCATCTGCACCCTGTCAGGGCAGGGGGCCATGGCGGGCAGCTCCAGGGCATGGAAGGAGCTGGTCCCTGAATGTCCTCAGTGCTGGTGTAAATGCCCTGAGCCCTCCAGGCATATTAGCACTGTGCCTCTGAATAGTGGCGTTGTGCAGTCTGAAAGGCAAGTGAAGGCTTGTGATATGACCTGTGTGCTAATTCTTCCTAAACAGAAATATATTCATAATCTCCAAAGGGTTACTTCAAAAGAGTGACTATTTGAAAAGCCAGGTTTTCTGAAGATCTGGACTCTTTGACTGAGGCACTTAGGTGAAGTGGTCAGAGCTTTCAGAAGTGCTGAGCGTTTCCAGCAGAAGCTGCTGGATTCCTCACACATTCGAAAATCTGGCCCTTAAAAACTTCTTAATGGCTGACTTAATGACATCTGGCACTTCACTTCCATTTGTTATTTCTCACAATCTTTCTTCCCTTCACAACATCCATATATAGCCAGAAGGAAATAAGGAAAAAAACAAATGAGTGAAACAATGAGCAAACATTCGTGGCTGAAATACCCTGTTCCTTTTTACTGCCAGGAAAAATGAAAATAATAAAATGAAGGCTTTGACCAGTTTTGTGACAGAGTTTTTCCTCTCCGTTTCATGTTTCTTGATGATATTTTAACTCATGGGACTGGCACAGAGACACATCTTGGACTCATCTTAAATCTTTAAGAAGTTTTCTTCAGACACTCGGTAGAGAGGGGAATTTTTAACTTTGAAAAAAAAAAAAAGAAAGGAAAAAAGGCAAAGGCATGGTGTACTTCAGGGAGCAGTCTTTCTCTGGCAGAAGATGAGCTAAATAGTCTAATAGTTTTTTCCATCTGTATTTCCTCTGGCCCTACTGCGAGTAGAAGGCATTTAGATCCATCTGATCTCTCAGGGTGGGGGGTGATGGGGGCTGACTGATATTACAAGCTGAGCCCTGCTGCCTGCTCCATCCATTAGCACAGGCAGAGGGAAGAATGTGAGGGGGATGACACCTCTGTGGTGTTGCCCCTGCTCTGCGGGATCCCGTGAAACGTTTTTGCTGTCTCTCTGCAGAGCTGGATCCCTTCCAGGCTGCGAAAGGAAAGGATCAGCCACTGTCTAGAGCACTGCCCTGTGCTAACCCGCTGGATTTCCATGCAGAAATCCAAGTGAGAGTTAATACTGCTTTAAGCAGCCTAAACATTGTCTGGGCTTGCTCTCTAGCTGCTACTGGGCAGCCCCACTGCCAGGAAAGTCACTCGTGGGGCAGCGCTGGCTGAGAGGTTCAGCCCAGTGGAGCAGGGCAGGGGGCTGGTGGGAGGCTCCAAGGCTGCTATTCCTGAGGGATGTGCTGCTTGAGGCTGCTCTGGCCAGTCAATGTCCCTCAAGCTCCTGAAAAGTACTTGGAAATTCTTTATCCTGGAGCTTGCAAAGTTTCCTGGCTCCTGCAGTCTGATTTTCCAGGAAAGGGGACAAGCTAAACCCTCCAACGGTTCAGTTTGCTGTTTTTCTTAAAATTAAGGTATTCAAAATAATGTCAACGGTGTCAAATATTACCCCTCCCTGGGAGAGTATGAGACAGGAGCCAAAAACCTGTTGTCACAATGTGCATTACATGATAATTTCATTAAATTAAAAAGGACAGTGAAGAAAAAAGTCTCTGGCTGTTTTAAATGGATTGGATATAGTCTCTTTGCTCCCCCAACTTTGATCTGTTAGTTTCAGAAACATCAGCAGTGACAATGATTTAGTCATCTGTATTCTGCAGGCTTTAATGGGATGCCAGCTCCTGATTTTATACACAAGTTTCTTGATAGGCTGCCTGTTTCAGCAGAAATTACTGCTGTCGGTTTGGTGTTCGGGGTGTTAAAATCATCAATGTCACAATGTTCTAAATAGGTGATGCAAAATGTGACATCCAAAGAGAAGAGCTCAGAGGTTTTAACATTTTCCAAAAATTTACCATCATTCAAATGCTACAGGATCAGCAGTCAAATGAGGGCTGAGGAGGGGGGAGAGGAAACCTTTCTTTATTATAATGAATAAAATGCTACAATAGAGTTCGAAGGTGCAAATCTGGCTATAACAAAACACGAGTGTGCATGCTTTCAACACCAAAATGACTTACTGGCTGCTAATTAAATCTCACTGCAAATGGGATTTCATTTTTATGTTTTGATGGAAAAAGTGGTTTTATTACATTTACTTGGCTGACAGCCAGGAATACAGCTCAATACAAATCAAGCAAAGTTAAAGGCCTTCTGCAGCAACATATGGCTTGTTTGGGAAGTATGAGTCATAAATCGAACCAGATGCAAAAAAAAAAAATGGTTATAAGAAGGTAGCAACTGTCCTCGGGCAGATGCTGATATTGTTATTTCTGATGTTTCCACCTTGTTGTGAAAAATTTACATGTGCATATTAGTGAACATTTTTTTCCAGCATGGACTGTTTTAAAGCCCTTCAATGTCATAGGCCCACTTGATCTGCTCATATAGCCAGTTCATACTTTACACAAGTTATTTTCTTCTTGTGACTTATCAAAACAAGATTCCCAGTGCTGCTTGTTTCTCTCCTGGTTTCAGGGTGTTTCTTAACATATACAAGGTTGGCCTTTCGTTCGTTCTCTAAGTCCCATGTAAATACAGGCTAGTAGAAGTATGTCCTTGCCTAGGAAGAAACCCTATGGATGCTTTGCAACCGCACCCTGCACATATCTGTGAGGAGGGCATGCATGCACAGGCCTGCACACACACAGGCCAAGCCAAATGCCAAGAAAAGACAATGAACATGGGGAGAGGAGTCACTGGGGGTCATCTTCTGCCAAATGCTCTGACTGTCAGTAGCAAGACAACAGGTAAACAGGGGAGGACCACAGCAGTGAACTGCAGGGGGTGTGGGCAGACTAGGGGCATTTTGGCACCATTTGTAGGGCTTCCAGCTTTTGCCTGATGGCTGCTGGCATTTCTGCATGCCAAGGACTCTCTGAAACCACATAAAGAGCTGCATGCCTGTGCATCCATTGCTGTGTTGTGCACCCACGACATAGGTGTGCTTTTAGCATAGAGACCCATACACTTCTAAGAGTTTCACTCTTTAGCCCTAGATATCATTTTTCTTTTTGCCAGAGTCTTGTGTCCATATTTCACCCTGTTCCTGCTGTGCTGTTGTTCTCCTAACTCCTCCCTGTTTACCAAGTAGGATGTCAAGAATATTGTCAGAATTTAAGTCAGCAAGATCCCTTTCCTTCCCACATAAAATCCCCTCTTACTGCAGGTGAAACAGATCCTCTGAGACTCCCTGCTGGGCAAAGCCTAGATAACCCTGGTGTGAAAGGTCTTTCACACTCAAGTCCTGTAGAGGAAAATGATCACATATGCTCGCACAGTGTCACAATCCATGCAGTGCAGGCACAAACACCAGCTGATAGGGTAGACTATAAATCAATCTCCTTCACCCAGTGGTGGACACCAGATGGTGAGCAAACAGTGAACATCCCACTGGAACGTGGTGCCCTGCTGCACAGGTCTTCCCAGCCACGGCCGTCCCCAGCTGGCAATGTGTGGGTCTGTTTGCACAGTGCAGGGCTGTCATGTAGCTCAGCCCTACCATATGTCCTTGGAGGTGGAGCCCTGCTCAGTGGTGGGCAAGGTCCTTGGAGAAATTGTGAGACATCTGCTTTACACTGTGCCTTCTTCTAGAAAGATGTACAATCACTGCCCAGAGCCTTGTTCATGTCCCCCACCTGGAAAACTCCGTGCTTAAACCACAGCTTGAACCCATGCCCTTTTCTAGACAGGTTGTTTTTTGTTTTTTTTTCATGTGCTTAGAAAGAGGTTATTGTATCAACTAAGCGGTTATCTGATCTCACAGCATCTCACCTTGTTTGATCCACAGAGCTTAGTAAGTCACCTGTTTCTCTCAGTGGAAATGCATTTGGAGTCAGTGGGCATGGCTATAGCTTGCCTCAAATGTCCAGTCACAGTCATATCAGCTCTAGCCTCTCTCCCTGCAGTTTAAACTACTGCTCAGCTGCAAGCTACTCTGACATATGAGCAGGCTGGCTGAGCTGAGGGGGAACCAGCTCAACTCATAACTCAGATATATGCTTGCTCCCTCATTATCTTAGTGAAAAGTCAAACTACAGGCAAACATTGCCTCCCAGGTTTTGCGTTACAGCGTATGTGCAATCCTTTGCACTTCAGGAATTCAGATTGCGTATCTGAGTTGGAAATGTTATTTCCTTCTTCTGCACCTCGTTTCTGCTGGCATCTGGGATACTAATGATAGAGGAGAGTTTGCTCTCAGTAATTTTAAAAGTGATATCAGGGACCGAAGTTAAGGAGGGAGGCTGTTGTTTTGTATCTACAGAAATGCTCTGGGAAGGCAGAGGGAAACTCAGAAGACTGCATGGCCTCTGGGATGTACAAGAATCTTTTACCTCAGTGGGGAGCTCAGAGCTCAACTGGACCATGAGACAAG
Source organism: Brachypteracias leptosomus (assembly GCA_013401335.1). Classification (NCBI taxonomy): domain Eukaryota; kingdom Metazoa; phylum Chordata; class Aves; order Coraciiformes; family Brachypteraciidae; genus Brachypteracias; species Brachypteracias leptosomus. Next base: position 64,926 of record VYZX01028967.1, on the reverse strand, counting down.
TTGTGTAAGCTGAATGAACAAAAAATTACATCTGCGTTAAAACCAACACTATAATACACAATGCTGCTTAAAAGCAGCTAGATTTTGCAATTCTTGCTATTGCTGATGACATGAATGGGATTACTTAAGTGAGTGGATGTTTGTTAACATGAATAAGGGCTCTGCTATGTAGCATTAAATTCACCCCAGTTGGACTGAGGGTTGGGGAGTTCATGTTCATGACTAATGCTTGGTGCTTGCTCAGAAGAGCTAGGAGTGCCAGCAAAGGAGCTTCCAGCTCCTGGGGGAAAAGACTTTACTTTCTGTGCATTAATTGCCTTGATCATTGCGAAGGAAAAACTGAGCTCTCCAGCATACCCTCCAAAGGCTTCCTACCTCAGGAAGAGCTGTGGGAGGTTTTGTGTGCAAATGCTCTGTAAGAAGAAAAGACCAAGAGGATGGAAAAACTGTGTCTCTATACCAAACTCCCACATAGAGAAATTTCAGGGGGGGTGGTACTACAAAGCTGGAGGTATGTGCTTAACTTTACACATCTGGAGAGGCCCCATTGACTAAATATATGTAAAATCATTGTATGATCTCTGCCTTAACTTGTAAGCTCTTTTAGTCACAGATTTGTCTGCCTCTTTGGCCAAGATTTTGTTTCAGACAGTGCATCATTCCAAGCATAACACTTGTGGCAGTGTAATGGGTAACCCTATTTCTATAGTACAGGAAACCCAGCAGTTATTTCCATGCTCCTGGGTTAGATAACTCTCTACCCTATGCTGGAGGCCAAATTTCCTTGCAAAGCATGTTTCCTGACCTCTGGGGTAGATATGAGCCTGCCCCTAGTACATGGGGAGGGCTTGGGAGAACTCCAGTCCTGTGCAGTCCTCCAGACTGCCTCATTTCTGCTGGTGCAGACTCTTTAACAGTGCTATCACAATTTAATTCAACAGGGGCTTTTTATTTTGCATGATTTTGATGAGCATCTGGATGAAAAAAGTTGCCTGGAGCTGAGTTTTGTGCTGACTTCCTGAGGTTTCCAGGTGGGTACAAGATGTATTAACAGCGACCAAAACTAGACCTGTACTTTTGTGGACCAAATATATCTGTCCTTAGACTACACACGGCTTCAACAAACCATACACAGTTGTTTGGAAAAATCTACTTTTTTCCACCTCACCAAATATAACATTGTGATGACGGTTGCTATCATAACCCTCAGTGCTGCAAACTCATGGTGTCACAGCAAGTTTAAGTTTTTTAAACATTGTCTCAGTGGTACAATTTGTTATAGCTGCCCTTCATCACCAGCCTAGTGACAGTTTACTGACAGCTGAGAGTAAGGTACAAGGAAAAACTGCAAGCTTTGAAGTGTTTGCTCCCATCAGCACAGAAATCTGGATGCCATTGAGGAAGTCCTGGGGGTACAGAGCCCCAGGCTACAGGCACTCAGGCCAGAGGAAGGCTCTCATAAAAGGGCAAAGCTCAAAGTCTCCCAAGAGTCAGGGATGGGACACTGGTCTTTTTAAAATGCAAGCTGATAACGAAGAGAGGGGAAGATAACAATAAACAGCAAAAAAACCCCCCTAGAATTATTGGAAGAATCTCTTCTTATACCAGGTTTTATTTCCTATTACTTGATCTTTTTATGATGTTCCCATTCAGGTATCAGTCCCTTACAGGAACAATGAAATTACAGCAGGTCTTTTTGTGAGACCAGGTTCAAATATACAAACTTGTGAACTGATATTCTAACAAGGAGCTATATGTGAGGAACTGGCTGCTGCTGAGAATGGGGCCAGGTGAAACATTTCAAACTGACTTCTAACTTGTAGTGAATTGCTTTTTGCAAGCTTTAGGTTGATTAAACATCCCCGATAGACAAAGAAGTCAACTTGCTCGAAAGTTTAGAGTATTTTATTTAAGACTATAACTCATAAGTGGAAGAATTCAAATTTGAAATGTAGAACAAGATATGTAGAACAGGAGCAAAGTAGAAAATTCTGCCTTTGTTTTTCTGTATTCTGAGTGAGAAGATACATTAATTTCGAACAATATCCTAATGTACCAGTGTCAGTGTCATGGGTAACAGATATAAGTTGTTTCTGTCTTATTAAGTACTTCTTGATATCATGGGAGGATAGGTTGCTTCTACGGTACTGAACATTTATTTTGCTGGATTCTTCTCTGCATTATACTTGTGGCACTTTAATATCCAGTGCACTCTAGTGAGCCAAGCAAGGTATATTAGTCAGGACATACAAGAGAATAAGTAGTGTAATATTTTATTATGCTGGAGGCAGCTGGTGTCTGTGGCAAATGTGATGATTTAGGGAATTAAATCTAAGAACAGTTTATGAATCCTGTACCTTTGTGTCATATGAAAAACACCATTTTATCAGAAGGCTGTCCTTCCTATTGCTACTACCTTTCACCCTCTGACTTGGACTAACGTTCCTAGGAGGACCTGGCACAGGGCTCTCAATGATAATTAGTGATACCATTGCAATGCATTCATTCTGAGCAATAAGCTCTCTTCTGTCAAGTCAAACTGGTTCATTGCTGCATAACTTAGTTTGGCAATACCTGGCAAGGTACTGGTGTCATCAGATGGGGTGAATCAGAAGCTGATCTGACATAGGATGGAGAATGTACCCTCTTGAATCATTTTAAACCTCAATTAGCTTGTACAGCTGAGGAACAGCCTGCAAGAGGAAATCCTTAAAACAGGGAAATCCCAGCCCTGCTGAATGTGCATGAATTACCAAGGACATCCAAGAAGGTGGATGAGCCAAGGGACTAGGGACAAAAGCTGTTCAGTGAAGATGTTTGCCCTTGGAATTCAATTAAAGCTTAAAAACAAGGTAAACAAAAACCTAGAAAAATTACGTGCATGTCTACTCATTTTTGCACACGTTCGGTCACATACTGTATTTGTGTTCTTGAAGAGCTAATGCATAAACCAGAAGTTTTGCTTCTCCCCTAGATTTCTGGGAAAGTGAAACTCTGGGAGCTCTGTCTGAATCCCAGGAACAGGTAGTTTTCCTGTGGGTCTCACTCCTCAGGAAACAGTGCTAGGTGGACGATCTGCTCCTCAAGAATTTTTTTACTGACCCTCAAGACAGGTAGAACATCTGTTAACTCTTGCTCACTCTCAAAGGTTAAAGACATGCAAGGATTCAGTGTTGCAGCTGACTTAATCTGTTGTGTGGTTGACAAGGTGTGCTCAGCTAGGTGTTGCAACAGCAGCTCCAGGCATGGCGAGACTGATTGGCACACTAGATATACTCAAAACAATTATAAGAAGGTACCGATCTCCTCTGGGGAGTGAGATCCTTGTCATCCCAGGAAATCCTCTTCCATGGGGCTACGTATCACCTAACATTGCAGCCTTCAGAGAAAATGTGGGATTTCATGACAGAGAGAGAGCACACTTTCATTTTAGCATGGCTTTGCAGGGCAAACAGACTCTGGACAACTGTTAGGTATTGAGCTAGATTTTGCTTTTCAGAGCAAATGCAGGGAGAACTGGGTGAGAGAAGGTGCCAAGGGTATGTGCAATGCACTGATGAACCCTTGAAGTAGCCCAGTGAAAGTGGAAGGAGCCCTGCCCATCATCACAAGCTTAGCAAGGGAAACTTTTTGTTGAATAAACATGAGGGAAAGGAGGATGTAAAACTGGGCTGTGATATTTCTGAAGACTTTCAAAAGGTGCTATATTTGCTTGGTAAACCCGTGGAAATTGGCAATAATACAGAAACTTAAGGAGAGTGGGTCACTTGGGTGAGGTGAGGAAAGAAAAAGGTCATGAAAAGACTTCCATGAAGTTCAGGCTGTTTGCAATAGAACATCCCAAAAGCTTAGTGAAGGTGCCTCAGCCACTTGAGGGAATTATACCCCAATACAATGGAAAAAGAAGAATACATGAGACACTCCAAAATGAGAATAGGAATTTGAGGATTGAAATGCAATAGCACCTGGGAATTGCAGAGGAATAGGGTTGCCAGCTCACACATGACATGATAGTAGTGAGAAGGGTCATGCAGAGCAATACTAGAGAATAAGGGACCCAAAATAAACCTCGTATTAGTCTTAGGTGTAGAATGTGATTTGGAGCTGTGCCACTGTTCAGATTGGGGAAATTATGAAAATGTGGAAAATGGGCTTCCAAAGTTTGAACAATAATCTCTGGATAGCTGGGACAGTGGATTTCTTTGCTTTTGAGTTATGTCACAAATGCCAGAAAAGAGGACTTTTATGTGAACAGATAAAGCAAATAGTTTGTAGGCAAATCATTTGCTGTGGTAAAGTGTCCCTGTCTCAGAAAGTGGAAGACATAATAAATTGTATATTGCAACAGTGTTCTAGCAAAGAGTGGAAAAAGAAAAAAGCAGCCATTAGCTGAGTCTGGTTTTAGAGTCCAGGTTTACAGATTAATTTTAAATTTTAACTATCAGAAGTCTCACAGGTTATGGATTCTTACTTGTTTGTGCAATACTTCTGATCCATGGATTTTGCTTATTTTATAAAAGAGAACTATGACAATCCCAAAAGAAGAAAGCTACGAAATTCAAAAAGATGAAAACGTCTCCCTTCAAAATAAGAAGTAGCCTAACATCATCCTGTCCTTCAACTTCCCTCATCATCCTGGTTAAAAAATCCCCAATGACAGGACAGTAAACTCAGTGCAATCACTTAGTGATTTCCCTTCATATGAAGAACTGCATAAAGATGCAGGCAGAGTAAAGAGCATTGGCACAGGAGAGATGATGTTTGTGTTACAGAAAAGGATCTGTGTAAGACAAGAGCAGCCTTTGTGCAGCTGTATCTCATGGGAACATCAATGGATCATGGTTTTGCTTTGTTTTGGTTTGGTTTTGATGTGTGTAAGCTTTTGCTTGAGGCAGAAGTAGGAAATCAATATTTGCCGTCACCAGCCAACTACTTTACAAAACGGTTGGAAATTTCTCCAGGAAGGACCTAAGAAACTCTGAGAGTAATAAAATTCTTGACCAGATCTGATAAAGTCATCTATAGAGAAGGTTTTGAACCTACGTTTATTTGTGAGTTTACAAGGAATTGGCAGTCTACCCATCCCAGCATCCCATGGAATGAGGAAAGAGTTCATTGGAACTTAGCTTTCTCCAGAGTGAAGCACCATGTCTCTAGGACTGCTCACATCCCACTTCTTCTCATTAGTTATGGGGTTCTCCTGATTGTTTCCTTCCCATCAATGGAAACAGGTCTTTGCACCTTCTTTGTAAATAAAACAGCCAATGCTCAAGGAACACTTGCCTTGTGCCAGACATCCATCCTAATGGTAGCACTTTGCATGGCCCAAATTGCTAATTACTCAGGCTAAAGCAGAGCCTGGGATGGTAGCAGGCAGGTTGACTTGTTAAAGCTTGCTTAATGAGTGTGCTACTAGAAGTAATGTGTTTCCTTGAGTGCACTCCCTTGAGGTCCCTTCCCTAGGAGGAAAAGATTTTCCCCAACAATATAAATACCCCCTGAAATAGAAGTACATGGGGTTCCCAGATCAACAGTGCAGCCTACTGGCCATTTAACTCTAATTAGCTTATTGAGTCTACAGAAAATTCAGTCTTCAGTGGGAATCAGATTGGGTCCTCACAGACATATTTGGATTATATACAACATGTCTTTACCAGCAGAGTCATAATATCCACTGAGGGTGGCTTAAATACATTTGACTTGTGGCAGATCCCATATATCTTCATGGAGAATTTGCAGTGACTATAGCAAAATAAGTCATTTAAGCTGCCTTAGTTATTTCTTGGAATTTCCTTTGATTTATTCATGGTTGGAGGATTTGCAATTCAGAGTTTTGGCAGCTTGTCAACAGTTGCATTGTTGAAGGGAGAGATGCATTTCACAACCTTTAAATAGGCTGGGATTGTCTTGTTGGATGTGTTTCTAACATCTGATCAAATTCCTTATACCTATAGTTAACTTAACAAAAGTTTATTGCAATTACTTCTACTTTCTAGGCTCTGCTCTTTATTTTGACCCAAGTTATTTATCTTGTGATTTATATGAATACAGGAATATATGTGACAGGGTGTCGAAAAAAAAATAATTCTTAATATATGGCCAATAAAACTACTTACTCTCTGACATAAACATTCATTATCCCTTGTTGTGTCTTAGACTCAGCACACCTTCTCTAGGTAAAATATTATCTTTCTTGTAGTCCATCAACAGTGTATTTATCAAATACTTGCATAACCATAAAAATAATGTGAAACACAATGTTATTTTCAATGGAAATTATTGCATTCCTTAAATTTAGCTCGGGCTAAACATAACCATTCATCCTTACCAGAAAACATACATCAAAAATGTTTCAGCAGTGCTTATATTCATAACTCCCCCCTCACATTGATCTAGGATTTCATTATGTTGCTTATCCTTAATTGTTGTGTAAATCAGAATATAAATACTCTTTCGTTCCTTTGCTTGCTTCTTGAAATATAATTTCACCTTGATTTATTTTTGGAAGAAAATAAGAAGAACCTGACAAGAGCATTTTGAGAGATTCTAGCTCTGTGCTAGGGAATTATGAAGGAACTTGGTCAGGACAGGATCCTAAATCTCTTAAGACACCGCTTGCAAACGCATGTTTTTCCAAACCAGAAGGGCCCTAACCCAGCAAAGTACTTAGCTGTGTATTTAACTTAAAGTATCTGCTTAAGTGGCTGACTGAGTGAGCTTCTCTCTCAGCTGAAGAGTGCAGGATGGAGCTGAGGGAGTAGCAGGCATAATGTTTTGAGCTAAGAAGGTTTAACACACTGTGGTGATGGAGGAGGAGAAATATGGGAGAAATTTGAACAGATTTCAATTTATCAGCCTCACAGAAATGAGGAATGTAGTCTGAAATTGTGACGCTCCTTTCCCCTCCTAATGAAAGAGAGAGCAGCCAGTTGCTCAAGCATTCTCCTCGCCTGCATAGAACATGCTCTGCTCCCGCCTCAGCCAGCTCCTGTCTCCTCTCCTCCTGCATCCAGCACAGACACAGGTTGTCTGGCTTATTTATTCATAATCTGTTTTCTTTCCAGTAATTTATCTTTTTATTGAAGGATATTTTTTTCCCCGTGTAAATACACAGGAATTGAATTAGGCAGGGAACCTTTAGCCTTTAAAATATATGGAGCCAAAATAGGCAGTTGATATCATTGGAAATCACCCTGTAATTACAACCTGAGACACTTGTTATGATTGGGCTTTGGCTTGCAGGAGCTAGCATAACCCCCCAGGCTGAAAGATAAAGGTCTGCTGACGTTAAGTGAGGGTTGAAAATTAACGTAATGAATGACTTTTAATAATAACCTTTTGGAGGTGGCTCAGTTTTGTTAGCAGTAAGTCCTGACGAGGATTTGCTGTACTGGCCTGACAGACTGGGGCAGGCACTGTCAGGGGCAGTAAGTGGGAGTGGAGGTGTCCTCAGTTTTTCAGAAAATCCCCATATTCTGTATGTGACTACTGTCAGTCCCTTCACTACTCATAACCTCAAGAAGGTCAGAGCTTCCCAGCTTTTATCTCCAGAGATGTGAACAAAGCATCTCTAACCCATATGATATTGTTAAGTCAGGTCTTATTAAGACATACTTCTGAATCCTGAAAGTGATCCTATCTTATCTCTTCAACAGTCAGGGATAAAGCTGTGATGGCCAGCAGCTATGACTATGTTTCAGGAGCCACATGTCCTTTAAGGGTCTTCTTCAGAAGGAGTGTCTTCCTCTGCTTGAACCCCAAAAAGCTACAAAGGTAAAATGATGACAGAAACCAAAGAAAACAGTACAGAGAGCAGTAAAGAAGGAAGAGTATGGAAAGGCAGAAAATAGTCTCTTCTGGGTGTGCTCAGGGCCGCTATTAATTATTTGGCACTTGGCTTAAATTTAAATATACCTGAGGCAGTCCACACAAGAAGTGGCTGGATACCTTCCTCTGCAACAGAAGCACAGTGTTTGTGGCTGCAGTAATGGGGGAAGGAAAAGTATAGTCCAGACTGAAGGAGTGGATGGAAAACCCCTCAGACATCCTCGTTGCACTGATTAGTATCTTGAGTCATTGCCTTTGAGGGAGGTGAGAGTTTCCTCAGTATGGCAGTTAGATGAGCTCCTTTAATGAGGTTAGATACCAGAGGCGCTGCACAATACCATGGAGTTCCCTGGGGGGGGTGGGGAAGAAGATATTTCACCGCTGAGAGTCGAGGTCTAACTGGGGATCATCAGCTTTGAAACAGTAGGCTTTGAAAGCTACTAAAGCTACCTTACCTACTGCAGTTGGAAGTGCTGGCTAGTGATGGGAAGAGCTGCGACACTGTGTCGGTGCTCTGCTCCCCAGCAGATCTGCTCCTTGACCCCTCAGGCTCAGGGTCTGTCACTGCAGAGAGGTCCCTGTCCTGCCTGTCAGAGGCTGTCGCCGCACCAGCTGCCAGGTGGCCAGAGGCAGTGGCTCGGCGGCAAAGCCTGCATGCCGGTCGGCCGAGGCAGGGGCGGTAACGCTAATGCAATGTGAAACCTCCCCCGGACAGCAAGGCGGGCGGGTGGAGTGGAATGAGGACACAGGCAAACAAAAAAAAATAAAAGAAAGAAATCGAGCCGTCTCTTTCGCTTTTCAACAGACATTTGTTACACAATGTGTGTGTTTCTGCTGCTTTATATAGCAGCACTAAGTTTTCCTGCTTCCTGTGTGCACCAGTAGGGATAGGGCATTGAGATGAGACATGCGTCTGCTGTGCTTGAGGAGTTAAACTCACAAAAAGAAAGGTGGTCTAACCTAAGTGAACCTCATGATTGCTGTTCCCTGTCCTGTGGCTAACCTGAAAACCCTCAAGTCTGGCTGTTCTGGTTTGGAAGCCACTTGTGCCCAGGTTGGGTTCCAGGGGGGCTTTGTGAGACAGAGATGTGGCAGGTTGCATTGAATAACGCAATCAGAGCTAAGAAAGCAGAGCTGCTGCCTTTGCAGTTAAACCTGCTGAGCACTTTCAGCTACCAGCTGGTCAAACAGGTTGTTGCCAGCTTCAGGTGGCCAGTGCAGAGGTCTGACCTCTAATTTAAAGCATCACTTGTCAAGCTACTTCACTGGAAATATATATATATGTATATTTAAATATATTTAAAATATTTAACAAAAGCAATGGAGGAGGGAAAGATCAGAGATCTCATTTTGCATACAGTGACCTGACAGTACTGAGGTCGAGTTTTGCTTTTTCATTTTTTCCTTTAATTCTGTCCAAAGAATTTATAGCTCTCAATAATTTTTTCTAATAGTTTGGAGTGATTTTAGGAGCTTGAGAGTCTCTTCATTACCACCTTTTCCTTCTTGAAAGTGCCAGACTGTTTTTTGCACAAAAGGCATATTAATAGACTGAGAGCTGTTGTAGTGATAATAAAAACAAAATGAGTTGCAGTTTAAACCCTGCTGCAGGGGAGCAGTGAATCCAGGCACCAAATCTGTGTAGCCCAAGCCAAAGGGGCTGTCAAGAGCCCCGCTCCTGCTCCTGCCTGCACCAGAGCTTGAACTGGTAGCCAATGTCCCAGTGGTAATTGGTTCAGGTGAAGCTGCAAAGCAACTTAGCCAAAGGGCCCTAGCCAAAGATCTGAAATCCAGATTTACTTTTGGACCTTTGGGGAGCACAGGGTGAAGATTTTTATTTCAAGGTTCCTGGTAGCTGTAAAGCTCAAGTGAAGTTCAAAGCTACAATGAAGTTTTTGACAACATGAAGAGAAGTTGGTCCTGGGATGGCAAGTGTTGGAGGCACCTTAACTTCTAGTAAATCACCCTAAGCTATTCGTTGGTGAAGTGAACGTTTCTCTGGTCCCTTTAATGCATTTATCACCCCTACTACCTTTCAAGATAATAGCTATGAATTCCTCCTTTGTTATAAGACGCACGCTGCCCTGCATGTGTGGGAGGTGGGTGTTACGGTAGGCATCATACAGCAGTATTCTGGTATTTTAATAAATGAGCTTCTGCTGGAGGTGACATTACTTGAGTGTAAAACCAGGCATATCTGTCTCCTTAGTAAGATACAGGGTATTTTGTGGGGGTGTGAAGTAATTTTTTTTGAATAATTAAATTAAGTAATTACGAGTTATATAAATGTATAAGGCTCCAATTGCCCATAGTATCTGTGTACCATTCACAGAACTCAATGCAGTATTTTCTTCTGATTACATGAACACTCTATTCTGAATAGGCCAAACAACCTTCCTTTCTCCTTTTTTTATAGTTCCCTGAGAACTACTTCTGTAGCACCCATGAGATGTGAAGAACAACCAGAGACCTCCTACAGGGAACAATCTGCCACCAGAAGAACTGCGCATTTAAGTGATTTTTTTGGCTTAGATGCCAACTCATGCCCTCATTCTAAGAAAAAAAAGCTTTAAAAAATAATTTTAAAAATTTGTTTCTTGGTGAAGCAAAATCTCAGAACATCTAATGTCTTCGAAATATTTTGATTTGAGTCCTTGCAGAACAACAAAATGAATGCTAGATTGTGGTGGGTTTACCTTGGCTGGGTGCCAGGTGCCCACCCCTAGTCCCTCTATCACTCCCCCCCAAACCTCCGTCAGCAAGGCAAGCAGGGAGAGAATAAGATGGAAAAGAAAAAACCCGTGGGTTATGATAAAAAGCAGTTTTAATAAACAGCAGAGAAAGCAAGGCCGCGTGTGCGAGAAGCAAAAGCAGCAAAGCTGTTACTTCCCATCTGCAGGCGCTGTCAGGCCTGTCCCGGGAAGCAGGGCTCCAGAACGCGGAGCGGTTGCTCGGAGGACAAACGTCTTCCCCCCAAATCCCCCCCGTCCTCCTCCCTTTATAATTGAGCTGGTGTCATATGGTATGGAATATCCTATTGGTCAGCTTGGGTCGGCTGTACGGGTTGTATCCCCTCCCAGATCTTGCCCCCCGTACCTTTGGTGCTGTGTGAGCCCTGTTAGTCACAACATGGGTGTGTGTTATCAACAGCCTCTGGCTCCCAGTACTGCAGTATGAGGGCTGTATGGGGAAAATCAGCTCAGACAGACCCACTATACAAAAGCTGCTGTGGGAGGATATATTACGCAGTAGCCTGAAGCGTGCATGAAGCCTTAGGAGAACTAGTTCAGTTTCCATCTCTGAAGAAATCTGAGAGTATGTGTCACACAGGACAATGTTTTACTAATTGCCTGCAAGCTGGTTGTGCCTATGCAAGGCTTAGAGCATTGCTACTTGGTCTCTCCTAATGAGACATCCACTCCATGTGCAGCATTCTACGTTAGCTGCAACATGCTCTAGAAGGCAAACATCCACTTCCCAGACGTGAATAATTTTCACATTTGTCTTCTGCTTCAGCACCTGTTAGAAGTATTTTATTCCAAGTAGACTGGCTTCAAATGGAGTATCTAAGGAAACCCAGCTAAGTTTAGAGTAACAGGACAGGGATTTGTAGGGCATTCATCTGCCTGGTGGAAGAGCTAGATTCAGATCTGCCTCTAAAGGACACAACAGAACTTTGAGTGGGCACCCAGTGCTTCCCAGTACAGTGTCTGAGCCACTAGGCACCTGCATGCCTCAGCAGCCCCTTGCAAGCCCTCCTCTTGAAGGTGCTGCGAGCAAGAGTGAGAATGTTGCCCAGGGGACTGGAGCACTCACCTGGGACGTGCAGGGACACAGTGGTATGTGCAGGGCTGAAGCATGATACTTGTGTACTATCCAAGGTTTCAATCACCAGAGTAACTGTGGGGTATAAATTTGACAACACAGAATATCTGGACAAAACAGTTTGTGGTGATGGACGTATGGGTCTGAGGTGGGAGCTGGGGTGCCAGTACACCTTTTCCATTCCTGTTGTTTCTTCCACAGGTTTGTTACAGAATCATATCTGGATTAAGTAAAGCTGGCTACTTTTGTGTGAGGGCTCTTCAGATGAACTCTGAGAAACCGAACAAGAACAGTGTTCAGGTTTATTGAGAAAAATGAAAAATTGCCAGGTATTAGCATGTTGATGATAGGAAGCCCCATATGCTTCCTGTCTTCTGCTCCTCAAATGTGTAGAATAGGTGCAGTAAAAATGAAATGCAAGTTTACAATACCAAGCTGTACCTCAATCAGTATTTACTGCTCTCTGGACTATAGAAATAGTAAAGATTTAGCTTTAAGTACTGCATTTTGTATCATCCTCAAGTTCTCTTTTTGACATTCTTTTCATTTTTCTGCTCTTTGTCTAAAAGCATTCAATTTTTCCAAGATTTCAAAGACGTAGAGCTTGGCTTTCAGCTTCAGTGATTCCACTTGTGGCAACACTTAGATTTTTATTTCAGTTGCACCTCTGAGTCACAGAACCATATTTTTTTGTTCTCTTCTTTCCTCCCCCCCAGAATATCAGAACAATCTTTCTATTCCCTCCCCCTAAAAATGCTTTGGCAATCTTAAGAACTGGAATCTTAAAAATTAATGGAGCTATTTATGATTTTGAAGCAAGAAGGTTCTGATTTGCAATGCTGTTTGCTCGTGGCTTTGTCTTTTGGGAAGATATTTTAAAATCATGATGATCCCGGTGCTGACTGTCCAAGAACAATGCAATTTCATCCCTTCAGGTGGCTCTGCTGAAACCAAATGTCACTTGGCTGCCTTATAAAGTCAGTGAAATGTGGAATAAACCAGTCAGTAGCCTGGGGAAGTACCCCTTTCTGGGTGGCTTTGTGTTCCTCGGCAGTTTTATATGCCTGCATACATTATCCTTGTAAGTGTGATCTGATGTGTAGGTGGTCCCTATTTCTGACACATTACATCTATCTGCATCTCTGGAACAGCTTAAAAAGTCAAGCCTTTTTTACAGTCAGACTATTATCATGAATATGATGTATTCTGGGGACTGCATCCTGCATCTTGAGCATTCAGTTAATCAGAGCTGCAACTCCAGCTGGCCGTATTTTACCAGTGAAATAAAATGGAGCTATATAGGGAGAACACGTGAAGGCATGCAGTAAATTTTTATGAGCCTGAGAATGGAATGACCACATTGCTAAAGACTCAGCAGCAGAGAGCTATGAAGGGCTGAACCAAATAAGTGGCAATTAAAACTTGATGGTGTTTCACATTGTCATATGTTTGTTTGTGCCTTATGTGCTTATGTGTAATTTTAGCTCTTGTTTACACCTGCACTGGTGAAACTGAGGACAGCATCTGTTGCCATACAGTCACCCTAGAGGCATGATTTCATTTATTTTGTTCTCAGGTCTTCCTTGAAGTTTCTCATAGTTTTTTTGTGCTGTTTTGAAACACAGGGTGGTATGCAGCCAGGAGGGAGCTGTGTGGTAGTACTACTTTCTTCCTTTTGTGCTGCACGGTGGGCTCCCTTCTGCCAAGTGATGACAGTGCCAAGTAGTCTATAGTTCCTCACAGGAACCCTTTTCCTCCAGAAAGTATACTTCTGTAGATACCATGGAAACTGGTGCACATCACTATATAACAAATGACGAAATACAGGCATTTAAAATGCCCATAGAGTATATCCACCAGACATCTACCTGAACCAAAACTAGGGTTAAACATACTCTAACTTTGTGTCTGACCCTAGCCTTCCTTAGCTTCTGCCTGCTTCCAGGTGTTTTTTATGATATTTGTGGGGTTTTTTGTTTCTGTTCCTGGTACAGGTGGTCTCTCTGGTTCTCCGTGTACTCTTGCAAGGGCCATGGGGGGATGGGCCAGGCAGAGGGGAGGAGAAGGTGCCAACTCAGTACAGCAGGGAGGAAGAGGGAAGGAAAACCACCTCAGTAAGGACAAGAGAGCAGAAAGTAGGACAAGACAGAGTTAAATAGCTGGGACTACAGGATCAGATTAAAAAATACAGTAAATGGTCTTGAGACATCTCTTCTCCTGAACCTCCAGCTGACAAAACCTGAATGACTCAGCCATGTTCATATGATGAGAAAACCTTCCACTTTGAAAAGTCAGGCCTCTGCCACTAAGCTTAAACATCTCCTTCCCGGTTTCTGGCCTTAACATGTTCACCAGTGTAACCCTGAAGTTCTGCAAGATGTTACCTCAGAGATAAGCCTGTCTCCAGGGAATCACAGAAAAGAGGAGTGGAAAGCACCTCCAGAGATAATCTAACGCCTGTTGTTCCCCTAGGTAAAGAAATGCAGATTACATATGTGGGCTGGGAGGTGGGGAGTGGGCATGGGCAGGGTTTATTCACTGGAAAGCTGTTAAGTAGCATTTTGGGAGACCATCAATGGGAATGGTGTTGCACGCATACAGTATTGGAAACCACCAGGCAGAAATGAGCTGCTTTGTGGTGACAGTGGAGAAACAATAATAAAAGCTAATTACTATGCTCTAAGTGTTCTCATCCAAATGATTTAGGGCCAGATGGATATCCTGACTTGACTGAGATGATCTTCATTATACATCTAGATCTGCTGTGGGGTAGGCGTAAGGACTAGGAGGGTTGCAGAAGGGCTGTAGCATTGTACATGCTGTGCTATTAGTGCAATTACAGTATTGGGCAATGCTGCCCTTCCCAATGACACCACTGATGGATCCAGCTTGGTTGCTTTGTAGGATCAACAATTTGCAGTAATCAGCTTAGTAATTGAGCAAGGTAAGAAGCAAACTGATCTCTTCAAGAAGTCTGGCTATTTCAGACACCAAAAGTGGTGTGATTTTGAGGAGCTGAAAGTATTTTCAGCCACAGGCTTCCAAGTTCCTGCTCTGTGAATTATAAAAGTTCAAAGATGTCACTGCTGTTTCTTCAGATATATAAATGTAGAGTAATGGGGAAACAAGGACAACTAATGGGAAACCTGAGACTTAACTGGGTAAGATACAGAGTTAGGGTGTATAATATCTGGCTGCTGAAAGTAAATGTTGGAAAGTCAAGAGGGAAAGTCACTAAGGACGTTGAAAAGCTCACCACTCAGCTGGAATGGAAAAGTTACAAGCGAACCACTCAAAGACCTTCAGCATTTTTCCCAATAAAACTCTGCCAGATGATCAAAAGACAAAACAAAACAAAAAACAAAACAAAACTGCAGAACACAAGGAAAAGAAACTGTAAGACACAGAAGAGCAGCATCATTTGCCATCGGATAGTGGTGGGGGTGGTTAAACTTAGTCCTTCCATGCCACCTAGCGTAGGAAGCTAAGTAGCTCTTCTGCTACTGATATCAAAACTGTGACCTGCACATCCTGAGAGACTGGACTTTACAAGCAAAGGTGATTAAGCATGAAATCAAGTGAGGGTCTGAAGCCTGTCACTGTATGAATCATCTTACCAGTGTAGATAAACCCCTGCCTCCAGCCCCGTGGCAGTAGATGATGCTTGTTGCTCACTGTGTTTGCAATATGACACACCAAAAGGTTTTAGAGGGAACTGTGTGGCCTGTGCTTTTGTATATTTTAAAAGAAAAAGGGTAAAGTTACTTAACTTGCAGCTGTCAACACACTGGGAAAAAAGATAGCGTGGGATGTTCGCATTCCGACACTTAGTGACATGGTTTGAGTCTTCATTTCTGGGAACTAAAACTGGACCGTGGCTAAATGGATGTAGTGTTTAGTTGGTTGGTTGTTGGTTGGTTGTTTTTGTTGTTGTTGTTTTGTTTTGGGGCTTGTTTTTTTTACTGACAGGATAGGAGAAATTTATGGTTTATGGCTGATATGCATAAGAAGAAAAAATAAGCCTTGTTTCTATTACTAGTTGCTCCAAAACACACCAATGGGTTAAAAGGGCCCAAAGTTGTAATATGTATGTAAACATACATATGCTGTAGATGAGTGGTTAGAAATAGTTTTCTCTAGGGACAGCTCTAGGATTGCTCTAACTAAGGACTCTTGACCTTTCTTTGAAACATTTGATGCTGGTTTTTCTTTGACACAGAAGAACAGGTTAGGTGGGAGAGGATTCTGATAGCCCTTTATACTCTCGGAAAATCTATACCATCTCATTAGACTTGTTCAAAACTGCTTCTTGACAGATTGCAATGTCAGTCCAGGATGTTACTAATCCCAGAGTAACTAGATAGCTATATATATTTCACCCAGAACACTCATGGACAAGGGCACCTGCCCACTGTCAGATTGTCCTGTGCATAAGATGTGAAGTCTCTTTATAAGCAACTTCTGAGAGTCATAATTGTTAGCCTTGATATATAAAGAATAAATGATCTCAGCAAAATTTAAAAAAAAGACAGTTACTCTGAATGCTATGCTGGAGAGTCTGCATCAAACATAGGAAGAGGTAATTTATGTTTAGTTTGTGACTTAATAAATATCTCATATTTTTTTCCCCTCTGCTTTCTAAATTTTCTTTTGCCACTTTGTTTATTCCCTCTAGAAATTCGCCTTTTGAGTCATCCAGGTGCTGTCCTGCTGGGGCTGATAAACAGTATTGCCTCCAAACATAAACAATCCGTGTTTGTATCAGGCTTAAAAGCAGATCCGTGCCCTTCCTCCACCCCACTTGCTGATAGACACCTTTACCTGTGTACAGGCTTTGTGCTCCCACACTGCTTTATCATGGTGCAAGTAAGGTTTTATGTGGTGCATAAACAAGGAAATCCCTAGAAGCAGAAGAACACTTCAAAAGTTTGGCTTGCATGATGGCAAAATGATGACATGTAACTACAGCACTAATAAAGGCTATATGTCTGTGTTGTGTGTTGAGAAATGGGTGAAACACAGCACAGGGGAGGAAGAGATGGAATGTCATCATATGCTTTCCATTTGCACCCACGTAAAAAGAAAAAAGATAGTGTTTCTACTCTTTCCAAGGCAATGTGATGTATGTGTCTGGTTCCATTATTAAAAAGAGATTAAAATGATTTAAAATATGTTTCAGTATTAAAAAAAAAATAAAGTGGATGTTGGCCATTTTGAGTCATCAGCCAAACTCTTGGCCTTCCTGTTTTTCCCTTTGCTTGGAACTCCCACGTATCTCTAGTTAACAGAACCCCCAAAGATGACTGATGTTTAAATATTTAAAATCCTTCTTTTTTGATAATTTTCTAGTCTAATTTTTGATCCCACAATGTTTAGTATCCAGGAAGCAATCCCAAGTTCCTGAAATGAAAACCACCTTCCAAAAAACAGGCTTTTAAAAGACAAGTCATTGGCTGACACTTGAGCATTTTTTGGCACTTAGCTTGAAAGTAAGAGGTTTTGAGGAGAATTTGTGTGTATGAAAAAGTAAAAAAGAAAAAAAAAAAATTTAGAAGTGCTTGGCATGCAGCCTGTCAACTTTCAGAGAAGAGTGTAATAAAATCACGATGTCCTGGGTGAAAGCAGGGGCACTCTTGTATTTGGTGTTTAACTCCTTCCTGAACAGACTGTAATTTCTCAAAGTCAATCTGTAAGGCCAGAAAAGCACAGCTAGAACAAAATAGCACAAAGAGTTATATTCCTTTCTCTCTGGGAAAGCATCTTTTCCCTGCTGGAGTTGTTTGGGGGAGGCGGGCTGCAGAGGCCAAAGTCTCTGCCTCCTCACTAGCTTCTGCTCCCTGTTCCTCAGTCCTTCAGGATTGTTGTCCCTGAAGCAAATGCCAGAGTACTGGGAGAGATTTCATAACTGATTCACTTGGGACCTGCCCTGCCTCTTTGTCCCCTTAGGCAAGACCTGGAGTAGGGAAAGAGAGGATAGGCATCTGACCATGTCAGCTAAAGTGCTCTTAACATCTGCCTGTAGATTAAAATAATTTCCTTACTGTTTTCACCATCTTCCTCCTGAAAACTCTATCCAGTTTCAGGAAGCTCTGCTGGTTCAGATCAGCAAAGACTAACATAAAATAGAGAGGGGATAGGAAAGGTGGGAGTTGGCATATGTATCTCCCTGTACTGAACAATCCAAACAAAAATGAACCTGCTGCCAGAGTGGTGCATGGTATCTATTAACCCTTGGAGAGGGAAGACCTGTTGGTCATATGCATAGTGCACCCATAACAGAGAGGGAAGTGCTGCAAATTCCTGGGTCTCTTGCCAGGACTATAGCACGCTTGTATGCCCCACAGTGCCTGCCACAAGAAGGCTTACACTGCACAACTCTGATTTCCACCTCACTACACAGGAGTAAATGGGAAATAATTGCAGTGAATCAAGAGAATTGAGATTGATAATCAAGGTGTTTTTAAAAATTCTTACACTTTTTATCATGCTACTCTGAACTTGTAACTTCCCACCTTTAGCTAATCATGCTTGTTCCTCCACAGTAGTCTGCAGTGACTAAGCGTTATTTAGTTTGTTTCACACTTTGTAATTAAATCTAGAAAGTCTCTGTTGTAGTGGTTGTGGAAGATGATGATAATCCTCTTATATTTTCCATTCTAGGTATTTCCTTGATAAACTGCATGTTGATGAGAACTGGGGCTATGTATGAAATGGACACTTGGACACATGAAACCATGTAGTGGGAAACAGGTTGATAAAGCTCTCCTAGACTCGGGCAACGTTTTTCAAGAAGAAAGTATAACCAGTCAAACTGGAATGGCCATGGGTTATCAGTAGCATCACCTGCTGTTACATGACTTGTCACTAGCTCCTAACTTGTTACAATGTGGCCATTCCCAACGTTAAATAAAACACCCATGAAAATCAGTGATTTGAGGAAGAAAAACTCTGTATACCTGCTTATTACAGACTTCTAAAAATCAGGCTTTGAAAACTGCAGCCACAACAAGCAGATCTGATCCTCAGAGCCTGTGGCTGATCACACCGTGGCTGCAGAGAGCAGCCGCGAAAGGTCTCTCCTGTAGCTGAGCAAAAGAGCTGGGCTTTCCTTGCAAAGGCAGCTTCCCACTGTGCTGTATTGAGGAGGGTGGGACACAAAACCCTGAGCATCTGCCCTTTGCCCCTGTATCCCCCTGCTGTGGTCAGCCCGGGCAGTAGGGCAGGAGGGAGCTGTGTGATTTAAGCAGAGAGGAAAGGGGCAGATAAGGACACAGAGAGTAATGAAATGAGTAGTTGGATTCAGGGGAAGTGGGAAGCTGACCTAAGGAGGGAAGAATGTCACTGGGGACATCGGGGTGGGGATATGCGAGCCTGGCAAAGAAGCTAGGAGGGGAAGACAGGAAGGGAGGGTGTGGAAAAGCTGAGGGAGACCAGAGAGAAAATCTTATTCTGGGGCTGAGCTTGTCTTGGGTTTGGGAAGAGGACTGGGTTCAGAAATCTGGTGAGTCAACCATGGCACTGGTCAGAGAAGGGGTCAGGAAACAGAGTGCAAGAGGAAAGACTTGAAGGATGTTGGGCTGAAGTGATTGTGTTGTGAAAAGAGAAAGAAGTGTGTGCTCCAGCCTCCAGAGCTGGAATTGGACCTGAGAGAACTGTGTGCTGACCCTACCACTGTCTGCAAATACCTTTTAGACCTGTTCTTCAAGACAAGATGCAAGACCATGCATTCAGCTTCTTTCATATTTGAGAATTCAGCTGAATTGGAGTAGGAAAACTTTGTTAGGTAGGGTGAAAAGTCAGGAAGGTGAGCCATGATATATATGTCTGAGCAAATCCTTGTATTTTTTTCTGCTTTGTCATGATGCACTTTTGAGTAAGAATCACATTTTATGATTGGAGAATTTGTCATCAATTCCCTACTTTGCCATGTAATTAATACATTAGGTCATAAATTTCAGCAAATACTGGAGTAGGATAATTTTAGAATGGTATCATAAAAAGAAAATACACTATGAAAGAAATATAAACATGTTATCTCATTTTATCTTCTCAGTTTTTACTATTCTTGAAGAGTTTAAAACTTATAGCAGCATTTTTTCTATTAATGTAATTTCTAACAGCTGCAACAGATGAAAACAGTTGATCAAGACATCCTTCAATATTTCCATGCATTTCAGGCTGACAAATTGTGGTAGCTCCCATGATTCTTAAATCCTTTTGTTAGGGTATGTAAGGAAAGATGATGAGAATTTGTCTTATCACAAGTGTATTTAGCTGTATAATGTAGTATGTGAATTTACTAGTCAAGTAGACTTTTTTGTAGAAAGAAGAGAGTTTAGGTAGACGTATCATCTGAAGTTTGCATCTCTTGGTAAAATTGACATCATTTTACTACAGAATACTTTTCACACTTTTCAAAATACTCCTGAAGCAATTTCAGTGCAGTCAAAAAATAATCGCCAACTAAGTAATTATTTCCCTTCAGTTTTATTTCAGTGTAACTAAGTGTAGTCTTTGGATGAGATAAGAAAGACAACACTTTTTAGTTTGATTCTTTGATAGATTTGTTTTTCAGCTTGACATTAGTGTAAATTCTACACTGGAGGCAGATATGACTAACATTGCTCACCATTCCCCTGCTGAGGTTGGATCAGTGCATTCAGCCTTCCTTGCAGTTATGTGATCAATAAATTAAAAATGTTGTCTCTTAAGATGGGATGGATGAGTACTCTGCTCCTGTCACTTATGCCAAGACCCTGTGCAGTGACCCCCCGAGCAGCTCCATTCCCTGCACTGTGGGAAGAGGCAGGTATATCTGCCCCATGCAATGTAGCACTAATCTGTGATATTTCAGGTGACTGAAGAACTTGGAAGAAAAGTAGATGTGCCTGCAATGTGTATTGGTTGGTAGGACTCCAGTGAAATCTTTGGCACTGCACTTTGCTGTGTACTTCTACTGACTTACCTGGAAGTTGCTTTAGTACTTGTAATATTGCCCAGTGCAGGGAAATGGAAAATATGATGGGATCTGTTAAGTGAATCTACATTGAAATGCAAGCACATAAGGGGACTCAGCATGGTTAGCACCTGGTGAGAGAGCACAGGATACTGATACTCTTTGTCCTTTCTGATAGTCCATTATATATAGCCTTTGGAATATAGCCTTGATTCTTTTTCTTTTTCTTTTTTTTTTTTTTTTTTAATATAATGTGATGTTGCTAAAAGCTATTTAATGAAAATAAAATCTTTTTCAGAACAGGTACCACATGAAAAACCCTGCTTTCCTTTCTGCTCTTCATATTTTTGCCACATGTATTAACAGTGTGGTTTTTAAGGATCTCATCCAGTAAAGTACTTGAGCAGGTGCTTAATTTTAAGCATGAGCTTAAATGTTTTTCTCTCTTAATTCCATATTCTTGGTTTTTACTAAGATTGCTGAAAAGGATGATAAATGTATGGAAGTTTCTGTGATGTAGAAAGCTGTCTATTAGTAACTCCAGAGAAACCACCAAATGATTCCACATGGACCACCAAACCGTCTTCAGAGTCTAATGATTTTCATTTGCACTGTCAGTCTGGGGTAGACTTAAGATGAAAAGTTATGGAATGTTTTTCCAGCTCCCCAAGCTATTCAATCCTCCCTCCATCATTTGTTTAATACATTCTTCATATGCTGCTCTGGTCTCCTGACATCCAGGCTGTTCCTGGGAACAGATGAATTCCCATATGAGGGGAAACACATTTCCATATGTTTTTAGTATTTCAAAAGTGTTATTTTATTTAATAGATTTAAAATATTTAAGCCCCCACCCTTCCACTCCCCATTTGGCAGGCTTTTAGTGGGTGTCCCAAGAGACTATAGAGCAGAAACAGGAAAAACTACAATAGTACAGAAAAGCATGCTTTTCATAGGAACTCAAAGTGACATACAGGCAAGAAATACAGGTGAAATAAATGGAACTTAGTCTCATCTCAGTTTTGTTCAGACCTCTTCACCTCTCTGTCTCTTTTAAAAACTACTTTTACTGGTTTAGTTTTAAGAGCTAATAAAATATACAGAACCTGAGTCTCCTCTTGTATCAATTTTAGATTGTTAATGTCAGGTTTATATTACTCCATTAGCTACAGGACTCCATTAAAATGTCAGCACTACATCAAGAAAGAGTATGGCATCCATGTTATCTGAAAATTTCTATCCTACTAGTATTTTGAGGACTCTTTCAACTCACAAATTAGAGGTATCTCTTTAGCAGAGAAGTGTTGGTTCTACCTGAAACTGAAGTGGGAACAGAAGATGATGGCCTAAAGTCTTTAATTATATAGACAAAATATTAAAAGAAAAGAAGGTAAATTCCTGAAGCCAGATTATGTCTTAGTCATACCCACCTACCTTGCTGAAGGTTCTGAAATTGCAGAGGACAAAGAAACCAATGGAGCTCTAAAAAAATAAAATTTACAGAGTGAAATACTGGCACAGATAGAGGCAGTAGGAGTTTCCCTATTGCCTTTCATGTGAGAGGATTTTAAGCAAAGTATGGATTCTATGGGATGCACTGCTCACGTTTCATTTGGAGGATAATGTTCTTGCCCATCACTGTCGGGTGAAATCACTACAGTCTAGTAACTGACTGGTAGATCCCTAGAAGAGCAGTGTTGCTCAGCAGACCCAGTGTTCCGTAACTATGAAGCTTCACAGTATAGGATATACAGAAGTATTCCAATACGCATCATGGGGAATAAAACTAATATAAACCATTGAAATAAATGATCTTTTTAACAGGAACAACATGAAATAATGTGGTGTTCACTAACTGTGTTTCTCGGGATTTCAGCATTTTGCATATCCAGGGAATGCAGTGCAGTGACCCCTAGCATCTATAATTTCCAAAAAGAGTAGAAAACTCCACAAATTAGAGAAAAAGTGACAGAGCCAGAACTCTACTTTGCATCTTTCCTCACCTTCTCCTCCTATCTGTCACCAAGCATTTTCTATTAATGCTTCTCCCTTATCCTACGCGGTGCCAGAACCTCAATGAGTCACTGCTAGAGAAGAGCTTGTTGGATAGCAAAGGCAAAGAAGCAGCATTACTAATGGTTTCAAAACAATAGGGAATACTCGAATGTCCAAAAAAGGAAGCACTAAACTTTTGCTGTGCTAGACTGTCACTGGCTTACTGTCAGCTCATTAGGCAGCATCCCGAGCAATGACGAAGGAATGTATTTGAAAATACATTTGGGACTGGTTTTCAAGCATCAGAATGTTTACATCCATTGTGAGATTTCCCCTAATTTTGTATTGGTTTATTGTGTTAAGAGTATTTGTAGTTAAGATTGTTGATTACTCCTGGCCAGAAAACAGCAGTTTCTTTTGGTGAGTATTTCTGAGGTTTTGAAATCTGGTTTTGGTCTACATGTGGTGGAATGAAAATGGGAATTTCAGAACCTCTCAGCAATAACAAACAGAGTAGAATCAGGAGAGAGAAAACAGTCAAACAATGAAGGTGGCATATGGGAAAAAACCAGCTGCTCCTGTTAAGGTGACTACCTTATAAATAACACTTCTGGCTATTCTACATTCTTCTGTGATGGGCTAGAGGAAATCTTTTTGATTAACAAAACATTCTAATTTGGCAGAAAGGCAATTCTGGAAATAAAAAATATTACTGAAAAGATTTGAATTCTCTTAATTGAGAACTTAGGAGCCAACTTTAGCTTAGAAGATTAGACCTGGAGGCATGGAAAGTGAAGACATCTGCAAATCCCAATCTTGCATTCCCTTTAGTGGAATCTGCCTCTAAATGACACTGATTTAACAATATACAGTTTCATGAGAAAGTATTAGCAGCACCTACATTTTACTCTTGGAAACATGAATAATATCCCAAGACTGTGCCTGCAAGCACAAATGTGAGCCTAGCGTCTACATAATGTCTCTCATTACCAAATTGATATTTTCTCTTCTGAGCCATCACGTAGTTTTAAAAAAAGCCATAGGCTTACTATAGCCAATAGTTATTATGAAAAGTTTCTTATGTTGGAAAACAAAAGGGAAGCAGATGACATTGAAAAACATACTTTGAGAATTTGATGTCAGATTCTTCTTTCCCTTTTCAGGTGAGATTTCCACTACTGTGGCCACATCTAAAATGTATAATTGCTCCAAAAAGTTGAGAATGTTACAGTTAAAAAACTTCAGTTGATATTTAGAATAAATTACCAAGAAAGGAAATTGAAGGAAAGAGCATAAATAAGCTTCAGAGTCACCTAGGTTTATTTCTGAACAAAAGATGAAGTGAAGGATTTGGTAAAAAGCAAGAAATTGTAATGAAAATTTAAGTGAAAGGAGAGTAAACATACCAAGATAGCTGGCCTTTATCCCTGTTCTTAAATAGATTTGTGCTTTAATCACAACCTAGAAACAATGTAGGCCTCATTCAAGATCATAAATGCATTCCCTACGTGCCTGAATTATTTAAAGTCTGTAGCTTTGCACCATATCCTCTAATTGCAAGCAGATACAGTATCAATACCAGCTCAGCAAGATACTGTATCTGGAGAAAAAACAACCTACGCAGGAATTTTAAGAAACATTTCAGGTATAGTGATCCAAAAGTGACCCAAACAGTGGGCTTGATCCTACATCCTTTGCATCCTGATCCTGACCTGAAGTAGTGAGATCTGTGCTAGGCTGGGTCTGGAAGCTGCAGTGCTAGCTCAGCACTGTGCCGTCAGCAAGGGACCAGGGCTGGCTGCCACAAGTACCCTGCACTGCTGCTGCTGTGGACTCAGTTGGCATCAATTCAGGGCTCTATATACTGTGTATTATTGCACTGTGTAGACTTGAATAGTCTTATGGCACTTTGTCTGCTGGTTTAATTTAAAGTGAAGCTTGGATTGTTAATGCATCCCAGAGGTGCAACACTTAGTGTCTTCTGGCATTCACTTCTGGTCTTGGAAGACAGAAGTTTTCTGGCCCCAGTAGTAGAGAACTATTAAAACTTGGCTTTGCTGCATATAAGGAGACTTCGATGTTGAAACAAGCTTTTGGAAAAGCCTCTTTGTGCTTGTGTGTAAGTGTAGGGTTTCTAGGGCAGGAAAAGGCCAGAAGGGTCATCCTGTGGCTCTCATCTTCAGGCTTCCTGTGTCTGAGACAGGCAAGAAGGAAGCAGTGGCTGTCACCACAGCCCTGCAGTGTCTGGGACAGAGTGGCTGGTGCAGATGTGGATGTGCCTAGCTGACAAATGTTGCCAAGCCCCCTTTCTTTCCCAAGCTGGCTGCACATCTGAATAGGTCTAACTGCAGTGTAAAGATACTTATTCCTTTCTTCTCCTTGGCTCTGAGTGACAGAGAAGTGTATCACATCATATCCAGTTTCGATTATTTTATAAGCTTATATCATTTACTAATCATAATTTTTCTCAGAGCTTCAAAGATCATAATAACAGCTTTTTACTGTTACAATCTGTGTGTTGCTAGCATCGCAAATCCATTCTACACACAAGCCCCTTAATTTGAGCAGGGTGGCATTTTTAACTCAAAATAGTGGACTCACAAGGGAACATTAGCTACAGTTTATTAGCTCAGCTACCCAGCTGCTAATCCAATCTCTCTGCATGGCAAGCCAGTCACTGTGTGGAGTACAAGTGTTATTTCGGTGTGTTCTCACTCCAACCAGGCTAGCCCAAAAGGCATCAACTGCAAGGCAAAAGATTTGAGTCTGTAATGAAGATGTGGTCATAGCAAAAGAGGCAACAGAGTCTCCAGCAGATAGTCGCAAGTGATAGGCTTAAGAATTTACCTTCTATGTAAAGGATTTGACCAAAATTATCCATTTATGGGTTTATACATCTGTGTTTTAAAATCTGTTTAATATCATAGAATCATAGAAAGTTTTAGGCTGGAAGGGACCTCTAGAGGCATCTTGTTCAACCTCCCTACACAAGCAGGGACATCTCTACCTAGGTCAGGCTGCTCAGAGCCCCATCAAGCCTGACCTTGAATGACTCCAGGGATGGGGC
>VYZX01028967.1:0-37727 GCA_013401335.1 Brachypteracias leptosomus | reverse complement strand
ATGGCCTCCCCTTGATCAGGTGGCCTGTAGTAAACACCAACCACAAGGCTCCCTTTGTTGTCGTGATCCCTAATTCTCGCCCATAGGCTCTCAACTTTCTCATGGCTATTCTTCAGGGACAACTCTTCACAGTTTATCCATTCCTTAACATAGAGGGCAACACCTCCACCCACCTGTGTTTTTGTTGTCTTTCAAATGCATGTGCACTACATTAGCAGTAGTCGCACTGGGGACAGACCCATCTGCCTGCTGGCTCTTCTGCACAGCTAGAGAGCAGATGTGGAGTGTCCTTTCTTTAAATAAATGTTATAAAGTCTTTTATTACATTAACGCATGACCTGGACACTTATTTTAATGACAAGCATACTGTAATGGCATTTCCTGGCTTAATAAAACATCTCATAATACCCAAGAGCTCCACAAATGATGGGATTGACTACATGGGTAACAGAGGTTTCACTAGTCCCAGCTCTAAAAGACTAAGGGTCTGTTTATGTCACGAAATTCAGTTAAGCAAGCTGCTCCATGAATTTTTTAGAGTCTAGGTTTCCCTTGTTTGCTTCCTTTGAAAGTCAAGTAGGTAAGTTCTACTTTAAAGGCAACATTCAAATATCTCAAATTCTAGCAGCAGGTTTGCCTGGTGCTTTCTACTGACTGATCCTAGGTAGCTCCCTTTATGGTGCTTGTGCAGTTTCTTCGACACATACTTCTGTGGTTTTTGGCCTTTTCCACAGACTGGAGGCATATACTTAGGTGGTATTTAAATCATCCTAGGATGGGCTTGAGAGCAGTGACACTGGGAAGGCTCACAGAGTCTTTATTATAGTGTAAATTCCCCTTAGTTCACCCTCTTGTATTTATGTATGATTTTCTGCCCTGAACTTTGAAGGCACAGTCCTGAAAACCAGGGTAAAAATCCCCAGTAGAGAGCAAACAGAAAGTGGTGTTAACTGCTGGCTCTGTGCAAGCTGAAATAATAGGTAACATTCTGATCTCCTTGACACAGCATACATTTTTGCTTAGATTGCAGGACCAGGATTTCACTTGTCCTCTGTAAGTTGCTTGGGGTCAATGTAAGGGCTCTCAACTCCAGTTCTGTTCTGGAGAAATGAACAATATAATGGTTTATGTGTGGAAAATCAAATGGGTTGATGGTCATAACCTAACGAGTTCCCCATATTTTTCATCAAGAGAGTTTTGTCCAAGTTACATGCTTTAACTAAGCACCATAAAAATACTTGGAATGGAGTATGGTTTCAATATAGGTAGGTATGCAAAGATTAAGTAAAACTAGTTTTTCGTCAGAGTATGCAGGGTAGTGCAGAGAAAGACATTCCTGGGTCAGAGGGCCATGAGATGACTAGCAAGATGTGGACAAGTCTTGTGCCTACCTACTGGGGAATTTGTATTGTCTCCTTTGAGGAAAATAAATCACAAGTTTGTACTTAAATATAAAGATTTGATGAACAATGAACTGGACAGAGCCCTACCACCATAAGTGGATCTACAAGGAGTCAGCAAAGATGTGTCACTAGCTGATACCTTATATACACTTGTGTAGGGTTATGCTTTGAAGAGAGCCATGCCTGGGGGGATGCGGAGGCCAGCTGCAGATCAAAGCAGACGGAATGTATTGATGTGCTAATGGCGCCACAGTTAAGATAAACACTTTGGAGGGGAGTATGTGAAGTGTGTAAGAACAGGATGTGTTTTGTAGCCAGCGGTAGCGCTTTCAAGGACTCATACTTGAAGCCTGCAACCAATCATGTACTGACTACGGCGTGTAGAGAAGCATGTTACTGTATAAATATCGGGGTGATCCGTGAATAAAGGGTCAACTTATGCACATCATATTGGTGTTGCGTCATCCGGGCCTCACATGAATCCCCACACACTTGCACCGGCACCATATCTATGAACATCAGCATCAGGTGTCTGGTGTTGGGTCCATTGCTTAGCCCAGCTTTGCTGCCCCAAAATGGCCCCTTTGCACTTGAATTCCATGACTGCTACAAGACAATACTGTGGCTGTTTCTCATCTCAGCACCAAGTGAAACATCACTCCCTTACATGAAGTGATTCTGTCTCTGGCATTCCTTCTTCTAGCCAGTTTAACCTATTCTGCAGTTGGGCCTTCCTGCCCTTCGTGACAAATTACCATTGCTGACCAGTTACAATCTGAGTTTGCTCTTCATCTGTTTTTAATGAGGTCATCAAATCCCAGCTCAAGAAATCTGACAGAGGTTTATTACATATAATTGTTGTTAGAGGAGCTTTATTTCCAAGTCTAATAACAGGTGGTTCATACCCTGAAGCCTGAGAGAGTGTCAGCTCACATTTTCACATGCAAGTTGTATGTGAAAAGCACTACATGACCACTACAGAGTTCCAAAGTGTTTCATTTTCCCTCTTAGTAATTACTGAGAAATGCAGGGTACATTATTTTCCTTTGGCACACATCTTGCCATCAGATTCCTGAGTATCTGAGCATATCTCATTGAAGATTAGCTATGTTCAGAATGCTGCCCAGACTGGGTTAAAAGAGCCTCAAGACAAGCACCTAGAAGCAGATTCAAGGAATACAATCTCAGCCAGCTTTCCATAAATGCCAAGATGTTTAACAGATGTACAGTCTTTCAGAGTTAAGCTCTTCTGAGCTACAGTCTAATGCTGTATGTATGTATGATGTATGTATATAATGACGTATCAGAGACTGATAGCTGGTTTCTGTCACTGTGAACCTCTGGCCTAGATGCATTTCATCAGAAAAAGTCACTTATGGACGCTAGAAAATCAAGACCTTTAGTCACTGGTTATCCCACCTGCTTGGCAAAAGTATCACTTCCATGCTCACTGAAAAGTAGATGCCAGAATCCATTTTGGGGGACATTTGGAAGCCAAATCGTGTTTTCCAAAAGACCTTTTGACCTGTAAATGCTTAAAAGTAGCTTAAAATTCTGGTCTCCTGTGACTTGTAATTATACTAAAGAATATGAATATGGTGTTTGAACAACATGAGTTAGATATTTTAAACACATATTTCCCCTCTAGATGAGTTTTCCATGTTGAATTTTATTTCAGATAATTGCAGGTGTAGACAGAAATGTTGTTGTTCCTAAGAAGAAGGAAAAGATGGTTACTATGGAAAAGCATTTCAGACTGAAAGGGCCTGATTATTCTATTTCAAAGGTCTTTGGAGCAAGTCCTGGATCAGGGTTTTCATTATCTGGGTTGATTTTAGAGGACATATGAATCTTCCTGCAAGAGGATTCTATGAGAAACCATTTTAACTAGAGAAGATTTTTGTTGAATTGATTGCTACTTTCTACTTCATTTTTCAGATACTGCAGCCATGCCACAGAACTGGAAGCTATTACTAGAAAGGTACAGAAGATAAATCTGGCAAGTTTTCTCTACATATGTCAGAACTGTTCTTATGTTAATAATCCGAATAGAGAGTGGGAGTTCTATGTCTTTTGGAAGCATTGAGGTTTTTTTCCCCCAAGTGGAAAGCAAGGTCAGAAAACAGCAACTGGTTCTTCCCCCTGCTTTGCATTCTTTTCCTGCACTGATCTGAATTTGAATATTGTTCCCTGGCTGCATTTGTAAATCTGTCCTAAAGCAAGACATTTACATTTGAGATTTTGCCCAATAAATCATTTCCCTAGCTTTCCTCAAAATCCTGAACTAGCTCTGTGTGAGTAAAGCTTGAAAATATTTGCACTGGTGGGGGCAGGGGAGAGAAGAAGGGTGAAAATGTGGCTTCTCTGTCTGCTCAAAAATATTAAAGCCAGTCTTTGGGATAGTAAATTCAGCTAAGCTCCTTCCTAAAATCTGCTGGATATCAGATAGCAGGTCTTAATCCTTATTCTAGTAAAGCTTCACAGTGGTGGTCTTCAACTGTTTGAATGCAACATAAATATTTTATGCTTCAAGATTTGTCTCTGTGCCCCTCTGAAGTTGATTTAGGGGAATAAGAACCAAAGAAATATGGGAGCTGTTGATCCGGACTTATCAAGGTATGCAGGATCTCTTGTATCTAAAATGAACTATCCTGAGTGAGTTACCTGTTTCCCATCGAGTGCTTCATGCTGTCACAATATAAATTAAATGCTCACAATAAAGTGTAACTGGTTGCCAGACAACAAATAGCAATGAAAACAAAAGATTTCCTTTCTTCATGAACCATTTTTAGATCTTAAGTGATCTTATTTCTAGCAAGTGTAACAAAATGCTTGGGAAAGAAAAAATAGCTGATATGATTTGTGAGGATCTGACCGAGATTTTTCTGCAGACAAGCTTTGGCCTTGGAAAGAGGCAGAATACCTTTGCTGACTGCTCATAAATACAGAGGCTGTGGAAGTACTTTTACTTCCAGTCCCATCAGCAGGTCCGTGGGGAGGTCGCTTAAAGTCACTGTCTGAGCTCTGCA
Organism: Brachypteracias leptosomus; assembly: GCA_013401335.1. Taxonomy (NCBI): domain Eukaryota; kingdom Metazoa; phylum Chordata; class Aves; order Coraciiformes; family Brachypteraciidae; genus Brachypteracias; species Brachypteracias leptosomus. The sequence goes on along the minus strand of VYZX01028967.1, from coordinate 33,295 downwards.
ACATCTTTGAGGACAGTGCACTCCCACAGCAAGCTGCAGGGTGTGACGTGTCTCTGCTCTGCCATATCCTGCAATTTCAAGGTCTCCTTCATACCTTATGGTCCTTTCTGCCCATAGTGAAGTGATGGAGAGGCGATTTCCATGAAAGGACATGGGCCTCTGACAGGACAGAGTTAGGTGCTCTGCTCCACCACTCCGAGCAGAACTTCTCTGGTTTCACTGCTAGTGGTGCCCCTTTGGTCCTCAAATTTGCCTGTAAAATTAATTCCTCAGCAGTGGTGCAGTTGTGACTCTGTGTGTGAAAAACCCCCTTTTTAAGCATTTCTCCAGTCGACAAAGACAGTTTGCTCCATAGTGTCTTTGTTTCTGCTCCCCACACATATCTCCTGTAGATACAGCATATGCTCATAAAACCAGCTGGAAGTAGGACACGTAAAGAGCAGTCACTCAGCAGTGGCTGCTCATGCCAGCTTCAGTGGAACAGAGTGTAAGGATTAAATTTATATTCTCTTGTTTCCCCACAGAAAATAACTCTTTGCTCTTGGCACCAGTTCCTTAGTTTGTGTAAGAAGCTAGAGAAGCCACGCCAGTTTGCACTAGTTAAAGGTCTCCATCTACCTATGAATCTTTAAAAATCTCTCCTTCCTGGGGAGAAGATGATGAGGGTAAATAAAGAGCACTTGGCTATACTGAGTGAGAGCCTATTCTGAGCTGGTGAGAATGCCAACACACAGCATTAGCAGTTATGTTACTTTTCCTACTTGCAGGTGTTAATCTTGGCATTGGAGAGAGCTAGCAGAACAGAATGAGTCTTGGGGTCCTGCTATGCAATGACGTTTTTTAATTGGTCTGTTTACTTAGGTTGACAAACGACAAAGTGGCAAAACTGGAAGCAGGTTTTCCTTTGATCCACAAAACAGCTACAGCGAGGAAGGAGGAAAAACAGACCTCTCCACTAACCCCCTTTCCACAGTCTCCTCCAGCAAGCCACTCACCTCTAAAAAGTCTCTCCCGTGGGTCATTAAACTAGCTTTTGATCTGACAATGCCTCTCTTGCTACAATTGTGTAGGCTGTGTCCACAATAATGAGTTGAGCTGATTTTAAAGCTCTCTCAAAAGCCATTGAGAACTTGCCACTTGGTCCATCACTACTTACGTGACTTTTAATAAAAAATCATCCATCCTCCTATTTCTTTAGTAAAAGAATTAACATGGAAATGTCTTATCATAGCACAGACACATCAACTTGTTTCTCAGGTCCATTTCCTAGCACAGGTACAAGAAATCTTTCCCTTACCATCCTGAATGTACCTGCAAACAAAAAGAAAAGGTAAAAAGTAACTTTCTTTTGGGAATATGGATACTTTAGGAACTGCAGAATGTGTAATTTGGATCACTTTGTTGTGCAAACTGGCCCCATGGAAGAGAACACTGCTTTCAATCTGTTTCGCAGAGACTTTCTGTGGAAAGAAATAAAATGAGCTCATTTATACGCTTGTCATCTTTGGGCAGTTTTCTGGCAATTTTCAGAAGTGTTGAAGTGAATAGCACACTTTTGATGTAGGCATGTTATTTAAACACTTAGCATCAAGGCTAGGGATTCATTACCTTTTTTATACAGCATACTGGGGTGCTGAAGAAAAGATCTTTGAATTTGAGAAACTTTATTGTTATTATTTTATTTTTGAGTGTGACAATACAAGTGTGCATATAAGGCTGTGTAAAGTCAGTTATATTCATTGAACCTTAGCTTTTAGGTTAGGTTAGAGTTCTTGTATCTTGACCCGTCCTTTTGCCTGATGCAAAAATTGATGAAGTTTGTGGCTTTGAGTTAGGCTCACAGGTATTAGCTGTGACATCTGGACTCATCTAGTGGCTACTTTTAAGTTCCTGCAATACTTCTTAAGACATGAAAAGCATTTGAAGAAAATTAAATTTCTAATGGAAATATGAAATCCCTTTGAATATTCTAACTGTAAACAAACTGGGAAAGCACATTAAGTACTTTTAAAACCAATAGTTATTAATTAAAAATAATGATAAATTTTATCTCTGCTTGAGGTAGTATTGGTTTCAGTCAACCAGCCAAGCTGTACCAATCCAGATCAGAAACAACAAAATGAAGATGACCAGACCAAGGGTTTTTCCTTCCTTTGCCTTCAACAGAATCCACTCTTTTCATCTGTTCTTCCTCTTCAGGTAGTCCAACTAATGTAGAGAATATAAAGAAATTCTAATTTTTATTTCTTTTTCAAGGTTTCCTGCAGACTTGTCATGTCTTCCATAAAGTTTTCACTTTTAGTGGCAAAGAGCAAAGACATTACAAAGATTATTGGTTTGTTGGTTTGGTTTTTTTCCCCTTGGAAGCATTGGTAGATAAGAACAATGTCATGGTTTATATTTGTGTTGAACAAATTCTTTGCCTTCTGTTATACAGAATTCACTGATACCAGGACTGAGGTGAGGGCTTTATAGTTGAAAGTATCATTGGTAAGTTGAATATTTCTATAGCAATCATCACGTGTCGATAAACTACACAGTATTTGTGGATTCAGCGTAGCTGACATTTTCTTGATTCACTTCTCCCTCCCTCTCTCTGGGCTCCTTATTCACTCTGCAAGCTATTTGAGCTTGTGGAAGCACAAATTATTTTCCCTCACTAGCACTGAAGGTACTTCATTGTTTTATTTAATGCATCTTTTCAGAGATGGTTCTGTAGTTCTTTAACCCATCATGATCCTGGATGGTGTCTAGCATATTGGTGAATATTTCAGCAAACCGGCAAGTTAAAAGGTTTTAATCAGTGTAAGGAAGATTTCTTCATCTCTTCGATCAGCTTTCTATGAACAGAAAGAATTCTTTTTTCTGTATTAGAAAATAAAAAGTAAAGTCTCAGAAAAAGCTACTCAGGTTATTCTTGCTGTTAAACTAGTGAATTAATCTTGGAGCAGACTCAACAATTGTTTGACTGCACTGTATTGGATAACAAGGGATAGGTGACAGGGGAGTGTGTGGCAGGATCATTTGATTTTCATGTGTTCTTACAATTCAATGGCAGTTGTGTCTGCTTATAAAGGAGCAAAACTGGAACCAAAGCCTTTTAAATTAATAGCTCCCCCAATGTGTCATAAAACAGGTACAACATGGATTGTTCACAAGGAAATCATCTTGCAGAATTAAAAAAAACCTGTCAGCAAAGTCCAGTTTAGCAGCTGGGAACCCCAGTCCATACCTTTATATAGAGAGATGATCTTTTACATGAAGGCAAAATTATACAATCACATTTTTAGCATACACTTCTGTGGGAATCAAAGAAGTGTGCTCCCCAGAAAATGGATGGCAAACTGTATTTCGTGGGGAAGCATTCCAGTGACTGGGCTAGTGTGAAAACAGGAATCTCTTCAGACTTGATGGAGAAACTTGTCCGGTGCTTTCTGCCCCTTGCCCCTGTTTCTGCCCACCCTTCACCTGCACTCTGTGCCAAAAGATGTAAGTTGCTCTTTATCTGGTTCAGTCTCCTTTATGATCTGAAAACACTCTTCCAGTCCAGAGCAGATGTGGAATCTTAGAACAGCATCTGTGGGATTTTGTGCTTAAAAAGGAATTGACATTGCTGCAATGAGTGTATCTGATACTTGCTTGTCCCTTGATCCTTGAAAGCGGTTTTGTGTACAGCATCATGTAGGAAAAGATGGGAGAACTGAGGAAAGAACCAAAATTCAGAGTAACAAGGGGCAGACCCATTAATTCCCAGTGTCAGATAGACAAACGTACATTCAATGGGTTGCTTTACCAAAATGTGTCTTCTTCTCAAAAGGTCTAAAACTGTGACTCATCTGGATATAAGTCTGTATTACAGTTCCAATGTTGGTTCTGGTCTGCCTGTTTTCCAGAAACTTGTGTTGCTTTTACTTTACTATGTGAATTCCTTTAATAGTATCTATGCTTAGGTAGATGTTTCTCTCACCTGCCAAAATGTTTCAGCTAATGCTATGTGTACAATCTTTGGGTTCACAGCAAAATTACAATACTGTCTCTCCCTCTGCTTACATCTCTCAAGTACACATCTGGATGTTTACCTAGAAGCCTGCTAGCTCATCCCACAACTCCTAAGAAAGTAAAACACTGCACAAAATCTATTTTTCAACAGGTAAGTAGAAACATAACAAGCTGCCTGCAATCACACTTCAAGATGACATGGAAGGAAACATAGCCCTTTCCCAGAAGAGAGCAGAGCCCACCCCTCAGCAAAGGGGGAAGAGTAATGTTACCATAATCCTCAGATGAATGTGGATGGAAGCTATCATGCCATCAATGTGGTGCATCAAGCTTTTGATGTCTCAGCCACTGCAACTAAACTCTGAGTTTTATAGCTAATTCCACATAGTCTTTTGTTTATCACCATGTTTGCCTTTCAGGCTTTTTCTTCATCATCTTACATAGGTATCAATTATCATCTTCCACTCTCTCTTCAAGCAGGTCTTTTGAATGAATGTTGCCAACTTTCCATTCATGCCCAGTGTATTTACAAAATTTGTTAGAAGACAAGTCCAACAGAGAAAAGGAATGAGACACTCCAAATTAAATGATAAAAGGATGCTGCCAAACTCAGTTTTGAATACGGCCCAAGGCACAATATTGCAAAAGAATTAGTTCGGCTATCATCAGCTCAGACTACAGTGTGTTGTGTGGGCTGGTTTTTGGACTACGCTACTATTAGACAAGTATTATAACAAATTAAGGAACCATATTCTGCCAGAAAACTGTGAAGTCTAAGGACACGCATTGACTTCTTCAGATATAAGGTTTCTTTTTGTTATGTTTTTCCATTCTTTTGTGTATCTGTGTGAGTACATGTGCTTGTGCTCTATGAACTTAATATTAGGCCTTGGAGGAAAATATGTGTTAATGTTGACACATAGAGTGGGACTGGAGAGCCTAAAGAACACGGTAGAAAGAAGGTAAGAAGTGTGGTGCACTGAAAGCACAAGGCTGGGAAGTCAAAATGGTAGAAGAGAGGAGGAATTAAATGGGATCAGTAAGTAATAAAATAATATATATTATTGTTTTGCTGTTCCTATTCATAATATGTATATATGAAACACACTTGGAATAAAAATATGCAGGAAGTGCACCTGAAGTTCCTTGCACCATTCAAGAAGCAAGATGTAGCACTGAAGGACAGCTACAGTGTCCCAGCTGTGGTTCTTGTACTGCAGTCAGGAAGCACACTCCCCTTGCAGGGGAAGCAGCTCAGAGTCCAGGTACAGTGTCCACGTCCTTATACTCAGTCTTCTTGTTTAGTCCAAGTATGCCTAATGGGACATGGAGTAAAATGCTTTTTAGTCACTGACCGTAAACTCCTCTATGTACCCTGGCTTTCTCCCCGCTGGCATCCAGAGGCAGTCAGGACTGGAGCTTGTGGCTGCAGATCTACTCTATGGGACAGTGCTCAACACACCTCCTGGGAAGAGGAATAGGACTGATTGCCATCAGACAGCCTTTGGGAGAGCTTGCACTTTAAATGAGTTTATTCATGAGTTAAATATTTCACATGAGTTATTCAAGAGAACTTGTTTGTTAGAGGCAGGTGATGACTAATCATCTCTTAGCCCACCTTTGCCACATTCAAGAGTTGTCAGAAAGATGACAAGTAGAAAACCTCTTAGTAACTCTTCATTATAACAAACTGACATAGGAGACACCGACCCCCGCTGCTGTTGGATCAAAATGAGAAAAATAGGGCTTCCAAGCTTCTTTTTCTTGTCCTTGGAGCTTCATTACTTAGGTAATGGCAAAAATATATTCCTCACATGGTGAAACTAATACATGTGTAATTCTCTTTCCCCACACAGAAATTAATCATAACTTCCAAATTCAGAACTTAATTTTTTTAAACTCTTTTTTGCTCTCACAGCTGAAGTTGGAGATTTAGAGGGTCTTCCTTCATGGTCCCATGAAGTGCCTTATGCACTGCCTGTCAGAAGAACAAATAAGCCAAACTCCAGTGTTACAGGTCAAATTGAAAGCAGATAGGGATGGCTAAGTGTCAGCATACTCTTCAGCCTGGAGCAGATGTCAAAGTGCCCTGTAACCCATAGCTGCCAGGCAATGAGTAGAGCAGCTCTGAGTCTGCTGGGATATAGCTTGGGGCATGACACAGCTGTTTTCTTCATCCTCAAGCTGAGGAGAAGATAAAAGGCAGAGTAAAGCTGTTTTTATGTCCATTCTTCTAGGACTGGGACTAACAGTAGTTTGGGTGAGCATAAAGAACTAACTTAAAATATTGTGGATGCTACTTTTAAGCCAAAAAAAAAAAAAAATTACTAGTGCAATGAGGAAAAATATCCTGCAGCTGGAACAGAGAACACTGTAGGGATGAAAGGAAGTTAGGTATCCTTTGAGATGGCAGATGTACTACCAAATATTTATTTCTTTAAATATTTTCTTAAGTCTTTAAAGTAAGGTAGTAGCTTCTATTGTTTCCTTTGGCAGCTTATTCTAGCCATGAGTTTCTCTGTGTAATGAAATCCCACCTACAGTAAATCTTCTGAGTGCCTGGCTGCTCCTGAGGTTTAACTCTTTCAAGTCTGTCTCTCTGCTCATATGCCTGCCTTGCATCAAGTTAATTCCAAGTAATTTTGAGCTTGACATCAACAGTTCTGTCCTGGATGCCCCGGGCTGTCAGTTGGATGAACTGTAACCCAGCCAGCTCTATTTTCTATTATTCTCTTATTGATCCACCTAATTTGATCACTGGAAATCTCAGTCTTCATTCCTGTCTAAGAACTCACTATTTTCACCTGGAAAATCACTCGGTGAATTTGGTGTATTTATTCACAGCTGAAATCTGTGTGGTTCGAGGCCTGGATGTCCCCAGCCACACCAACTGGTCTACTGTTCTGGTCAGTGATCTTCAGGCTGGGCTGGGCTGGGCTGGCCATATGCCTTAATTTAGTGAGAAGATGGCAATGTGGTGCTCATTTATATGGAAAACATTTATCGTGACTGGGAAAAGGCACAAGGGCCCAGAGCAGGCTGTTGTCTTTTCCAGGGTGGCTCTTCTGGCTTCCTTCCTATCAGAGGCCAGCCAATGCCTGATGATTTATTCTGCAGGTCAACCACAAGTTCTGGGCAGTTATGCCCCATTTCATATTGACTATAAGTTTAAAGCCCATAGCTGCAATATTCCCAAGCTGTGCTATAGCTATTCCTCATTGTCTGCACCAAACTAGGCACTGTCGTCAAGAAGCAACTCTTTGACCCTATGTGTCTGCCCAAGCAACACAGAGTAGTCAGAGCCAAACATCAGCAGGGAGATGCTGAGTCCAGTAAAAATATAACCAACTGATGGATACAAGAAGCCAACAGTCCCTCCCTGACAGCCTTGGTCAAATAGAAACTAGGCAGCCACAGCTCTACCTCAGAGAGCTTTCTCTTGGGACTCCAGCCTGCCAGCCCCATGGGAAGTAGGGGAGTTTTCTATGCAGCTTAGAGTCCTTTCTCTGACTTAAGAATATTTATCAGCTATTGGGATATTTATATTATTTCTGGAAATAAAAAAAATGTTAAAATATTGAGCAAAGAAGGGCACACAGTCTCCTGAATAAACTCCCCAGCCTCAAACTGGTGCCACTGTACTTGAAGTGCCAGCATTTTCTGTGGAATGCTGGATCCATGCCTACTCCAGGCAGAAATGTCCCAAAAGATTAAAAATAATGTCCCTGAAGTCACTAGCTGCATATGTCTGTATGTGCTGCAGGCATTTTACCTTTGTGAAATCAAACATAATTCCAAGCAGACAAATTCAGTTCAAAGAGTTGGCTTGTCTGAATAAAGTCTATGGGAACATATCAGAGAACTTTTAATGCTGGACCTAATATGTTATTGTATTTCTGATTGTCTAGTGCTGTTTTTCTTCCTCTCAAATTCCTACGTTTTAATGATAACTTTTACACCGTATTCTGAATGTGACTTCAGTAGCCTGAACAACAGGCTGAGCTCCTCCTGTTTTTCTCTGACTTCAGGAAAAAAAAAAAAAAAAAGGTATTTTGAGGAGCCATTGCCACATCACAGATTTCAAAGTATTTCCTCTCTTTACATAAAGAAGAGTTTTCTTAATTGTTTATCACTATTTCATGGTAAATACTGTCTTAATATTTATTTAGCAGCTTAACACTTCAGCCAAGAGAGATGAAATTCACATAAAGTAAACTGGAAGGTGGAAGACAAAATTAGTACAGACCTGAAGTGACTCACTCAGTGCCCATGCTAAAGTCAGAAATAAGAAACAAATTGGAGCTTAAGAAGAACATTTTATCATATGGAGAAAGCATTTTGGGGGGGCATAGTGTTTCCTTCTATTTATTCATAATTTGCTTTTCTCCATCAGGAACTGCTGAGCTTATATTAACCAACATCCCTCTTTGATTCATTCAAACAGCTCTCCAGAATTCCTTCACTCTATTGTCATTGACTAAAACATTAAAAAAGAGAGCTACTCTGATGGACCCAAAAGGTATGTGTGGATTCTGACACCTGTGCCAAAGTTTTGGTCTGTATCTGTAAGTAGTGGAACGCACTTATTTCACTGGGAGTTAGATGCTTAAATGCCTTTGAGAATCAAAGCTTTATTGGGAAATTATGTAAACTTACTACATATTTTCAGCCTTTCCTTTTGTGATCCATTTAATTCAGATGATAAACATGTTGTGAAAGAAAGCAACTTTACTGTTTAAGCATTCTGACTGCTTATTACATGAACAATTTTCATAAATAAGTAACTACTCCAGGTCACTGCATATGGTACTGTCTTGCTGAAAAGAGGGACTGGCTGGAAAGAGGGAGACTAGAAAGGCAGAGAAGAGTCTGTGTGCATAATTTTTCTTTCCTACAATAGATTAGGAAAGAGACACCAACTTATTTATATTGACTAAATGTGAATATTGGCTTATTTTATATGTACAAGCACTTCTGTGTGATATCCTAGTCTTTCCCTTAGGAGCTGTGAACATTACATAACTATTGAACAAGAGTCTACACACTGTGTTAAATTTCTGAAACTTGCAAAGAGGAATGTGTCACCTGTCAGAGAGGTGTCACTTTGGCTGACTGCTGAGTGCTTTGAAATAGGTTCCACTCCCTTTTGCACGTATTCACTGTGAAATGGTTTAACAGGACGGGGTGATTTATTTCAGTTAACACATCTTCTCAAGTAGATGAAAAAAATAATTAGTCTTTCTGGTAGATTTAATAAGCTGCAATTAAATTATGGCTATTCAAATGAGACCTGAGCTATATTTACCTGGGAACATCTAGTAATGTGTGCCCGAGTACCAAATCTGTCATAGCAGCATTAGCTATGGGTTGGTATGGGTCTACCATACTGCAGGGTAAATCAATCCTAAAGGGCTTCTGCCTAACGAGCTTGTTTTGTTCCAGTATTTCAGCTTGCATTTTTTATCATACAATGATATGAAGAAAACCCCAGAAAATTAACCTTGTGCAGTTCAGTTGTCTTATTGATTATCTCTGAAGTCCATAACCCATTAAGCATACACTGGCAAGTCTTGCTCTGGACTTACAGATTGTCAGTAACTGAAACTGAGCAAGCTCAGCATGTATATGTATATGTATATGTATATGTATATGTATATGTATATGATGTATATATATACATGTCTATACCCATAATTGTTTATAGCACATTATAAAAAAGGAGCTAATCTCATCTGCTTATCTTGTATGAAGAAGTACTGAAGGACCAGACACACAAACCTTCAAATTGGTATTTGTCTGGCAAATTTTAATAGCAGGCACGTAAAAGTGCAAAATACATAAATCATCTGACAAGTCCAGAGAAGACTGATAATTTTTTAAAAATACTTTACAAACCCAAAGGTCATGCAAAGGTTATGTAAAGAGCCAGCTAACATAAGTGCTCAAGCATCATGGGAGTCTCGTTCATAAATTAACGTGACCCAGAAAAATCCTTTGATAAAATAAACATGCTAGTAAAAGAAATGCATACTTTTTTTAATGCAATACAAAGTAAAGAAGAAATATTTCAGCTATCTTTTCTGACCTAAATCAGTGAATCAATAAACTCTACAAAGGTTGGGAAAAACAAATCAGTTTTTACCCTATATGGAACAGGTTCTGGTTCAATAAACTGTTTTCTTGGTGCTCCCTCCAGCACCCCTGTTGATTTTATTTTCCAGCCACATTCCCTTAATAAGTCTTGTTGTCTCTATTTACTGCATTTTCCTCAGTTATCAAGTCCCTGACCATATTAATAACAGATAATGTTATTAGTTCTGTTACATAGCAGAGGTTTGGAATTTGCAGTGTTTAGGGTTTTTTTTTTCCTAAACAAGAAAGATGCAATAATCACCGAATCGATCAATATTTGCCATTGTCATATGGACTTTGCTGTTCTTATGCATTATGTGAACAGTATCTTACTGAATTGACTTCTGTGAACCTTATTGCTGTACCAGAATCCCTAGAAAATTTTGAGGTATACAGAACAGTAAGTGCCTTGAGCCCTTCACCTTTGAAACTGAGATTTGTTTAACCATATTTCTTATTTCTTGTAGAATTGAAGGAATTGTAGTTTCAAAAATTCTTTCAAAAATCAGCAAGACATTTCTGTTTTATTCTCTGCCCAGAATTTGCAATCAGGTCATCGCCTAGAATATACTCATAAAAAAAGTAAAATAGTCTAAGCCCAAGATTGCTCCTTTTGAGAGATGAGGAAAATGCCAGAAGCACAATAGCTGATGTTTTAAACCTCTCTCTGGACTACAGCATCTATTTCACTGATTCACACACAGACAGTCCAATGAAAAAAATGTCTTTGTTTGTGCTGGCAGGAATCCTGTTCACTGTCAAGGGAAACATTGTCTTCAAAAAAAGTGATGTTTTAGATGAAAATTCCCAAAAGATGCCTCTCAGTTTTGACATCACTATGAATTCAGAAATGAAGTCATTAAAAAACTAACTCAGGTACCGCAAAGTCTCATAGAGTATTGCCAGATATTTTAATACTCCATAAGGATTCTTGCCTTGTGCTGAGTTGTACTGCAGTTTTTTGTTTAGAGACAAGAGCAGTGTATCCTACACAGGGACAGAACATATGATTTTATGAGAAGATGCAGAGCACAGAGCAACTGAGGATGAGATACAGGCTCTTAATTCACCTCATCCCTTGTTTCCCATGATTTTGTAGGAGCTTGCTGGAGGGATACACGGTTAATGCCCTGTCAAACATTACAGGGCAACTCAGGAGAAATGTTCCTTATAGATAAGCAGCTGAGGACTTTTTCCCTCCTGGTCACAGACTTTAAAAAAATGTATTACACAAATAATTAAAAAAAAAAAAATGAAGGCTGGAGATAAGTGCTAGAGGGGCTGGGCAGGAATATGGGAGATCAGCAGGATACCTGGATGTCAGCACGATGACGTCCAAAGGCCCATCTGGTATCTATGCAGAGGAAGGAAAGGGGATGCCTGGTAATCAGGGTTTTGAGGTATACTCAGAAGGTAGGAAGGAAGTTCTGAGTAGGGATAAGGAAGGAAGAAGAATAACTTCTGAGTGGGAAAATGCAGTGGGCAGAGACTTATTTCTCAGGAAAAGGTTTAGAAGAATAGTCTTCATGATGCAGAGTCTCTTTGCTATCAGAGATGAGGAGGGAGAAAACGGCAAAAAACCCAACCTTGTGTCTGCTGGTTTTGGGTTTCTTGTTTTGTTTTTTTTTGTTTGTTTTTTTAATTTATTTTTTGTTTTGATATGTAATACATAAATCAGTGAAGCCATAACCATCTACCCAGAATAAGACTACAGCTCTCAGACACAGGACCATCACACTTTTGTTGTTGCTATTTCCAAACCCATCTTCCTTGGGGATGGTTGCTAGGTGGAAGACTGGCAGGATCTCTGCATTTCTTTTCTCCCATCACCAGTACCTTGGTGATCCAACAAGACTAAGGAATGCCTGATCTCATTAATATAGGACTGATCCTGTAATCATTAGTCACACTGAAATGCATCTCATGTCACCAGTAGCATCTTCTCAACAACAGGGCATGAAACAACTCAGCAGAGATGCTTGCTCTGTGGACTGGTGCAGTGTACCACTACTCCTGTAACCCAGTATTGCAGGATTTATATCCGGAACTTTAAAATGTGTATTTTAATACCAGCTTCTCTAATTCATCATATAATCTCTCCTGTTGCACATAATGGTAGAAAAAGAGAAGTATACATCTCCAAAATGTAGTAAGAAAGCAATGTTAGTGATGAAGCAATGTTAGTGATTTCTTATTAAAAAGACCTTGCCTTTTATGAAACTGATCTGCACGAGGTTAGCTACTAAACCTTAATTCAAGTAAAAAATTTATTTCATGACTTGGATTTAATCTGTGATAAAGCTAATTCACTAGTGGTATGCATTGATACCTTAGCATTCAAATATTTTCTTAGTGCCTGATGAAGCTCCAATTTGGAAAGTCAAGGGGAAAAATACTATGTTCACGACTTAATATAATAAAAGACTAAACTTTTCTCATATGCATTTTATCTTCTTTATACAAGGAAAGGTGGAAAATATTCTAGATGGGGAAAAAGGAATCCCATAGCTGCTAGGTCTTCATCTTTCCTCCTTTCCCTTCCTGTAAGCTGTTTAACTGGTTTCTTGGAAACACTAGGATAGTCCTGCAGGTATAGCATCCTAGTGCTGTAGCGGAGTTGCAGTACAGGAGTCTATATGTCTCTGTTTCTATTACACAGAAAAAGCATCTCTGTTTGAAAGCTAAACAGCTGTTAAAAAACCAGAACTCTTTTATTTATTTGAAAAAAGCCTTTTTCTTGCTCTCTTCAGTTCCTTATTGATTTCCTTTTCCATCACGTTTGAAAATGGATTATGTTACTATGCAATGCCACAGCTTTGTATTACTTCTTTTCCAGGTGTGTTGACTTCTCCAAATGAGTTAGTGTTATTTGACGAAGAAATAGGAGGAAAATGGAATTGCTGAAGGAATTTATTAAAGAGCTTGAAAACACTTCCTTTTTTGTTTTTCCATTTTAACAATCTACTCTGCATTTTATACCCAAACCGTCTTTCTCCTTAATTTGGCCATTTTCTGATCTGTTTTGTACAATGCCATAACACTTGTTTTGGATCCAGGTTGGGCATTGGTACACAGCCGAATTTCTGTTGCATAAAACGATATAGGTTGTATGTTGACTAGAGGACCTTTTCAGCACATTCAGATGAAGTGCTGGGGCCCAGGCTGTGGGCCCTGAGTTGAAGTTGACCTGTGGATGAGTCACAACCCAGCAGTGTGTCTTTTTCCCCAAGTGGTTTCAGGCCCCAGAGACAGAACCTGGCTCACCTGTGTGGGGCCCCGCCTGCCCCCAGGTGATCATGCTTGGAGTGGTGGGCAAGGCTAGAGCTATATCAACCAGGAGGCAGCCAGTCTGTGAGAAGCAACAAGGGGTTGATCAGTTGGAAGAGAGTTCCTGTTGGGGGCAGCTTGTTGAGCTCTGTCTCAGTGATGCATTTTTCCCTTGGCTGATTTGAGATGGAGAAGAGCAGACAGATGAAGAATCAAAGATGAAGGTATGCTGAGGGGACGTTGCTGAGTTTGGTGTTGGCCTGAGAAGGAGGAGAGTTAGCAGCACATCAGGCTACATGCAGGAGGACAAATGATGCTCAGAATGAAGTGAGTGTTATACCAAAGTACCAATCTGANAGCCTATACTGATAATGCTGGTTGCCCCAGTCCAGGTTCAGGACCCTGCACTTGGCTTTGTTGAACCTCATAAGGTTCACCTGGGCCCACCTCTCCAGTCTATCCAGGTCCCTCTGGATGGCATCCCATGCCTCTGGCATATCAACTGCACCCCCCAGCTTGGTATCATCCGCAAACTTGCTGAGGGTGCACTCAATGCCACTGTCAATGTCATTAATGAAGATATAAAACAACACTGGTCCCAGCACAGACCCCTGAGGGACACCACTCGTCACCTTCCTCCATCTGGACATCAAGCCATTGACCATCACTCTCTGGATGTGACCATCCAGCCAGTTCTTTATCCACTGAACAGTCTACTCATCGAATAATCAAACTACTTTGATGAGTGAGTTCATAACAGATCCAATTTTGTCAGGTGGCCACAGTATTTTTGGTCTCCTATTAGAGTTCCAAACTCTCAAGTCTCCTTTATGATTGAACTATGGCTACTGTAGAAAAAGCTCTTCCCCTACCCCGCCCTGCTTCCTAAATGCTCTTTATCTCATTTTTTTTCTTTAAGTTTTCAGATATCCAGAGTCTTTTTAGGTGATTATGTCCACAATATGCTCATGTCTTCAGCACTGATATGGCTTCATTCACTTGAATTAGTTATAGGAAAAGTAAAGAAACAAACTTCAATATATTTCTAATGTATTTGACATGGATTTTTTTCCCCCATTACCTTTATGAAACTTCCAACATCTTTTTTTCTTTTTTGAGAAATGAAAGATACAGAAAGATCTTATATTCTTTCAGATGTTTGGATGGTTGCTTCAATCAAATCCAACTCCCAAACTTTTCAAGGCTTCTTTGCTCCAAATGTGTATTTGCTCCATATGTGTATTGACAAACAGACAGCCAAATGCCACAGAAATAGGCTCTGGTAATGGATGTTATTGAATTATGCTTCCAGAAGAGTGTTGAAATGGAGGGCCAAAATAATTATTAAAATCATGCTGAAATTTGTAATTGGTTTTGTAATCAAAATTACTCTACAAGAAAAATCTATTCCTTCATTCTGGTGTTAATCCCTACTAGTATTGAACTTCTACTTTTCCATATTTAAGAAAAACAATACTTTTTATAGCAGTTCAAAGATTTAGAACTCTTGTTTATTTATAACTTCAAAACCTTTTTTGTTGCTTCTATAGGACTCCCTTTTCCACTGACCTATATGTATGTATTTCTCCTCTTCAGGCTCTCTCATGAAAAAGCTTGAGGTGTTAGGGTTGAGCAGTGCAATTCTTGGGCACTTTCCTCCTGATATACTCCTCGTTCTCTCCAGCTTCAGAGCTGACACTGCTCTGTGTGGTCGATGGTACCCCTTCATTTATTCTTGAACACAAACTTTGTAAGTCATAGCCATATTTGTGGACTCAGATTCTGCTTTAGTCATACAATCATGTCACAAGGTTAGACTACACTGGCTAGTTGAGCAATCCATTTTGGAGGTGGAGTAATTTCAAGTGGAAAAAGGAGGAATGTTTAATATAAGAGATAACATTAATCTTCTATTTACAAACCCACACCACTCAAAACACCCACAGGACATGACAAGATAACATCTTGTTCCTTTTTTTTGCTCAATCTGGTCAAAATATATTTTAAGAGAGACCAGAAGAGAAAATGTAGAACTTTATTTCCCAGAATGTGCAAGCACATTCATTTTAGCAATGGAAAGGTTCTTAGTGCCAGATTTTTCCCAAACTACCTCTGCCATACCAAGTGGTTGAGAAGTATTGCTTCCCAAAATCCAAAATAATTCTTCACCTTGGGAGAAAAATATGGGATTTTATTTGAGAACAAGTTTTGTCAAAAGAGACGGTTATTCTTCCCTTTCCTAGCCAGACCTGTTTGTTTATATATGCAAATGAACCTCCCAGTCAGTATTTCTAATAAACTGTTTTCAGGACACTGTTTTTACATTGTGCGATCAGAGTCTGCCTGAAAGAATATGACAGGAAGTGGAAGAGAATAGAATTGTTTGAAGAACTCATGTAAAAAGTATGGTGTGTTCCCTATTGTACAGAACTTCTTCAGAAATCCAAATTATTATGGTGATCACAGTAGTAAACATAGGTCATATCTTCTCTGTATTCTTTTTGAGGTTTTCTTGAGAAATTTTTTTTGAGAGCATCCTTCTGATGAGATTTTCTGGAGAAGTTAAAATCAGAACTAAAGGTGACATGAACTACTCAAAATCATACTGAAGTAAAGTCCACAAAACCAGGTTCTTAGCACTTTGTCCTGAATATCAATTCATTAAAGGATTCCTTTTCTCCAGATACATTCCTACAACATGTATGCCCAATTTTTTCCTGCATCCATCTCTTTCAGGAAGGGGATGGAAAAGCCATTTTGATAACTGGTAATTATCAATGCAATGAAAGAGCTTTCAAAATAACAAGAGGTTTCTGTGCTTCGGACATAGCACAATTCTTTAAGTGAAATGAAAAAACTCTAAAAATACACTCCAAGAAATCAATATGCTTTTTCAGTTTGCTTGAAAAATCATCTTACAAAAAGGTCTTAATTTTTCAAGTTCTATGACCATAGCTGAAACACATAAGCTGAGAAGAAGTGCTATAAAGACATAAATCTACATAGAAATCATAGATTTGTAATACCATTATTGCTGCTCCTTGGCAAACTGTGCAGTCATTTTCCATTCATTTAGAATTCAGTCAAGTAGGATCAATTCAGGGTTTGCTTGTCAGTATTCTGTGATGTAATGCCATCTAATGAAGCTGTAAAGTATAAAATTTGACTTCAGCCAGCAAGACCATTATAATGCTCTTCCTTCTATTTTGACCTTTAAGAGTGTAAGGCAATGAGTGCTGCCTGTAACTAGCACTTGTGGCAGCATGTTGAATATAAATATGGACGATGGGTCTGTTGCTATGAATCATCTAGATAATGTTATCTAAGCAAATAATTTATTTCAAATGAGAAAACTTCATTAAAGAAACTCTAAGACTGTCAATTCAAGCGTGCAAAATTTAGGAAATAGTAGAACTGAGATGGACCGTTCAGGTCCTCTAATATCTGCTGTGTTACAGATAAGTTAGCGGACAGTCATATGTTCAGATGTGATTTTTCTATGGATTTGTTCAGCAACAGTGACTTAGTGTGCAGCTAGATTTGTTCTGCCTCTGTTGTGGTGTGTACATAGCTCATGAAGACACAAAGTGAATGCAGGACTATACATTTTGAGGCTTGCTTAAGAAAATTGGTGTTTCATAAAGACTGATTGATCCTCTCTCTTGCCATATATGCACATAGTCACAGGTGCATGCAGGTAAGTGTATTTGTAAGACTCCTATAAAGTGTATTGTGATCATTACACCTTTATAAGGCCTATGCAAGACAGAGGCATCAATCCCCTTGTGCAGTTCCCATGGCATTCTCCTAGTCACAGAAGTTGGGAGACCCTAGGAGAAGGAACCCGTTCATTCAGTGCAGCTTTGGAGGGCAGAATGCTCAGCGTACATCACCACATCCCTCCAGGCTGCCTCCCATATAGTGCAGTGGTGCGTGAGAGCTGGTGTTGTGTCCAAATTTGGCAGATTTCCAGAGGACTGTCTGATGTCTTCTTTACATATTTGGTGCTATGTCAAGAAGGTGCTCAAAAATTCTAGACTGTGCAGGGTGGCTGAGCGCAAGTTTTATTTAAAAAAGAAAAACATAAATAAAACAAGTATTATGCCTCTGAAGTGTGACACAAGCATCAAATATTCCTTGCAACTCTGGGGGAATCCTCTACCTCTGCATTGCAGAAATCTGCCAAAAGGTATACAAAGATCCAAGGCCAAATGGAAATTAGCAGTTTTCATCTCCCATCTCTATGCCTATTTTTATTAGCCATTCTCCTCTTCATTATCCACATACTGCACTGTATTTTCCAGCACTATTAGTCAGCCTTGACAGAGAGCTCGAGAGAGGCACTTTGCAGTTAGCTGGAATCAGCCAGGCACAAATAATTGCCTTATGAGCACATGGTCTTTTCTTGTCCCATTCAGCTCAGCGCTGTAAGTCAGAGCATCTGCACAGTGACCTGCTGTGGATACTGTGTGCCAGGTCAAAATTCTACATTGCCATTGTTTGTGGTTTTCTGTCACTCTGTTTACAAATGTGCTTTATCTTCATTAGTTGGATATGCAAAGAAATTAAAAAATACTTGAGCAAGCAATAATGCAGGATGCACTTTCAATAAAAATGAAAGAATTTTGTTATGCAAATATTTCCCCTTGACATGAAAAAGAAGTGACAACAACCTCATATCTATCCAGGAATGCAGGCTTCTGCAGTAATTCAAGCATCACTTTCAGGGGAAAAACCCAATTACTTTGAAGTGAAGGGCATAACTTGCATTGTATTTGATAGAATTCTACCACTAGCATCTACATTTATACTAGGAATCTGTTGGAAAGCTTGCCTGGAGTAGGGGAAGAGGAATGGGAAATTGTGGCAGGTGAACAAGAGAAATTGCTTGAGAACAATTTGTTTTGTTTCAGCTCAAAACTCATTACTCAGTGCAGTGACTGTTCAAGATCCACTTTAAATGCCCATTGCATAAATTCTGGTCATGTTAAGTTATCTGACAGTCTAAGCTGCCAGTCTAATGTATTACAGAAGGGGCAATAGAAAATGCATTTATATTTTCCTTTTTCTGATTCAACACTGCACCTTTACATCTCCAGCAAAACTGAAGAATCACCTGCTACTTATATTTCACTTGTTTTTGATGGACATTATAACCCAGATCTATTTTCTAAGCCTTCTTGGGTCTGCATTAAGTTTTATCAGGGCAGTTTCCACTTTCTTTTGTTTTTCACAATGCTCAGTGGGAGACATCCATCAATAATCTCATGGAAATGACTCAGGAGATGAGGTTGCTCAACAACTTTTTTTGTACACATTCCCCTTCTGGAATAAACATCTTAAACCAAAAAATTTTCCTTCTGAAGTACTGTACTAGTAGACCAAGATGGCTTCTCCTAACATTTACATTTTTTAAAGTCTGGGGTAACTCCAAAGTCAAAAGAGGTGCTTTGCTGTGAGTGTAGAAAAGGTCAGGTTCGATGAATGCAAGTTTAGACCATCATAGCAACCCAACTACAAAATAGAATCTCTTTTTGGTATTTTTTTTTTTTTTCCAACAAGGTCATCTGCAAGCCTACTGCTATTGGGGAAGGGTTTAGATTATATGGGCTGTTGTTTATTGAGAAGAGCCTTTCCAGAAGTATATGCTTTGCATCAAACACTAAGGAACCCCCTCTGCTTTCCTTAAAAGGCACACTGTTAACAGGTCTGGCCTGAAAAGAAAAGCAAGCTGGCAATTTCTTAGCTGGGAATTCACACTCTGAAGTTACACAATGAGTTCTGGTTGCCAGAGGTAAGTTTGACAGCATACATCCAGAGAGGTTCAGCAAGGGGAAGCTCCCAGCAGCCAGGTTTCCATTGGCAATGGAAGGTTTTTTTGGGAAACCCATGTCCAGTTTTTTTCTGCATTCCCTCCCCGTGAGCCAGCTCAATCAGAAACTTGTTTGGAAGGAAATTGCAGTGACATTTGGTTGTTAAACATTATTCTATGACCTATATATGTCTCATATGGCTTCTGCAACTGCGAAATTCAATTCTGCTGTTGCTGTCTGATCAAGAGGTTTGTTATCACCTCTTACCAGTGCCTTAATTTCCGTGAAGAAAAGAGAGAGTTGGGGATTCATTATTTTTGAAGTATTAGAATATTCCTAACAAAAAATCAAACCATTTCCTCCAAACAGACATTGATATCTTTCCAATGGCAATCACTGCAAAAAAACCCAAATCAAACCCACTGAATCACATTGCATTACTTATGAAATCCATTTTCCTCAAACCACACATCAGAAATCGTACCCTAGATTATGATGTACCAGACCAAGTGTGTGGACAGATAAAGATCCACTGTCATAATTTGTAGGTTTGAAGGGATTGATTGAGTGTGTTTTTCTGGGTCTATAAGCCTGGACTTTTTCACTGTATCTGCTAAACCTTCATTCATCTAGGGAGAAATTTACTCTAGAGAGCTTATCCTTGTGTCCAGCCATTGTTTTAAATACTTGGCCGAAAAGAGAGGGTTGGTTTTTTTCCAAATGTGGATTTTCCAGCTAGCAGGAAAGTCTGTGGGCCTGCAGGTACCCGTCTCCATGGCAGAGTGCTTGAGACCCTGGCATTACTGACTGTCCTGGTGTCACGGACCCTAGAAATTCACTTTTATTACCTGTCAGGTCCAGTTGTACAGCACCTGCATAACACAGATGACTTTTATTAGTGCCTTGTTAGAAGGTGATCTTTAAAATTGAAGTCAAATAAATGTTCTATGCACAAACAATATACAAGTGGCTTCTGGTATTGGTGAATTGATCCATGCAGTAAAGTGACTGTTAGAAGTGATAATAACTAAAATTATTCCAAACACATAAAAATCAATTTACATTATATGTGAGCTTGCCAAGCAGTAAAGGTCCAAGACTTTGTTATTTGGCAACTTTCAAACCCATTTTTCAATGTATCTACAACCTTTTTAGCAGAATGTGCATTTTCCTCTTTTTTTTAACATGCTTATGTAACCATAAAACCAATATTGTTCAAATCTGTAGAGTCAACATCCAAAATGTGTTAGGCATCAGTTCAAGAACTTGGAATAAAATCAGTTACAACTCTTTCTCTCCATTTTTGCAATCAATTCACAAATCAGATATTTGGCTTTGATTCAGAAAGTGAGATTCCGTATTGTTTATTCTATTAACTTTGATTAATGTTTTTTAAGCAGTTGGAAATTTTCAAGTAGAAGAATTATAAGAAAGTAATAGGATGTGAAAATATGATATCAAGGCAAATATTTATTAACAGCACTTTCCTATTTAAATAATTAGAAAATCCTTGTAGAATCAAATTATTATAGGCTTCTGATACCTCAGCTTGGATTTTTTTTTTTTCAGTTGAAGGAAATCTTAACTCTGATGACCCCTACACCACTCTTAAAAGCTGATTCAAACTCCTCTGCAGTCAGTAGAAGGACATCAAATGCTTTCATCAACTCTGGATCAATCCCTAAAGGCTTTTACTTGAAAAAATATTGAATGCTAAATTCCTTTTCTTGTACCTTGGAACCTTTTTGTCAGTAGGACATTTGCAGAATAAACTTTTATTACTTTTCAACAGGGTCTGAAATCCATCATGGCATCTAGTATAAAGCAGCATCTGTGGTAGTACTGAATTAAATGGAAGCTTAAATGACTAACCAGAAAGTTTCTGCCTCTTTCTTGACTTTAGTTTAAGGATTAATTCAGTGTAGATTACTAAGATTTTTGTCTGAGTACTAGGCCTATTGAATTAGTCATATTCTGTGGCAAACATAATGTCTAGAAACAAACCTCCCTTGTTTTTGTTATCCAATTAATGTTAATTAATCAGTTGAATATGAAGGACATGGACAGTGCAGACAAAACAACAATAGATGCCAGATAAAATTTCATCCTAAGTCATTGGAAGATTTCTGTGTAGTGCATATGACTATCAAACATTTAAAGAGCTAATACCCTTAAAATTGAAGGTTTTCTTGTCAAAAAGGTCATGGATTCCTGTGTTTATTGGTTCCTTAAACATTTTTGTTGGAGAGAGATTGGTTGGCATAAATCAAGCCAAATTATGATATGGTATTTTGTGACATTGTGAAGCTTCACAGCTAGTTAGGATTATGACACAGAAACTAATGTTTCCATGAAACTTGAAGTCTGGCATCTTGGAACTCCAGAGTTTTGTAAAGTAGTCATACATATAAATTTAGTATATAAATGGAAGGACAAATTCCTTTGATTTAGAACTACTTTTTAATGCAATGCTTGGGACTGAAGACCCCACTTCAGAGACGTTTTCAACCAGTACACATTCTAGAACAGAAGTTTTAGGATTGTATGTTAAACAAAAAAGTCCTGTAATTTCATTATTTAAAATATATATCATTATTTAAAACTTAGAAATATGCCATTTTATAGAAGCATCATCAAATAAACTTCAGGTTATTCTTCTCATCGGTAATTCTGTTTTCTCATTATAAACTGTTTAACATGTAACTTAGTGCTCTCTAAAAGTGGCCCCCATTCTCTAGATCTAAATAGCATCCAAACTGTTTAAACCTTAATCCCAGGGAAAAGGACATAGAATAAAACCTCTGTTCTTGCAGGGACTGTGACACTGTAATCCAAGCTAGGCTTCCTGAGCTGGCAGCAGTGCAGAAGGTGAAGGGGCAACAGCAGGACTCCAGTGTGTTTGTATTAGACTGTGTGTAAGGACTGTGCAGTGTGGTCCAAGAAAGGTGTTGAAATTACTGGGAAAATTTCAGGTGGGGACTCTGTGCTCTTCCTGTTGGGTATGAACCTCTTGGGTATCACATCACCAGGAGGGCGGGAGGAGTGTATGGTGCCTTTATGGCCCCTAGAGCTCCCTCCCTGTGATGGTGGCTGCAAGGGACAGTGCTGGATGGGGCAGGGATTCCCAGCTGTGGGAACATGTCAGGGTACATGGGTTGCCTCAGAGTCCGCTACCAGCTATCTGTTTGGGCTTCAGATGTATTGCGTTGAGGTGTGTGAGCGCTCACCAGCCTCTCACCCCAAAGCACACCATCATTTGTGAGTGGCAGTCTGCATAAAGAGAGGTTACTGGCACAGAGGGTGACTGCATTACACCCTGACACATCAGGACTATCAGGTCTTAAAGGTTATCCTAGCTAAGGAATTACATGGGCTATTTGTATAAATGTCTGCATCTTATCGCTAGAAAATTACTGAAAGTTTTGTTCAGCTGCAGGCTACGAGCACTCCAGGTAAAGATATAAACATGTTCTTCATCCTTCTATATTCTCTGCTTTTAAGAGTATTGTACAGGGCCTGCCCCATTCATGTCACCCTTCATACCCTAGTGACACAAAGGACTATTTCTCTCTACAACTAAAACAATAACATTTTAATGTTTTGTTTTTTAAATTTGCCTTTGCAATCCTTTCCCCTTAAGAAGAAAAAAATTACTCAAGATTATGTGTGCTAAACCTAAAAATAAAAATTACTCACCAACATTTCTATCAAGTACCGATCATTATAATATTAGAGTTGTAGAGTGAAGCATCACCAGTATTTGGTATTCTTGTGGCTTTCAGGGACTTACTCCTCATGCTCTGCAGTTTTGCACCATATGTTTGTGCACTATGCTTAATCATGTCTGGAACAATGAATAGCGTAGTGCAATAACAATAATGCTAAATCCCCTCACAGAGGAACCTCACATTAATTTTAAAAGAAATTTTAGTCGGTTAGGGACTGTAGGGTTAGACTAACAACACTTAATGAGCTTTATTCCAAATTCTATCCTAATATCATCAGCAATTCTACTTCCTAGATGACAATACAAATAAATAGAAGGGAATTATTTTCCAGAGCATTTAAAAATAGTAGGCCAGAGACAAAAAATACAGCTGTGGGGAAAAAAAGGTGATTATTTATCAAAGTATGTATTAAGAGGTTTCCTCAGCTTTTATGTTACTTCTAATGAGCCTGAAGTTATACAAATTACTTATGAATGTCTCTTTGAAAATTGTTTCACTTGACTTCAGTAATACATTGTTTACCAAATATTTTCCTTATCCTAAGCATTATATGGGGTTAATTTGCTGCTATTCGTTGTAATGGATCATCCTTTCTTATGATTAAAAATATACTGTAAATAATTTGAGTTCATCGACACACAAGCATTACAGAAGGTATTCTGGAGTAATGTAAATATTGTATTAAGTGTAAGAAATTCCTATCCAATATCTTGATGGATATTTCAAGGGATGAGGTGGGAAATTACATTTCATTTATAGAAGCACAAAAAATGTGCAAAGAATTGTCAATGTGTTCTCATAATGCAAGAGACCCTGACATTTTTGTGTGGGATGCAGACGGGATTAATCAATCCTGTCAGGATATGTGAGTGCTGGATAAATATACTCTGTGGAAGTGTTGTTATAACATCATTGCCAGTGACAGCTTGCGTCATGGAAACCAAAATCTGAATAGGAGCAGCAATTTCTCTTCTTACTTTCAGATGGCATCAAAGGTTTATGGGAAATTTGTTTTCATTAATCCATTCTTCACTGATGGCAGAAGGAAAATATTTTAGTCTGGAAAAAACAAATCAACCTTTTTTGAAGTAGTGACTATTCATAAGTTTTTTTAATTAAAAATTTCAACATATGCTTTCTATTCTGATATAGTAGAGACTTCAAAATAATTACATCAGATTTTTTTCTTGTTTTCTGTTCCAGTGCTGCCACACAGACCTCCCTCCCTGTTCTTGAGAAGCTATTTCTGGTATCTAACTGCAGCAGAGGCCTCAGCTCCAACACCAAGCATGAGGTAAAGCCTTAACTGGGACTCTTAGTGACTTGTAGACTGTGAAAGGCTATCACAGATTTTCTTGTGTCCTATATGCATGAAATGGCTCATGTAAAACAGAATCTTGGAATGGATGAGGTAGGAAGGGAGTCCTGGAGATCATGTAGTTCAACATCCTCTCTCAGGGCAGAGTCATCTGGAGCTGGGAACTCAGGGCCATGTCCAGTCTGATTTTGAGTATCTGCAAGGATGGAGTTGACACAACCTCTCTGGGCAACACCTTCCCATATTCTATCAGCCACACAGTGAAAAAAAAGGGTTTTCTTATGTTTCAATGGAATTTCTTGTATTTCAACTTTTGCCCAGAAAAAGTCATGTGATGATGTTATTGGCAATAGTTAAGAGGTCTTTCAGACTGTGTGACTGGACTAAAGAAAGCAACTGTACATCCTAGGAGATTAGAAGAAGTGCTACCTAATTAAATGGACATACAGACAGGTATGCTTGGTGTGAAGTTTTAAAGTGAGGGAGGCATCCAGATAGAAGAGCAAACCTGACTCAAAGTACAGCCAGAAAGGTACTTTTCACCTGCTCCTGATCATAAGATTGGAAATCTCAACTGAGTTGACCCTGGCAAGGTCACATGCTGCACAGACAGCTCATCAAACCTTTACTCATGTTGTATTAATGATCAAGGGTACAAAACTACATGGTGGAGAAGTTATTTAAGCACTAACCCACTCATACTTTATTCTTGATGGCTTGGTTGGCCAGAGACATGTTTGGATGTGCTCCCTGATGGGGATATAGGTGTGGGTGAGTGCCCTAGAGAGACAAGCAAATGCCGCAGCAGCTCTCTAACAAAGGTTAGTGCCTGTAGGTTTCCTTTAGCTGTCTATGATCACTGTGTCAATCTCCTCATGAACAAACCACATGAGAAATGACAATACTCCCTTTATAACAAATACATATGGCTTTGAAAAGAAAAATTATAGATGTCTAGTTGTGGTAGGACAGTTCTGTTGTGACTGAAACAAATTTTGTCCACTGCTGTGGATGGCTCTTCAGCAAGACTAACATCCTCTGGTCAGAGGAATGCCATGGTGTGCATCCTCATGTCCCAGAGCAGTGGTGTGGTCCCCTTTTTTTATAACAAATGAAAAAGGAAACATAAAGTTATCCAAAGACTTGGCACTAGTAATGATGAGATTTTTATCAAGAAGTGCTGAAATGTGGAGGGGAACTTCTCAGTAAGCTTATCAGTGGCTGGAGATTTCTTTGCTTTCAAGTTTGGCTAGGAAAAAAAGTGAACCCTGGACAGTGCTTGTTGCTCTCACTGTAAACAACAAGCAAAACTCACCAAATCCTCTCTATATCAGCCTTTATCAGGTCTTCAGGAAAAGTTTTAAATTAAAATGTTCATAGGGCACTCAGTTCATGAGTGAAAGCCTGAATGTTGCCTCAGCTCCCTGACAGTCACTCCACCGGGATAGATTTCCAGGGCAAGGCCTGGAAGGATAGAAGTGGCAGTGATGGGGCAGTGAGAGAAGAAAACACAGACCAGACTTCTGACAGCAGCAACAGAGAATATCTCTGTCCCTCCTCATCTCCCTTTGTCCTCAGTTCTGCATGCTGAATCTAAACTAACAGTTATGAATGAAATGTGCAAATAGCCAGGAAACTGAGACAAGGCAAGCAGGCTGTTGAAATACATATGAGAAAAGAAAAAGGAGGGAGGCATTGGTATGTGAACCACTTTGATGGGCTGGATGGGAAAGGTCCAGGATCAGATATAGAATCCTCAAACTTCCTACGCTGGGGCAACAGGAGGATGGCTCACATGGAGCCTGAATTCGGCTGAAATGAAATGGTCTTCAATTGTCCAGGCCAAGACGACCTTGACACACAGCCTCATGTTTCTCCTGTGCTTTAACTGCCAAGCTCAGTAAAATCCAGAGAGAATCTCTTTTTGTGCAGCACACCTTGAACGGGGCATGCTGGGCCTCATGGCCAGGTTCAACAATTTAGGAGGCCTGGGGATGAGGTGGGTCCTGAGAAGCCCAGTATGATCAAGGCTTGGGGAGCCTTGAAATGCCCAGGGACAGACATTTAGAGGCTCTGGTGGTAACTGGCAAAAGCTAAGGAAATACAAAATTACAGGCAGTGCCTCTATCCCTCTATGTCTCTCGCCTGCGCTCAGTGCTGCCTGCAAATACATCCTTTATTTTCTCAAGAGGGAACTGAAAAAGATTCTTAGTTGACTCTAGTGTTTTCCTGCACAAGGATGGAGGCATTATATTCCTGATTCTTCCTTGTCTAAATTTTTTAGATTATATTTTTTATTTACTGTAAAAACACATTACAGAATAATGCAGTAAGGTTAAGGATTCTAAGTCCTATAGCAGGATTTTGTCCTTCAAATCAGCTGGATGCTGTTATGTATTCTATCCTAAACCTTCCTTTCTCTTCTCCATTTGAGTTTACTTCTCTCTCATGTGCAATGGAAAACTGCAATGAAACAAATATGTGTCTTTCTTGTGTATTTTTCTCATTTTCTGCAAGTTGGGTCCCTCAGTGTTTGAGGATTCTTTTCAAGGATGGGGTTTTTTAATGACATACATTGAACTTGTAGTAAGCATATCTATAGTCCTAGTCTGAATAGTTAGGAAGTAAGGAGAAAGACTTACTATCAAGAGGCTTAAAGTTATAATTGTTGCCATCTTGGAGAAAGAAGAGGGCTTATGTAAATGTTTAAATTGATCAAATAATTCCTTTTTATGCTAAAGGATTTGGTTGTTTTCCTATTCCCTTCTCACATATATTTGTTGGAATCTGGTAGTTTAATTTCACTCCAATAAGCATGAGATTCCTTTGGGGAAAAGATTGGCTCTAGGCAGGTGTTCTGTTTAGCCAGCTTCTTTTCTTTGGAGGGAAAGTAAAAAGATGTCAACACAAACACAAGCCTGTGATTGATGAGATGTTTTAGGGCAGTGGGGAATATTTCCAATTTTAATTTGTTTTGCCCTTAATGATGAAGAAACTCAAGACAGCCTGAAAGCTTGTTTAACTTACTTAAACTTACTTATTTGTTGGCCTCCTAAAGGTTAGACTTTCGCCAATAAATAAATATAGAAAAATGTTAAAATTTTCTTCTATTGAGTTAGGGATTTTTAAAAATTTTAATTTAGTTTTTGAAAGGCATTATTTGCATTGGTATGCAGCTGCGCCAGTCTGGTATTATGAATATGATTAAGTGTGTGGTAATGAGTCCTTGGATGTATTGCATTTTTTTTTTTGTATTTGGCCAATCAGTCTAGCACAAAACTGACAATTCCTGTAGGCAATGTCAGCTGTGAGACCAAGAACTCAGTGATGCCAGAGACCAACATCTGGCCTATTTTCTTAGAAAATTAGGATTGATTTTCTAAGAATAACAGCTCTGTAACCAATGGATATTGATTATTTCAGGGAATTGCTCTTCTTATTAGTCTTGTTTCCTTGCCATTAATAAGAAGACGCTCAATAGGAAAAGGGATTTGAATCTTGAACAACTTCACAGGAAGGAACCTGTTTGTCACTCATGTCCGTTCAGATTTGTATAGATAAATTTATAACGTTCAGTCATACAAGAAGCAAATTTTCCCTTAAAACTTACATGAGTAAAGAAGTAAAATGAAAGGCTTTTATGTCATCACAATATTATTCTTTCTCATCTAGACAAGCAGTGAAGTCTTCCTATGAAGACCTTTCCAGTTCTGAATAAACTGTCTCCTCTTTCAAGCATTAGCTTGATTTACTTGATCCTGCCTTAAGAACATATTATTTTTAGAAGTTTTGCCCATTTGGTTTGCTAAACAAATACAACTATAAAAAACTATAAAAAAAGGGGATTTTCCTGCCCTTATGATGTTTAAGACCTCATTCAAAAGGAAATCTTTTGGAAGGATCAAAAAATATTCCTCTACTGTATTTCCTGTCTGGGTTTTGGTTTTCTCTAAATTCTCTTTTTAATGTTGTAATAATTCTTAGGATATAATAGCTTTCTTTTGAAAGAAGGAAAAAGATGTTTTCTTTGCTTTGCACATCAAGTAGATGCTTGTGTTTTTACCTTTCTCATTTTAAACTCATTTATAGAAAAGTTTCTTCTGCTTCATGGCAGGAGATGATGTCATAAGAGGGCACAGAAAAACATGTTGCCTTGGCTCATAGCAGTTACATGAAGGAAGAGGGATGAGAACAGACCATGTTACCAGGCAACACCTGCAACAGTAGAGCTCTTAGTATGTACTGTGGTTCTTTCAACACTGAGGCCAAGTGTTGTCTTTCAGCTGCTGAGCCTGTACTTGAAATATGGATTCTCTGAAAATGAGCAAGTTTCATCTCAAGCCCAAAGATTCCAAAGAGCATTAATTGTCTAAGTCTAAATATGCTCAATGTGTGAGACATGACAGGTCACACTCTACTGCCAGTCAAGCTCTGGATCATTGCATTTGACTTCCAGCTTATTACCCAGAGTCTGTCTGACTAAGAGGAGAATAATTTCCTGATAACTACATGTGGTATCATTGGCAGTTAGGTTTCCTGTTCCACTAGCGTCACCTTACAGTTCCAAATTAGAAAAGATTTTGTATATATTTTAGTGTCTCTTGTAGTACAGAGTTGTACCTTTCTTTTACAGAGAGGTGTTCAGCAAATTTCTTAGCAAATTGCAAGAATGCTGTCTGCAGACGTGGTTTCACTAAGCCCTCTTTTAAAATATGGAACTCTCCCTCAGACACTTCTCTATAGCCAAAGTTATAAATATTCAAATAAATATTTAATGACTCGATGGTTTTCTTCTTCAGTGGTGTGAATTTTCCTTTACACGCCAGAGGGACCTAACAGAAGAGCCAAGTGGCTTGAATCATGAGAAACATGTTGCCAGTAAACGGCAAGCTGTGTGTTTTGATTGGCAAAGACACTAAGGAGCATACCAGCTGTGAATTATTTCTTCTCCCTGAGTAAGGGAGTTTGCAGGACAATTAAAAATAAAGCCAGATCATCTTGGGCTGAGAATGATAAGGAAGCTGGGGAAAATACTGAAAAGAGCTGTGGAAAGTCCAGAATAAGCTCTCACATGTTGTTCAAAACTATGCATGGAACCCACACAGTCAGGTTACAGACTGCTCTACACACCTCTGAGGAAGAGGGAGTGGATGAACCTGAATGAGGACAAAGACTTGTGAAAACCTACATCTATTCTCCTGGCACAGCCAATTTAGATTTTCTAAAGAAGCGTGTGTATGTGGGGGAAAGTTGTGAATTAGCACTTTTAGTAAACTATGGAAAATCTTAGTTAAGAAATGGAAGTCAAAGATGGAAAGATCTTTTTAATCCATCTAATTCAGAGTTATCACTCCAGGAGGGCTCCCTCATATTTTCTAGTGACTCATCTAGCCCCACTTAAATTTTTATCTATGAGTTTATTACTTTCTTTTGCTTTTTAGGAGTCATAATCATGCAAAGTGGGAATCCAGGCTTAACTGCTAAGAAGCTGAAATTTATTGCATCAGAATGCATGGCTCAGCTCCAGCAGAATGCTCCTTTACCCTTTTTCATTTTAAAATGAGGGCTTTTTCCACCTGTTCCTCAAATGACATGGTTCTTGATGTCTTGTATCTTAAGTACTCTACAGAGCATGCTTAAACTATGCTTTTTCTCATTAGCTGTTATGGAACAAGATTCCCTTAGTACCCAGTTAGCTGTGACATACCTACAGGGCAGCACCAGTTACACAACTTGATGGACACAGGTTTTATTGAAGTTATGGTTAATGCTGTGACTGGAATGGCAGCATGTATAGATCACATATAAATTTCTAGATGTGTAATGTTAAATTGCTGGCATTGTCATATGTACTTTGTAGCCCCAAACAAAAAGCAATTAGATGAGTAGAGGTGGTCATTAAACTATCCCTCTTCTGATGCCATGATGTGCTACCCACTGAGAGAAGGCTGACCAGATACAGCAAGGGGACCAGAGGTGAACTACCCCTGTGCACCACTTGTGGCCAGCTGCTGTCTGGGTGATGCCAGATCGCCATTGAAGCACAGTCTGAAGGAAAAGAGTATCCCAGAAAAAGATAGGACGCATTTTTCCTTTCCATAGGTCAACTTCAACTTGGGGCCCACAGCCCAGGTCCCATAACTTCATTCACCCCCCTTGAGTCACAACCTAATAGAATGTTTTGTTCCACAAGTGGTTTCAGGCCCCAGAGGCAGAAGCTGGCCCATCTATATGAGGCTCTGCCTTCCCCCAGGGGTTTGCAGCTGGGATGGTGAGCAAGGCCAGAACTGTATCAGTCAGGAATTGAACAGTTGGAGGAGAGTTCCTGTTGAAGTGAGTTCCTGTTGAGGGCAGTGGGAGGACCTTCTTGTTGGGACTGGTTGCAGCTTGCTGAGCTCTCTCTTGGTGGTGTGTTCCCCCTTGGCTGATTTGAGATGAAGAAGAGCAAAAAGATGAAGGTATGCTGAGGGGATGTTGTGAAGTTTGGTATTGACAAAGGTAACCAGTCACTCAAAGAGTGGTCTTGGAAAATATAGACCAGTGGATCTAATTTTTAATTCTGGGAAACAGGTGAAAAATAATAAAATGTAGTATAAACAGATGCTGGATAATACATTACAGGAAGGAATAGGCAATATGTATATTATCAAAAGCAGTTATGTCTTACAGAGATCCTAGAGTCCTTTGTAAGAAATATATATAGATCCATGTAGTATCTATTTGGACTTTCTATAAGCTTTCAGCAAGTTCATTAGCCAGAGGTCTTAAAAAACCTAAAGACTCTTAACACACCACCCCCCCCACAACTAGGAAAGAAGTCCCTTTGAGACATATAACTGTTAAAGAATGAAAACTGTTAGCAATGGAATGAAGTTACTAATGTAGCCCCATAAGAGATGCATTACTACAGGCTGTACTGTTAAATATACCCATACATGATTTGTGAGGAAAATGCAGATGTGATGAAGTCTGAAGGTGATTTGGGATACTCAACTGGAAAGATGACAGTAAGAAGCTGGCATGTGATATCACAGTATTGAGTGACAGGGATATAAAATGAGAGATGATATGTAATGTAAAGTACTTCACAGGGGGTGAAAAAACTGACAAATCCAGTCAGTGACCTCAAAATCAGCTACCAGCATTCACTTCAGACATGGCTTGGTTTTTATACTTTTTCCCCAGTGCTTGCAGATAGTGTCTACTGGCTAGATGAAATACTGAGCTGGGTGAATTTTCAGTCTGAACTCTTGTGGCATTTTGTTGTGGTTAGAAATTCTGATTGGAAAAGCTGGGAAGAGCTGCGGACTTCATGAGCCTGCTGTAAGTGTTTTCTGCTTTCTAATCCTCTCTGTGATCATCAATTTTAAAATGTTTGAACCATTAGTACTGTAACATTGACAGAAGATGGACTTACAGGACAATATATACATTGTGTCATTCTTGCCATGCAATTAAAAATGCAGAGGAAACTCAGATGACATTGCAAAAGCGATAGGATTCAGGACTATAAGTATATGTAAATACTTGAATGCTTCTAGTTTAGGAAAGACATTCAAAAATTGTGTTTTAAGTCTCTAGAGAGTTCATTTCTGATCCTGTGAGACATAAATAAAGTATTATGTTTTGGACAAGAAGTGAATTTTAATACTATCCTAGCTAAATATAACATAGATTATTATATTCTATTTACATAAATGTCATAGAGAGTTTTAACTTTTTTTCTTTGTTTCTTTTGCCAGTACTGAGTGTTCCTGTACAGCTGCTGTATGGCACTTATGTTTGTTATATTCCTCTGGTGCTTTAAGAAGTTTTTTTTGTGCTGTTTGCAGAAGGATCAAGGCTCCTTCAGAACCAAAGTGCAAAACTGTATCATCAGTACCTTGTTCAGGGCCTTCCAATCTGACACTGTCGAGCTGTTATACACCAAAAACCTTCCAGCAGTGGCCTTTATCCACCAGCACTGATGGTGGGAGGAGCAGAGGTGCTGGAGGGACTGGTCACTTGAGGATCATGTCCTCTAGAAATGTCCTAGCTGTCCCTTTCCCTCTGCTGTAGTATATGCACAAGATTGGATAGAAAGGTGGCATCAAGGAGTGATACCAACCCCCCGAGACAGAGAATATTCTGTTTCCCCTAGACCTCCTTCTGCATATGAAGAGCCACAGTGGAACAGATACTGTTTACTGTTCTGTGCCCTCTTGGCCAGGCAGTATCACCAAGTAAGGGTCATCTTTTCTCCTGTTTCTTGATTTTTATTTCTCCTGCTTGTTCTAACCCTAGACACTGTCACCACTTCTGTACTGAACGGTGCTGTGCATTTTTGGAAGGCATTATCTTGCATAAATCATAAGCTCAAGGGTGGCAAGTGTTTTGTGATCTTTGTGTAGCAGTGAGGGGAACCTGGTCTATTGCTGAAACAGAACCTCTGGAAAGGGAGAAAGAATAAGTCAGAAAATTGTTTCTGTCTGGTGAAGTAGAAAAAGTATGTATGGAAAGAATTTCTCTCCATAAACTATAGATTGTGCTTATAGTTTATTGAGCCCAGGACAAAGATTTGACATCCATTTTCTTCCTGCTACAGCTTGTGAACTCACCACTGGAATTTGCTTTTTATAAAAGAACCAGCCCATAAACCAGTATTGAACTCTTTAAAATTATATTATAATTGGAATTTTTAAACCTATGTAGGATTATTACTGTGCTGAACTATCTGAAATAAGATATTTTCAGCATAAAAGTAAAAAACAAACAAAACTAAGGCAACTAGTATAGGATAGGAAATTACAAATAAAAGAACTTGCTTTAAAAGGGATTATGGCTAATGAAAAATATGCCTTTCACTTAACACTGCTATACTACTTTGGACACTATTCACACAGAGACAGTTGAACAGCTGCATTATTTGTGGCTATAAAATGCTATGAGTAAATTCAAGTTACAGAGTAAATAAGCTGAGAAAATAAACTTTGTGAGGAGTCGTCTTACACCACTTAGGCTTGCTCTTCTCCCAACAATGATGTCTCCATTTAGGGCTC
>VYZX01028961.1:0-14582 GCA_013401335.1 Brachypteracias leptosomus | reverse complement strand
AGACTAGGGAGATGGGAAGGATCAGAATTTTCATGAAACTCATATGATATGTTTTCCTTTTGCAGCTGTTGAAAGTACTTATCTTCCAGGCAAAAATACAATACTGACCAGGCAGTCAAGAAGATTCTCAAATGTTTCTGAGGTTGAAATATATTTATTTTGAAGTACAGCAGTGTTGGCATTTTGTTTTCTTTTGAATTTTGTCATTTTTGGCAGTCAGTATAGATATTAAAGGTCAGCTCTGTCACAAAAGCACTTAAAACTTATCAAATGTTTGAAAACTAGTAAAGGCATGGTTTTCTATTCAGTGTTTTCCATTTAGTTGTCTATTTTTTTCTAATACATTTACAGTTTGGGGTTTTGACTTTGTAGTCATGTTATCAGGGTGCCTCTGTCAGGTAGATTGTTTTCCTGGGTTTGTTTCTGGATGATGTCTTGTGAAATTAAATGTAAGCATTATTATCAACTTGCAGCTCCTCTTGGGTCACTCAGATTCTGCTGTGTTTGCCATTGTGTATCTTATAGAAAGTAGTTCCCTGGGGAAGGTCTTTTCAGCCTTGCTTCTTTAGACCACTGAAAATGAGGACACATGGTAGCTTTTGTCCTTCCCGTAGCAGCTTAGGAGGTTTGGTCTTGTGAAAGTGATCACATGAAATTGGTTATCTAATAGAGACACTTTCTGGCCCTGCAAATCCAATAATCACAGACAGCTATGAGAACATCAAAAATGTTCCTTTCAGAAAAACTAATGCAGTTGTTAACGTGCAAAAGGAAGGACATGTGGACATATTGGAGCATGTCCAGAGGAGGGCCACCAAAATGATCAGGGGAATGGAGCATCTCTCGTATGAAGACAGGCTGAGAGAGTTGGCGCTGTTCAGCCTGGAGAAGAGAAGGCTTCGGGGGTACGTCATAGTGACCTTCTAGTATCTGAAGGGGGCTTACGTAAAGGCAGGGGAAGGTCTATTCAAAAGGGTTTGTAATGATAGGACCAGGAGTAATGGCTTTAAGCTAGGAAAGGATAGATTTAGACTGGATATTAGAAAAAAGTTCTTTAAAATGAGGGTGATAGATCAGTGGAATGGGCTGCCCAGGGAGGTGGTGGAGGCCCCATCCCTGGAGTCCTTCAAGGTCAGGCTTGATGGAGCTCTGAGCAGCCTGCTCTAAGTAGACATGTAGGGAGGTTGGACAAGGTGACCTCTAGAGGTCCCTTCCAGCCTAAAACATTCTATGATTCTGTGACTCCAGTCCTCCAGCTCCAAAATGCAGAGCTACTGTACTCTGCTACCAGAGGCCTGGCCTTAACAAGATATGGTTCAACTTTGAGAACCTTCTGAAACGAGCTTTCTTTCTGTTGATGATCCTCTCTGTATGACAGGTAGTTGGATGGTCAGAGGCTACTATATGTTGTTTTTTGTTGGGAGTATACTGACTTGTCTTAGTTCTTCAGCACTGCTTTAGCATTGCCCTCAGCAGTCCCCTGCCTTCCCTGGACATGTTAGAAGCTTGTCTACTGCTATAGCAAATACCAGCACAGATTTTGTAGGCATTTTCACTAGTGCATAACTGTCTGATGTGCCCATTAATTGTATTTCAACTAAATGGTATTTCTGTAGGAGAATGATGGTTGTGTCACAACAGTTAAGCCACGCATTTTTGATAATATTGCAAATATCTTTGTCACCTCAGTGCAATATTGTAAAATTGGGACAGTGTGAAAAAAGATTCTGCTCAGTAGGCAGTCAACTTGTCTTTTAATCCAGCAGACACTGAAAATGTATTTATTGGACAGCAATGTGAAACAGGTGGTCTCTAAAGATAACAATGTACCAGGAGAAGCTTCAGTCAAAGGAAAATGTAAGGAGCAGCAGAATGGAGAGCTTGTTTTGAATAGGTTTACAGAGATCTTGTCATCTCATTATTTTCTGTGGCAGACTAGCATTCCTGTTAATATTTTGACTTCAAATAATCTAACATCATTCCTTCAGTATGTTTTTGACAGTTTGTTTTTTTTTTTTTTTTTTGGTGGCTGTCTTCTTTTAGGCTAATGTGCCTAGCTTCCACACTACTGGAACTGTGTGCTTAATAATATTATGATTTTGTCCTTGCATCTTACTGTATGTGTAGGTATTATAACGTATCCTTTGGTCTCATATTTTGGAATAATTAGATGAGTTCTGGCATAGCAGATAGTCGCATTACTTCATAATTAGGTGGAACCCCATCCCCATGTGTGAGCCAGCACAAAAGCCCCAGCCACTTCAGCTAGTGTGTTGGTACCATGAAAATGGAGGTCCATTCACAGTTCCTAGAGGTATGACCTGGGTGGGTTCATCATGTCCTGAAAAGTCTACTTGGCCATCATATTGAATGGCCATCCTTTTGTGGGGAAAGATGCAACAGCTGATTCACAGAGATAGCCTAGGTCCAGACATAGCTTATGGGAATTTCTGTATTCAACATTGCAAGGCTCTCATTCTGGAGTCCATTTCTGCCTGTATTTCAGCATATTCTCAAACTTTAAGACAGTGGTTGAAACAGAATCTTTTATCTGAAACCTCAACATTATCTCCTCATAATCGTTAAAGAGATTTGTTGACTTCAGCAAGAGTGGGAATCTGTGATGCACTTTAGCCTTATCCTCCTGTCGTGTCTCGTCATTAACTGAGACTGAAAGCTGTTGGGTAGCAGAGCAATTCTCTTTATGGCATGCTTCAGAAAACAAAAAAAAAAGACTGAACNGCTTCATAAATATTCATCTGACCTTCCGGTTCATTTGTAGTCAGAGGGTAAAAGCCCTTGTAGACTCAGTGAAGCAATGCACATCACAGTCGTGGGAGACAAGGACCCATTACATTTCTGTTACTGTTTGTTCCACTTAATTTCCGTAGGATTGCAGGAACTTCTTTAACTGTTAAAGTCATTTTCATGTTATTAGCCTAATTCACTGTTATCTTCTTAATCAGATGTTACATGGTCCTTGGATAAAATTACAGATCTGAAGACAGCTGTATGAAGCTGTTTTCATAAACACAGGAATTTTCAGGTGGCTTGTTTCAATTTTTCTAAAAAGAAACAAAATTAGCTTCTGCCGCTTATTGCCGTTATTCTGAGCATATGTCCACTGGTCCCTACCATAGAAAGAATTAAAGCCTAACTGCTTCCCTGATTGACTTCATGAAAGCAAGCATAACTGCATGAATCATTTTTCCTTTCACCTGCTCAAGAAAATGAATGATTTAGAAGCGCTGGCCTAAAAAACCATTTTGTGTCACAACACCTATAAGCAGGTTCTAGCCCAGTGGTTTCACAGCAATACACCTGCGGAAGAAACAAATAAAAGGTTGCCTCTGTAATGTATGAGTGGAGAAACTTTAAGGAGACGTTGAGTAGAAAAATCTCATTATAAACGCTGATTGATATCCATGGAAACCTTCTCAACCTTGTGAGAAGGTTGAAAAACTAAATAGCCATAAGAAAAGTTTCTGAATAGGGCTCAGTGCGTTGTTATCAGTTAACTGGGTGATAAGAATGAAGGAGTATTTAGATTTGACTCCTCCTCTAACCTATCAACAAAATGAACACAGTGTATGTATGAATTTGTAATGTGATGTGCATTTTCTTGTGGGAAAAGTTTCCATGGTAACGCAGCAGAAAAATCGATAAAAGAGTTCCAGTGTGATCTAAACAGTGCCTCACCTCCAGGTAAAGTTTGAAGCAGTACAAAAACAGTGTAGTTATCAGCAAACTGCAGACAGTTTGTGTAATTCATCTGGCCACTTAATTTTATTCATGGATGACTCTAACTTCATCCTGTAAGATTGTTCTGTTCTATAACTCTAGTTTCTCCAACAGCACAATTTAAGAATGAAATTGTTGTGCCCCATGGGGCAAGTGATAACTTCAATAGCCAGGCAGTAAATACAAAGAACCACGACTGGATTAGTTTAGCAAGTCTGCTAGTGTTCTAATGACTGATCTCTGTTAAATATTCTGTTTCCTAGTATATCAGCTTGATCTCATTAAACTGCTGAGGTTGGAAAAATAACTCATGAAATGCTCACAGAATTACTGTGTTTCAGGCAGAATTTCTTATTAGTCTGAAAATGAATGGATATGTCACAAAATAAACATATACTACCCTTGTATGCATTTGCTTTCAGTCAATCATAGAGAAGGTAATTTTTAAACATAAAAGAATCACATAATCACAGAGAGATTGNTTCTGAGCTGCAACCAACATTCAGATTACTCAATATCAGTATCTCATAAATGCTGAAATTATGTGTCTCTATGTTGGTGGCATGTAAATTTAAAATGCTAGCTTGTCAAACTGTTAATTTAATGGCATGGTCTTATACTTTTGCTCAAAAAACTCTAAAATGGACAAAATCAATTAATCCGCATGAGTTACGCCAGCTGTTACTTTGGACCAGCCATGAGAATCGATATTTAAGATCAAATTTCCATGTAAATGGCATACTATATATCTAGCTGCAGATTCTTGTTGTTGTAGAACTTGAAGGAAAGACACCTGAATGCATCCAGCTGTGATGGGAGGGATCTCACAAAGCTTTGCTTTCTGTTGGTGCTTTCTTATTACCAGCAAAGGTACATTCATCTGACTTTCATCAGCTAATTTTCTGAAAACAGACAAAGAACAAAAAGCAACGGGCGATAGAATATTATTGTATATTTAGCTATATACTTCAGTGGCTCTCGTTCCACTGATTTTGTGTAAATAGCACATGCTCTTATGACACCAAAATTAGAAAGGCTAAAAATTAAAATCCATGGAATTAAAAAGTCCCAGAAGTTCAGAATAGCCTCTTCTTTTTTTTTCTTTGTATAAGAAAGAGCAATTTTTGCTTTGTGCTTGTAAAAGGTGGTTTCTTTGAGAGGTTTTTTTTAATTTTTCAAATTAAATGGTGTTCATTGAGGATGCCTTTATCAAAAGAGTTTGGCTTTGTAATGTGTCTGTACCTCAACACAGTCTAGTTTTATTCAGTTTGATTACATTTGGAAAGGTATTCGTCATCTAGGTCCTGCTCCTGGGGAAGAGGTATCACTTTTATTATATAAAGCAGAGACTTTGTTAGGCAGCACTAATGTAAAGAAAATAATTACAAAACAAATAGGAGGAGTACAGAGCTAGCAGGCACTGATTAATATTTGGTCTTAATGAGGATATACTATGCTACACTGAGCAAAGTTCATTTCCAAACAAACTAAAGCTCCAGGAATAGGTTACTTAAAATTGGATTCTCCTTAGCTATGTAATGAAAGAAAAGCTTGACACAGCAAAAAGCAGTATGTGGACCTAGGAGAGATTTCTATGAGACTCTTTTATAACAGGGTAAACATAAGGTAGTGCCTGAATGTGAGAGTATGAATTCTTAATGTCCCATCAACTCCATACCCTGGAAAGTCAAATGATAATGTGACAGGGAGGTTTCTTATGCAGTTTAAGAACAAGTATCTTACCACCAGGACGCAATTTTTCTTCCCATTTATCTGCTGTTTCAGAAGTCACAGTCACTGACCGAAGTAAATCTTCATAGCAGAACATTGTGGCATTGCAGCACATTTTCCCTTTGCCCTGGTATAGGAATTCACTCCCATTAAGAGGCTGTTGATGAGAAACCAAGAGCAGGTCATATCTGATGACCTAAAGGAATATATTACCAGCAGACCTTCACTCCAAGAAATGGGGTAAGAGAGTGAGTTACACTTGCTGAAGGTAAATTATTCATCTCAGCTCTGTAAGGTTCTTAGATCTCTGGTAGCAAATACTGTAAATGTGCCAATAAATAAAACAAGCAGTCCTTNCAGCAGACCTTCACTCCAAGAAATGTGGTAAGAGAGTGAGTTACACTTGCTGAAGGTAAATTATTCATCTCAGCTCTGTAAGGTTCTTAGATCTCTGGTAGCAAATACTGTAAATGTGCCAATAAATAAAACAAGCAGTCCTTTGTTGAAGTGCAGTGTCAAAATACGTGAGATGGAAGATCTCATCAGTAGGAGACTTAGCAGGACAGGAAAATGCACAGCAATTGTTTTGGGACAGCAGCTAAAAACAGCTTATGTGAGCTAGTAGTCTTCTGCTGTTCCAGATACCTTTAGTAGCATGCTTGATACAAGAGGAGAAATAGGCATTAAATGTTCTAGAAAACAATTATGTTTAAAAACCTGTCATTATGATACTACCAAAAATTTTGTGAAGTATGCAGGCTGCATAACACAGGTAATTGGTTAAAATCAAAAGAGTTGTTCTGCTAGGTACAAAATCCATTGCCTTACTCTTTTTGCAAAAATTCCATGGTTAGAAATATGTAGTTAAAACTCAGCACAGAAGTACAGAAAACATATTAAAATTCTTTCAGAAAGTTGGTTGCAGAAAAGGGTACAATTCTAACCTGGAGGTCAGAAAACCTGTTTCATGGAGAAAGACCCAAAGTATTGGAAATATGCAGCCTTGAGAAAGAAGAGGGGACTTGATTACAGAGTTTGAGACCAATGTAAGTGCCTCAGGAAAGACCTGAGACAGATTAAGGAGGATGGCAAAGTAAAAGACTTTGAATTGTGATATGTTGAGGACTGACAGTAAAGGGAAAATTGCTCTCTGAGCACAGACAGATCAGTAACAGTGAAAAGTCAAGATGAAATATTCAATATATGCAATGGAGTAGTGAGCAGTACCCTGCAAAGGGCTAAACCTGCAATATTGGTATCTTAAATTCCTTTCTTGATCAGCCCTAAAAGGAAGGATAAGCAAGAAGTACTGGGGCAAATCCTGCCAACTTTTATTAAGATATCAAAAGATCAGCTGAATATTTTCTTTTCTATCACCTCATTCAGAAAACATTTGGCTGACTATGCATAAGATAAAAAGGTATAAATCCAGAGAAGAGTTGCACCTAAGAACTGCATGAATAAGTCGAATATTACTTTTGCCCTGTGTTCTTTCAGTGCACTCAACTTTGCTAAAAGGGGATACTGTTTATGATGAACAAGTAATGTTGTATGTGCATATGCAGATTTTCCCAAGGAATCCGTATGAACACGGCATGAACAAATCGATTTTACATATGAAATTTAGATAAAATTATGGAAAAAGGCCACTTTTCCTCTGCTGTCTCATGTAAATGAAGAACTGATATCTTCATGGTCTAGTTTAGACCAAAAGAAGTCATTTCTCAGTGGTAAGTCACAGTGAGATTCCAGCTTTTCTTTGTTAGAGATCTGGCAAAACTGTGTCTGGAGCATCCAGGAAGCAAATTTTCACTGATTTCACTAGAACTTTCTTGCTTACATGTGGTAGGAGAACTTGTACATTATGTTTCACATCACTAATTCAATAGGAGCTCAGCCATACTGTCTTAGGAACCAGCTGTATCATAGTGTGAGTTGTGTGTGCTCTGTCAAGGTAGATGCTTCTCTAAGGGACATATCTATGAGGTCTAAAGGGTTTGCTGAGTTTGGTTGATTCATATTATGCGGTAGTTACCTTCTGTCCTCTGCACTTAAAAAAAAAAAATATATATATATCACATAGCAGTTTCATTTGGGCTTTACCCAAAAGGAGCCTCTATTAGTTGATATTAGTACTTGTTCAACAATACATGAGTTTTCCTAGCTTATTAACTTGCAGGTCAAGCAAAAGGGCACAACTTATACATCGTATAAGAGGATATGTGCAAAACTGAGCAAATTACACACTCCCAAATAAAAGGGTGTGTGGCTGAAAACAAATTGTCACTGTAGAAAGGTTTTTGACATCTCTACTTTGAAGCTGAGTTATGCAGTATTGAAGAGAAAATTTGAAAATGGGTGATGTTTTTGTAGAAATGGAACTCCACTGTTTACTGTTCACATAGACTTCTGGTATCCTAATCTGCACAAAAAGCACCCATGTTTAAAAACAATTAACAAGGGAGAAACAGAAGCAGAAACCAAAGAAATGGTAATAAAGGTGAATATATGAATCTGTAAAACTTACATACAGACTGACTAATGCAGTCTGTATAAAAAAATATCAAACTTTAGGAAGTGAGATGAAATAAGAAAAAACAGTCATCATCTTTAATTCTAGAAAGAGAGGTAACACCATCCCTTTGCCTAACTTAGCTGGCCACCTTCATTGGCTTTTCTGTATTGATTCTTTGAAATATGCTCCTGCTTGCTCATTTCAATAAATACTTACAGAGAAAAGAAAGACCATACCAGTGGCATTATAGAGTTGTTGTCTAGCTAGCAATAGTATAAACATGATGAAAAAAAAGTTTTACAAGATGTCTTTTCTACCTAAAATGTTGATATATGATCTGAGCTCTATAAATCTTCCATTAAATATAATGGACAAAAGATTAATTTTGTGATTTTTAAAGAAACAATAGCCTTGGTGCAATAAAAGCTCTCTGTCTCTGAAGGTGGAAGGAAAGATGGAACAGGAGACTTGGTAAAAGAGATGGAACACTCTTTCAATTAAAAGACATATTTACCTATGTAGTCAATGCAATGAAAGAGACAATTCACAGCATCTAATTTAGCCTTCTCAGAGAGATGCCTCTTAACCTCAGCAATAGGATTCCCTCCTCAGGACAGGCCCCTTCCCCCTCTGCCAAGCATGCAAGGATTTCCTCTCCTGTGCCTAGTTGAACATAAGATTTCCATTTGCCAGAGGTGTAAATACAATTTTTTTCTTGTGATTGGACACCTGGAAGTAGCCTGAGGCAGAAAAGTCCCTAGGCATGGCTGAATTCTTCTCTTCTACAAGGCTATTCAACAAAATGGGAAACATTGTCCATTGGCCACTTATGCAGGACATGTTGACTGCCAAGAGGACTGTGTGTGAATGACTCATTAGGGCTGAAGGGCCACCCTGAATCAGTGCTCCCAGATATCCACACACTTTTGAGGTAGTAACTTAAGTGTGTAGACATTTAAGTCTAGTTTCCGATGCTATATTCCATGTTGGGTTGTATTATTATTATTTGTTGGGTTGTAATATTATATATTCCATGTAGTGTTGGGTTGAAGATTGGACTGGATGACCGTACAGGTCTTTTCCAATCTAGACATTTTTATGACTCCATGATTCTATGTGTGGCTGAATGGTAGCTGTAGGCTCTTGAGTACTATAGTAATATTGGCAGGAGCTGTAGAAATAAGCATTATGCTTTGTTAGAAAAAAAATAGATAGGTGGAAAACCAGACTTCCTGTCAAAACCATTAGCCCCTTTTTACACTGTGAGCACCCTAAATATTGTAAGTGTTGATGTTCCTTCAAGCCTTTACAGTCTCAAGCCCTTAAATACTTTTATAATTTGCTAAATACAAAAAAAATCTCTGCAACTGATAGTATATTCAGCCCTTTAGAGATTTTCATTTGATTGTGTTACCAGCCTTTGCTGAATAACTGAAACGTTACATTTAGTTATAAAATGCATGGATTGCTTATAGACCTCACTATAAATAATGTGTATTTATTTTATGAAACATGCTTTTCAGGAGTATATTAAAAACTGCATTAAAGTATAGTTTCCAAACTTAAATTAAATAGTTGAGTTCCATCTTTTTGTGATTCCATCTTGTGAATTCATCGGTCTTATTTCAATAGGTGTTTTTAATGGAGCTTGGTCCTTCTACTGTTCCTGTAGTTCATGTAAATGACTATAATGAAAGAAGCATGCATGCATTTTTTCTATTAAGAAATTACTTGGCATTCGTTTAAGTTAAATTTATAAGACATTGGTTTCTACATTATGGGGTTTAATGAGTTTTCAAAAGCTGAAATAAAGTGTGGGATGATGAATTCTTAAGAATCAATATGTTTTCTGCCATAGAGAAAGATATCTAACGAAAGGCAGATTTATGACCCTTTCTAAATTGTCTGGTTGGGTGTTTTTAAGTATCTTGTTATAATCCTTTTTTTTTTTTTTTAACTGGCTTATTTTATGACTGATCTAGTGTTAAACATTCAAGTCTAGAATTTTTATACCATCTGATTACTTCGTCATGCCAAGGAATCTGTGTATTTGCAAATGAGAAGAAAATCTATCTCTAGGGCATGTCTCTTCTACTGTCAGAAGCATCTTTCAGTCACTGTTGAGAAATGTGTTTTAGCTGTCCAAGACCTGCAGGCATGTGATTTCAATTCAGGAAGAGGTCATTCGGTCGTTTCCATCCTGGAACTGAAGAAAAAGATAAAGTCTGGCTAGCAAGTTTACACTTACTTTACATTTGCAGAAGTAAGAAGTTTTCTTAAATGCAATTTAGGCCAAATATTTTAGGAGTTTGAGAGGAAGTGAATTAGTCAGTCCACTTAGAATCTCAAGTGGAAATTGAATGCTCAAGAGATTTTCAAAGTAACATTAATCATACTGACTTGTCTAAGGCTGGCAGTTCATTAAGACTTGGAATTGTCATAAATCTACATAGACAAAACCAGAAACAGTTTCACTCACCACTTACCCTGCCTGCTACTTTTAGGGCACTGTCCTTTTGATAACAGAAGTGCTTGTGCTGAAATACAGTGGGGTAATGAAGCTTTTCTTTTGATATTTTTGCTGGCTTAGTTTTCTATCCCTTGGTAGGAGAGATGTGAAAGTTGATAAAGTGGTTGGGCACAGTACCTTGGATGAGGATGTGAATTTACATCACTTTGGTGTATTCATTAAGCTAAAGAACTGATACATTGAATTTCAATAGGGAAGCTTGAGTCTAGTCTTGGAGGCAAAAAGACTGTGTTGTGAAGATCATTGTGTCAGATTGGTCACAACCCCTTTTAAGGTTATAAACACATAATGAGCTTTTCTTTTGGTGTAAGCCAAGGTTTGGGTGCCAGCCATCCATACTGCACACGAAGGGAAGGCAGTACTGTTCTATAATGGGGATTTCTGGGCAATTCCCCCGAGAAAGTAAGAAGGGGAAAGCTTTCACTTCTGATAACAACCATCATTTCAATAAACAGCTTCAGAGAAAGCAGCCAGTTGTGGTGCTTTGGTCACTTTTATTTGGGTTTGGGCACTGCCAAAGTAGTCCTGCTTCAGCCTGTTCCTTGGCCAACTGCAGAAGGAAGAACAGCAGCAACAACATGGAACTGTATGTAGTTGCACTCATACTATGGTATACCTGTACCAGGCTTTCTTGTGTTGAGAGTTTCACTGGTCTTAGTTGGCATCTTACATTATTTGCTTGAGCACACACAGATAGAATCAATGTAAGCCACATCAGTCACATTGGTAGAAACCCTCAGCAGTGATTTTCTTGAGGTGTTGCCCATTCTGCAGTAATGCTGGAGTTTGTGTGAAGAGTAACAAGCTGTAGTTAAAGTTTATCTGCAAACAGAAAGTAGGCAGTGAAGAGAGGATTTAGGAACAGAAATATGAGTGTTCTTGGAAATCCCTGTTGAGCTTGCCTCTTATGCAGTGTTTCAGGTGACAGGAGAAGAGAGGTGATGTGACCATTTGGAAAC
The DNA here is from genome assembly GCA_013401335.1 of Brachypteracias leptosomus. Lineage (NCBI taxonomy): Eukaryota > Metazoa > Chordata > Aves > Coraciiformes > Brachypteraciidae > Brachypteracias > Brachypteracias leptosomus. Next base: position 3,106 of record VYZX01028961.1, on the reverse strand, counting down.
GGCCTTTCCCTGAGCCAGATAGCTTAGTGCAAAAGAGGCAACAAGCACCAGTGTAGTCCAGAAGCTGATATCCTGCAGCCCTCTAGTCCAGTACTTTCCTCATAAGGAAGATGTTCCACTCCCTTAATCATCTTTGTGGCTCTGTGCTGGACTCTCTCAAGCAGTTCTGTGTCCTTCTTGAACTGATTCCAGATGCAGTCTCACCAGGGCAGAGTAGAGAGGGAGTAGAACCTCCCTCAACCTACTAATCACACCCCTTCTAATCCACCCCAGGATGCCATTGGCCTTCTTGGCCACAAGGGCACATTGCTGGCTCATGGTCATCCTGCTGTCCACCAGGACCTCCAGATCCCTTTCCCCTGCACTGCTCTCCAACAGGTCAGTCCCCAACTTATACTGGTACCTGGGGTTGTTCTTGCCCAGTCCCCACATATGCCAATATTGTCATGCACAGAACAAATAAATAGCAATATTACAAATAAACCTTTTAAACTTCCTTCTGAGAGAGCAGTGGTGACACCCAGTAGTAGGTTTTGTGGGAAAAATTGTTTTCAGAAACTGATATTGTGAAGTCAGGAGACAATTTGGTCAAGGAACATGAGGAACTGCTAGTCTGTTGTAGTATCTGTATGACCTTGTCCTGAAATTTTTTTTGTTTCTTGCTCTTTGTAAGTTTTGCTAATATCAGTCTGAAGGAATTAGTTCCAGGGGATTGCACCCCCAAGCTGTTGCTTTTTTCCATTAATTATCACTAAGTGTGCTGCAATGTGTGCAGCACCACCCTGTTGTTTAGAGCCACTTGGAGATGCTGTTCCTGCCTGCCTCCTTGCCTGGCCTACAGTCTTTTAAATACAATCTGCAGCTCTTTTGCACAATCTCCAACTGACAGAAATGCTGGCTTGTTTTCTGGTTGTCTTGTTATTGACTTGGTGTGGCGTGCAGGAAAGACAATTAATTTCACCATAACCGTGAATGAGTTGCCATACTGATGGCAACTTGTGAAAGTAGCAGCTTTTGGAGTATAAAATTTGGACTAGAGTAAAGGTAATGATGAGTTCCCTAACGAAGCCATGGCAGCTGTGATAGCAGCCAGAAGGCTGCCAAGCCACATGTCTATACACCTTCAAGGGAAATAAATAGAACCTGTGGGGTTTTTGTACGAGCTGAATGAAGCAAAAAAATTCATAATTTCTTCTTTTTTTCTCTGCTGCCATTCATGACCTCCAACAATGAAAAGAACTGTGAGTGCAGGTGGTGGCTGAAAGCAGTTTTGTTCTTGCATCTGCCTGCACATGCTTCCTGATTTTAATCTTTCAGGGACTTCATTTCTCAAAAAAATAACAGAAAGTGAACAATACTGTATTTTGCCTTCTTAGATTTCATGGGAGTCAAGATTTTCTTCTTGCAGTCTTCATGGTTTAATCCATACTCTCCATTTTGTATTTATTCAAAAGGAAGTGGGTAAAATGCTCAGGGAAAAAACTGTCACCACTCTTCTATAGCTGTCATCTGATGGAAAGAACAGCCTGTTGTGTCTTACACAGCATACAAACATTTTCCACCACAGCATGATGAAACAGCCTTATCCTCATTACAGCTAATGTCAGTCTAAGGCTTCATACATTAAGAAGAGTAGTCTTCTAGCTTTCCTGCCATAACTTTTATCTTTTGGATGGATGATGAGTCAGGGGGCTGCAGTTATGCTTCACCAGCTCCTACTGTTGAAAGGAATGGATATGTTTTCTTTGGCAGAACCTAAATGGCTTTTTCTTGGTAAATACCATCCAGCCGCATGTGATGATTACTTTCAGTAAGTTTAAACATTGGTTTTGGAGGCAGGGATCACTGTTTATGTACTCAGTAATTACATGGTATTTACCACAGATATCCTACTGCTGCTTGTAACTTACCATATGATTAAATGACCAACATTTATCATCAGTGTGAAGTGTGCATTGCATGATATGTCTTCCACAAAGTAGAACAATATAGTAACTTAAGATCTCAGCCCTTTTAAAATTAGTTTTTGTTCTAGTTTAGTCCAAAGGAATTTTCTGTTTACTTCTTAGGACTCTTCCTCCAATAGTCATCAGGTGATTGTTGAAAGACTTATACATTAATTCAGAGTTTCTTTTAGATCATGCAGCATTGCATACTGAATTTCTGAAAGGTGACCCTTCCAGTCATTTGCTAATGTCCAAAAGACAAGAACCACATGTATTTTTGTATGTATTTTACTGAGGCATGGAAACACAAACCCAGTTTCATGCTTTTGTTGGTACATGCCTGCTGGTGCTTCAAGGCATTGTGCTAGGATTCAAGGGCTAGCAGGGCTAATGCCAGTATACAATAAAGTGTCCAGGCAACCCATCACAGCATGTGCATCTCACTGGTGATTCTACACTTCAACCTCTTAAAAATGTATTAACAAAAAGATCCATGAGACTTCTCAGAACTGTATTTACTAAAGTGTTTTGCAGTGAATGCAGGCAAATCAGCTTCCTACTGTTGACTTTTTATGCCTTTGACAAGAACTCTAAATAGCACAGCTACATTCTACCAATTGCCCAGCCATGGCTTGTTTCCACACTCTGTGGAACAGATGGATTATTACAGGTCTGAGATCTTCAGAGGAAAGGATTAATTCCCTTGTTCTCCTAAACCTCTGCAGGCACAACACCCAACACAGGTTCGCCCCTGCCAAGGTTCTTTTTCTTTAAGGGACAAGCCACATTTTAAAAACATTACTTGAATTGGAAGCAAATATTTTTCCTTTTTTTTAATTGCTATGACCATGAGAGAGATCATTCACTTTTCCCTTCAGAGCCCTGGTTCACACACACAAACACTATTTTTAAAGTTGTAATCGTACAGCTGTTACTTTTACTGCAACCTTTGTGTTTGAACTTGAGGCTAAGTATGCTTTCCAGGGCAGAAATTTTTCATCAGCTGGTTCAAACTACTATTGAATGTTTATTCTCCATTCATTCTTTTTGGTTGGGTTATTAAAACTTTGGACTTCGAACTGTGATACAGCACAGGTCCTAACAGGGAGATAGGGGAAAGCTTTTTTCTCTCATTAAAAAAATTTGTGGAGAGGTATCTC
>VYZX01028959.1:0-31025 GCA_013401335.1 Brachypteracias leptosomus | reverse complement strand
GCTTTTTATCACCTGATCAACGGCGGGTGGTGCTGGTTCTGCCCACACTAGCTCAGCAGCCCGCCCACAACCTGCCAGCCCCCAGCTCAAAAACCGCTTTTCCCGGCTTCGAAAAAGCCCCAAAAAGAGCTTTTCAACGGCCCTTTTGCCTTTAGATCCCTTGCCCCCTACAGTTTTACGTGCCTTGAAGCTGGTCTCCGCAGCAAAACTGCTCTAACATAAACTTAAATGCATTTAATAAATGACAATGGAACAACAAGAACAACAAACAAATAAAAATGTAGAATTTTCTTTCAGGTTCATCCTAGGTGTTCAGTCATCATCAAAGAAACTATGGGTTAAATATGTTCCTTCAGTAAGGATCTGCCCAACAAAGAAAATAAAAGCAGAATATTAACTGGAGAAAATTCCATCCTCCAATAACTTCTTTGAAAAATGTTAAGCCTCTGATTGTAAAGAAGAGGCATCACTGAATTTTACAAATAATTTTATTCCATTATCACATTTTATAGCTCTCTCAAACTTTTAAGATGTTAAAGTTTCTTTGGTTTTGATCTAAACGAATCATTTGATCAAATGGTTCTAAATTTCCAGTGTGGTTTTGCAGAGCCCCTGAAGGACTTATTGTAATTTCTATCAGGATAATAATAGTGTATGTTTTTCATGTTATTACTTGATATGTTAACAGATTTAAACAATTTCTGAAATCTCACTTTGGAATACAGAGACATATTAAAATATTAATCTACTAGAATGAGTACTCTTGTCTGTAAAGTGTCCAAACTGGGGGTTTTTATGTTATTATTATGTGCTACAGCATATACTCTCATTGAAAGCGTATAAAGCCCTGCAAATTTTCCTTTACTGGAACTGTTCAAAACACATCTAACTTTGTATACATTTATAGCTGCCAATGAACTGGAACAGTAAAGAAAATGAAACCCTCGTGTAGTGATACAGGTAATGGACAGTTCTTAAGGTGACTGTATTTCTCATTACAGGTTTGTAAGCTCAGAAATTATACTGGATGTCACCACATGCTGCTCAGATGTATCAGCTACTGAACAGATTTTAACTAGGAACAAAAAGCAAAGGATGTTTTGAAATGCAAATTCAGATCTCATATTTCCCCTCTATACTTACTATTTAATCTTCCCAAAATGTCTGAATAAAACCACAAAACATCACAGCCGTGCTTAATTTCAAAGCATCAAACTCCTTTAATTTAAAAAGCAGCTCAATTGTTATTTGTTTATGAGGAAGCTACAAAGACCTACATTATAACCACTCACTGATTAAGTTCCAAGCATATAATTTTGTTTCTATATTTCAAAATGATGAGTAGTCCTTTCTGACTATGGAGAATTTAGTACTATTTAGTGAATATTCTCCTTGTTCAGTATTCCCTTTTCTAACATTTACTTAATAACAGCTAGTTAGATTCAGTTTAGTTGTGGGTTGCATTTTTTATTATTATTACTGCTCATTTCCATACCAACTTGCAGCAAATGTGCTCATATAGCATAGATAATTACATTTGATTTTCACCCTTAATGAAAGATAAATAATTTGGCAGTCCTGCCTCATGTATTTTTTCTATTTCAACACAACTCATTGTTTGGACTAGGTCTTTTTTTTAATATAGCTTTGTAAGCAGAATAAAATGTGTTTCTTAGATCAATTATGTAGCTTCTGATGCTAGGTACTGCTATTTATATTAGAGATTTGCATATGATCATTAAGCATTACATTATAGTTTAATCATAATGATATAGTTCTTTGTTTACAAACCAAATAATTTGCTATATAGGCAGAACATTTTCAAAAGAAAGAACAGAAGCTACATATATAACAACCAAATAGAATAAAAAGCACTAGTCAGTTCTAATTTCCATTAGACCCCATTTCTTCTTGTCAACAACTCTTAATGCAAAGAGACACAAGTCAGGGCAGGGCAGGACAGGAAAACAAGGTCAGAGATATTTGTGTAATAATTTCTATTTTCAAATCAGATTTTACTTCAAGCTATTAGTCTTACAAATTTCAGGTAGCTATTATGGTTTCACAGAATATGAAGAAGTGTTTGACAGAAAATAAAAATTTTAACAAATTGACATTTGTACTTAAAACTGCGGTTTCAAGAGTAATCACTTTTAATTTTATAATTGCTGGAAGGAAATGTAGTAAACTGCCAGAAAAAACAGACAGTTCTACTTCAATGCTCTCCAGTGACCATGAATGATGCATAAAGATGTTGAGTGCCACCCAGAACAGCCAGACAAAAAAAGATAACAAGCAGCTTGGCATTTTTGGTTTATGTGCTCCAGCAAATTTTCTACAAAAGTGGGACACCACAAAATAAGAACAAAAGAGGCAAAGTGGTTTAGGCAGGTCAAAGGGTTGTTTTATTATCCTACATTACTTTAGCTGCTGTAAGAGAGATTTATAAAGGAAAAATAAATACTGAAAGAACTGGATGGAGTGAGGAGGGAAGCAAATGATCTTCCAATTCATCTTTTGCTTAATAATCCTTACTAAGATAAATTCAGTAAGAAAAACATTGGGTTCTAATCAAAAGTGAAATGGTTACAGTTAAGGAGTAATATGAGAAAATTGTAAAGCTAAACCCAAGAAATTAAATGTTTTAAAGGAAAATCATTTTTTGAGGAAATGGCAAAGTTTAATCTAAAATATTCTCACGGAAACCTCCATGAGACCAGTATACTTAGTTTTGATTGTGTGCTTTTCTTCGGTCTGCAAAAACTGAAGCAGGTATCAGCATAATTCTGGCAGCAAAAGAAACAAGTCTACAGGTGACAGAGTGGATGTGCAGCTGAATAAACCATTGGATTAGAGCACTGCTGTGCAACAGTTTTTATACATTAAGACAAGCTGTGTGGCTCAGACTGGGAAAAGGAAATTCCAGACATGTAGCTGCCTGGGGCCACCACCAGATTATAACATTTAAGTATGAAAAGGTCAAGGAAGAGTCAGGGAAACAAAAATAGGAATAACAGTTAAGTACTTGAGCAACTAATATGATATTGGGCTAAAACTCCTCAGACCTGGTAGCCAAATCTAAAGCAAGATTTCCTACAGAGAAAGTCAATGAGATCAGGATGAGCAAGAGAGAAAATAATCAAACCTACAAACTGAATTAGCATTAAATCCGTTATTTCTTTGTCAACACACAAAATTAGCTGTCTTTGAAAGAATCTATACCTATTCCAAGTATACTTTGTAAACAAGACACTGCTGCAAAGCATTTTACACCCAAGAAGGGGGAATACATGAAATGGTTGATAGTCTCTGTGTCAGGCAACTAGCATAGTAATGCACAAAATACATTTCAGATAGAGCTGAAGATTTCGTACAGGTAGAGTTTCCTCTGCTCAAACTCTGAATTAACTTCTTCCAGTCAAATAAGGTAGATAGAAAAACTTTATTCTAACATAACATCTGGAAAATTATATGAACCCAGAATACTAGACATGATAAATTCACTATTCAAACACTGTAGCATGTTTTACGTATTAGTCTTTGGGAGATCATGTACTGACTTCATGTACAAACTTGCAGAAAAGTGATTCATATGTTTCAGTCTGTGCATCTCTAACATAAAAAAATATATTCTCCATCTATAATCCATGGAGAACATGTGTCCCTTCAAAACAACTATTTAGATCAATTATGGATTCACTATTCTTTCCAGTTTGTTGGAAAATAATTGGAGAAAAGAGAAAGCTAGTGGCTAAAGCCCTCCTGAGCACCCAGAAGAACACTAAGCTGTCAGGTTATTACAGAACACATTAGTATTAGATGAACCTCAGGAGAAACAGACAGGCTATTGCTGAACCAAATAGCTAAGAATGTAAAAAAGGGTGATGGGATGAAGAGGAGAAAGTCAGGATAGAGCTTATGTTTTGAGTACTACTGTCTCCAGCACTTTTGTTTCTCTTTACTGTAAGGAGTCACAGATCTTTGTAATTACAAATGCTACATTGTTTGGAAAACTAGAATATTTTTAAAGAAAGACCCATTATATCTATGTCGTTGAGCCTGTGCAAGACTGATGCTACAGCTACCTGCGCATAGAACTTCAGGGAGGAAGAGCTCTAGTTTTGCATAATTAGCTGATTTTGGTTGTTCTCAATATATCACATTTCATTATTTAGAATAAAACTTCTTATAAAATCATTATTCTGTTTATATTTAATAAGTTTGCCACTGTATTTTCATTTGCTGCATAAACAATACCCTTCCAAATCATTGCAAAATCTTACTATATCTGAGGCTGAAATGAGGACTGAGGATTGTAGAAAAGAAACTAAGAATAAGTATATTCAATAACTCTTTAATTGATACAATGCTGCCTTGGGATATTCAAAAACAATTTGTGTTTTCACTGTGACCCAGAGAGTACAGATGAGCTTACACTGTTTCTGTTATGTTAGTGAATTGAGCAGGTGGATTCACTGTTCTCAAAGGTGGTATTGTAAAAGGCAGATAAAAGATGATGTGCCTCTGTTCCATACAGTGTCACTACTTGTTCCTTCTAGCCCACCTGTCTCGTGTCATCTTGCCTTCTTCTCTTGGAAAAGCCTTCCCACTTGCCTTTCCTCTTTATCTTTTATCCATACCAGAAGACAACATGTCCCTGCAATATTTCACTACAGTAGGTCCTAAGAGTCCTAGATGGATGCTAATCCCTTTGCTGCAGCTGCCAAAAGCTGCATGGGGCCTGAAGCAGCTGAGCACTGATTTTGGCTGAAGCATCACACCACAACAGCAGCTGCATGGGCTGCTCTACCTCCAGTCCTGATCTGACATGAATCCTGGGACAAGGATGGTAGTAGGACCACTAACATTTTGTGCCACGAACTAAAGGCACAATAGATTGTTATAGGCAATAACGAGGCAATAACACTCATACTCTCAGGCAACTTTTAAGGAGTACTTGGATCTTGTGCCAGTTCTCTGCACAAAAGAAAATGTCATCTGCAATGAATATGAAAAAACTATGAACCAGGCAGCAATGTAAATTTCCTGTTATCACTTTGAGGCACAGTTTTTCATTTAGTTTATAAGAAAAAAAAAAAAAGTGAAGGTTCAAAAAATGTGGAGGTATTTTTTTTCTGAGATACAACATTTCTTTTCACACTTAAAAGCAGAAGAATGTGAAATAGTATTTGCTGTACCAGAAGGAACCATTTATCCTCTGCAATTCTTAAATACTTAGGACATCATATTTTAAATTCAGAAAAGATCTTGCACATTGTGGGCTATAATCTAGCTAACAATATAGAGGGGATCTATTCCTCATCAAAATAGCTTTGATGCTACGAGAGGAAGACAAATAAGGAAAGAAAAAGAAATCCAAAACATAATGAACACAGCCAATTTTACAAATCTCTGGTTGGGAAACACATTGGCATATACCTTGTGAGCTTGAAAAGTAAAGACGATTTGTTCTGTCTCAGTATAAACCAAGTAGATTTAAAAGGACCAGACTATGACTTTCCCAAGAGCAGAGAGATACAGTGTTCAAGAATGTCACTCCAGAAAGTACATCAGGAAAACCATGGCTCAAAGACCTCTTGACACTCTATTTCTTGCCCATTTCTATCTCCTAAACACTTCATTCATTATTGAGTCAGAGCTCTGAACCTATAATTTTTCTGTCATTAGAAACAGGTCAAATTGGCTTTCTTCTTAGGGAAAATCTGGCTCCAAACCATTGTTTTTGAACAAGTTTCTGGTTATTATTTTATCTTGTACAGCCTTAATTTTTTAAAAAATGTATGTTTCCACCTACTGCTCAAAAGACTTCACATCACTGAGGACTCCCTGTTCTTACAGCACATTTCAAGTTCAAAGACTTTCCAGCAAATTTTACTGGAAATAAACAACAACATAACCTTGGTAAGTTGCATATGGCAGAAAAAGATACTTCTTTGACGGTTTATGATACCATAGAATGTGGTTCCTGTACAGATATTCATAATGTTGCTTGTCAGACTTCCAGTCATGAAGAAAACAAAATTTGACATTGGCAAAAACTTGCTTTTCACAGTCTAGGTTTTTATGATCACATAATTTTGGTCAGTTTTAAAAAAAATGCTTATGTTTGTATGTGCATGAGAAATGGAAGAAAAGCATAGTCTCGATGCTTGACAAAGACAAGGACTGCAAACCACTCCTGGTGAGAATGAGAGACAAGCACCATGTCAGCTATAGTAAGCTAGAAAATCCCACTTTCTCTGGATGAGTCCTCTCTTGGGTAGCCAATGTACATTGAAAATGTTAGGAAAGATGCTATTTCGTAAGCCATAGAGAAAAAGAAATTTTAGTCTCTAAAGACTGCAGGAATTTCAACTTTTGTATTGTAATGGTATTCTAACTGTGGCACAATGCTCTATTATTTTATAATAAATTCTTAACCATACCACTAATTAATCCAGCCATTTACCTTATACCTTTCTCCATGTACTTATTCTTTATTTCGAGAGTTTAGCCTCTCAAGTTTTCTTTAAATTTAATCGTGCAACTAGGCCCTTCCTAAAAGCTCAGGAGGAACATTCTCATGTATCCACTTAAAATGTAGATTTTCAATTAAATAATTCAGTCAAACCAAACTTCTTCACAACAGTGCAATACACCGTTCATCAGTAATCACTATTTCCCCATCAGATTCTATTTTTCAGTCTAAACTGCTCTATCTGAATGAAGATTTGCAAAAAAGACATTATGTCTCAGAAGCTATTGGAAAAATATAAATGTTGCATATACACCCTGAAAAATATTGCCTCATCAGTTCCAGACTCCAAACTAGTTTTTGCTCATACAGATACAAAGAGTAGGGTTTTTGACAGGATCTCCAGCAATTAGAAAAAATACACAGTAATCAAATCAATATAGTGCCAACAAAATTGCCTTCTTATTCCATACCATTAAGAGTCTCACTTTATCCTGCACACTGTAAAGGAAGGATTTGGTTGAATGAATCTTTTTATTTATTATAGTCATCATTTGCCACTATGATTGTTTTCCTCATGCTTCTTAAAACAGTACTTTTACTTTTTTGTTTTTGTCTCCTAGCTGCTGGAAAAAATAACACAAATAACCTGGATAACATGTAAGATAGAAAAGTAATGCACTCAAAATGAGATGGAATGCAGAGCTGCACAAGGCTGGCAAGACTCAGAAAACTAACATACATGTTATTTGGGGCAGGATGGGAATTTTATCCCTTTCTAGAAAACACAAATATCACACTATAATTCACATTTGAAACAGAGTACAAAACTTCCATAAATTATAGTTGCTCATGAATTTGATATGTTTAGAAGCTAATTGATGTAAGATTCTTTTGCAGATGATTGTTTAATGGTGCATGATATTTATTTTTTTTTTTACACCTAGAATACCTGTCTCAGAATAAACTCTTGTCTCTTTATCTGACCAATCTTTATTCTTTAAGATGGACAACTTCTCTCTCACATAAACCAGAGAAACTGTGGTTTTCCAGTAAAAGGAAAAAATAATATCTCTCCTATCATCAACTGTAATCTCCAACTGGCAGAACAATGAGGTGGTGGACCCCCAGAAAAGATCTCTTTGGGGGAAGCACATTAAAGTGAGAAAAAAAAACCAGCCAGGATATGATAAGCTCCAGCAATCCCCAGGCAATGATTAGCAGCTGACATATGTTGCAAGAGCAGCAAAAATGCTAAAGCAAGAACTGGTGAAAAAAAAAAAACCAAACCACACACCAAAAACAACAAAAAAAACCCAAAACAAAACCAAAATCAACCCAAACAAACAAACAGATCCCAACAAAAGCAATAGCCTTAGGAAGTTGCAAGGAACTTCTCTGTGGAGATCTTCCCCTATTACTTGGGTCACCTCCTTTCCGGCTGTTGCATGAAAGCTACACCTTTGACATTAATGAGAGCAGGACAAGGCACCATGAAAATTTCCTCTTGTTTAAATCATGTGTTCAAATAATGCTACTACTGTTCAAGACATAAGTAAATATAGTAGTTCCTTTCAATGCATTTCTCTGCCACATTTAGTGAATTGAAATAGTTTTTTGTGGTTTTCAGTGCAGTTAGTATTTGAGCAGATCAGGAATCTTATATTCCCACAATATAAACACAAACCAGTACATGCACTTCATTCAGGTTTACATGAGTGGTGGAGTAAAATGTAAGTATATTTCTGATCCGTTACATCTTCTCCCATCTCTGTCAGGAACAGAAAGCATTTTGCAGCACTGGAATTGCATGGCTCCTAAGCAAAGAACATGATTGCAAAAAAGTAGAAAAACAAGAGTCAGAAGAGTCAGTCAGCTCCTCCAATAACAACATTGATTTTGTGGATTTAAGACAATTAAGCTGCAAGAACCAATTTCATTTAAGCAAATTGAAAGAGAAAATTATTTTATATTTTTTTATTATTTTCTTGCGCTACAAAGAAAGCCATATTATACACACATATTGAAATTGAGAAAATTATATTATTTTCTACAATAATATGTCTCAAGAGTAATAATAATATGTCTCAAGAATGTCATGAGAACAAGTTTTCCTAGGAATATTAGAAAATTGTGCATTTCCCTGACAATATCCATCAAGTCTGTGCTTCACATCTTCAATTTTAAGACTGTGAGAGATGAATAGAAAACGTAAACAGAAAACAAGCTTAGTGTTATTTGCATTTCTACTGTTTAGTTTTCTAACCACCTTCTGTGCATGTAGGACCTTTGAGTTTTCTTCAAAAGAACTTTCAATATTTTAAAATGTGTTTTTCCACAGAATAGATTAAAGTGTCCAGATTTTATAGGGCGTTTTCCTTAAAATTTAAAGGAATTAAAAAAAACCAAAAAAAGTATTTCCCATCCAAGCTCAAATGAATTCAGTATGTTTAACTTTAATCAATAAGGCCTATGAATGCAAAACACAGACTCAAGGTGTAGGAGTAAGCATGTCTGAATACAAATCAACCATCATCTGAATAAAGACTTTTCTCATCTCTGTAACAAAGTGCTTCAGTTAAGGAAATTTTGGAAAAACAAGATATTATTGAACATACTAATAAAAATCCAAGCAAATCTTTTTACAGTTTGCGATTTTCTAATGAATGTTTCTTGTGTTTTAGTATAAAGATTAGTCCATAACAAGAAAAACTTAGGTTGTTCTTATCTAGGATCTATCCTCTGTGCTTAAAATCCAGGCTGAATGTACTGAAGTAACATACAACTTCCAAGTGGTAACCTACAAGAAAATAGCATAAGGTCTTGTCACACAATATTAATTATCTTATTTTTTTGTTAAGTATTTCAGCCTGGAAAAAAGGTTTTCTTCCTATCCAAATAGAGGTCAATGGAAGGTGAGGATGTGCAGTCCAGTCATCAGTTATTTATTTGGGGACTTTGACTATTGTAATACAGACAAGGCAGGATCAGGTCAATTTAGTTCTCTAGTAAAATTAATAAAGAATTTGACCAATGGCCCCTTTGTGTTGAGAACAAAAGCAAGCCTCCAGGTTTCCATAGAGCAAGGTATACAATATATATAATAGTTCTCATTTATTCAAAAATCACAGGCTGAAGTAATAAAAGACCTAGCCTAAAATAGAGGCATAAAATAGCACACTAAGACGAAACTGTAGCTGACAGTTTTTGACACCACTTACTCTGCACAGATCATAAAAAGAAGGAAAAATCATAGTAGGACATAGCTAAATGAATGTTCAGTCCTGCACCTGGAAAAGAATAGCAGCTCAAAAATTCAAAAAACAGTAACATGTTTATGAAGATATTTGCATTCCTACCAAATGTTATTCAAACCTCCCTGATACTATTGCAGGTAAAAAAGAAAAAAAAAAAAAAAAAAGAGAAAGCAACATGCGTTTGTCCCTTTATAAAGAAATTAGTATTTTCTATGGTTGATCTCACTTCTTGCATATGTCTGTAATTTTCTGTATATTTTAGAGCTTCTTCTGCTTTGCAAATCTCTTATGGAATATACATTTTATAAGGATGATGTTTCTTAAAGGAATTCTAGATGTTTCTTTAAGGAATTCATTGGTCATCTACCTCAGTTATTGGATGAAACTCAAATAGAGTTAAGGAAGTTTCTGCAGCTAGCAGATGCTTAGTCTCTACTTGAATATTTAATGTATTTTGTATCATACAAAGCAGAAGGACGTCAAAGTCCAACTATATGATAGGCTGATATTTTTCCCCTTTGAGGTCAATGAATTTGCAACTCTTATGATCAGACAAAAATCTAATAATGGAATCTACATTCTTGGCAGCATCTGCATGATTAAAACCTTTATTGTACCATAAAAGATATCACAAAATATGGAAATAAAGATCACTGTTCTGTAGGGTGTTGTTAATCACTGATGGCTGTAGTGGGTCTGTCTGAGCTGATTTTCCCCATACAGCCTTCATGCTGCAGTACTGGAAGCCAGAAGGTGTTGATAACACACAGCCTTGTTTTGACGGGGTGTGTGTGTGGGGGGGCAAGATTTGGGAGGGGATACAACCCGGACAGCCGACCTGAGCTGACCAATAGGATATTCCATACCATATGACGTCAGCTCAACTATAAAGGGAGGAGGACGGGGGGGATTCTGGGAAGACATTTGTCCTCCGAGCAACCGGTACGCGTTCTGGAGCCCTGCTTCCCGGGACAGGCCCGACACCGCCTGCGGATGGGAAGTAGAGAGTAACGGCTTTGTTGCTTTTGCTTCACGCGCGCGCGACCTTGCTTTCTCTGCTGTTTATTAAACTGCTTCTTATCATAACCCACGGGTTTTCCTTTTCCATCTTACTTTCTCCCCGCTTGCCTTGCTGACGGAGGTTTTGGTGGGGGGCAGGGGGAGTGATAGAGGGACTAGGGGTGGGCACCGGGCACCCAGCCAAGGTAAACCCACCACATGGCTTATATCCAGAAAAATATTTCAACACCAAAAGTATTTCACAAATGTTTCTGAAATACACATACAGATACTTGATTTTTATATGCATAAATATATATACTTATACACAACCTTGCGTGTGTAGGGTTAAAATCCTCCTAGTCTGGGTCATCAGTACATTTTTACAATGAAGGTTATGTAGACTCTGAATTAGCCTTAGCCTTAGTAGCCTGAGTACAGATAGCTTCACAGACATAGGAGAAAAGGTTGTAAAACCTTCCACAGAAGGTAGAAGCGTTATTTGGCTCCATATAATTTCAGACATAAAACTAGTAATATCAAGTCAGGAAGTACAGCCTTATGTGATTCTTTCAAAAGTCAGTGCACACAGATTTCTTGGGCAAAATGCTACGCACTAATTGTTTGTCACTGAATCATAACATCAGGTCTGCCTGTCGAAAGCAGAGAATCGAAATGGTTGAGGTAGAAATTATTTCATTTTTTTCCACATTCTTCATGTGTTCTCTGCTAACCTTGTTACAAAACTGCTTGATGTGAACACAAAGCTTGATCAAAACAAAGTAGCTTAATATTTGAAATGCTGAGAGCTACTTCCAAAATAAGACAAATAGCAATGTCTCATAATGACCTTGACAGCAATATCTGCTATTCCAGAAGGCCTGGTACATACTGAAACTTTGATCAGTTTCACAAATTACACAGATATTTTGTCTTAGGTTTGAGGTCTTAGCTATAAAATGAAGGACAGATAATTAGTTTATAAACTGTGCTTGTAGGCAGAAGCAGGTCATCACAGTAGGTTACTGTTATCACAAGCAGGAATATAACACAAATATACAATAACACAGTATAGGTAAATATAAATGCATCATTTTCACATTTCTTGATGACGATTATTATTATTCATATGACAATAAAAATATACATAGATTTCACTGGAAAAAAAAAAGATTACAAAGTTCCTGCTCTGGGTTGATAGCAATTTACTGTTTCCTAATCTCTGCTTTTTAGTACTCTCCCTGCTTAAACTGTAGTCCCCCCTTAACTCTTTGGTGTTAGGACAATTACTGCTTTTTCCTATAGTATTTCATAATAACCACAGCAAATATGAAACAGAGTTTTCTATATTAACAATATCTTTAGTGATAGCTTAAGATCATATTTCTTATGAAATGCTGTGGAAAAGGCTTTCTATTAGACACACCATGAAACCACTTTGAGGAAACAGAATAAATATCAGTAGAAAAGCATCCAAAAAATCACTGGGTTTGACTATATGGCTTCAATTTAATTGGACTTTCCAGTAAGGATGTGTCTCATCTTCTTAACTTTTCTGTATCTATACCTTTAATGAATTAGGCACAAAATGTTTTTGACAAGTTCAAGTTCTGGAAGGTGAATGAAACCACTGAGGACTGGAGCCTGTAATTCCTGGCAATATTAAACTCTGCTTGAAGGTAAGAGAATCGCGACTGGGCACAGAAGGCTGACACCTTATATTGCAAGTTACATTCTTATTCTTCAAATGTAAAGCAAAGAATGATTCACTGACATCAGTGAACCTCCATTGAATCACAGAATCATAAAATCATTTAGGTTGAAAAATACGTTTAAGATCATCATGTCCAACCATTAATCTGACTCTACCAAATCTGCTGCTAAAACAGCTTCGTAAGCACTATATCTACAAAACTTTTAAGCAAGCCTAGAAATGGTGATTCTACCACTTCCCTAGACAGCCTGTTCCAGTGCTTGATAATCCTCGCAGTGAAGAAATTTTTCCTAATATCTAATCTAAACTTCCCTTGACACAACTTGAGGCCATTTCCTCTTGTCCTATCACTTGTTACTTGGGAGAACAGACAGGCATCCACCTTTCTACAGTCTCGTTTCAAATAGTTGTAGAGAGTGATAAAGTCTCCCTTGAGCCTCCTTTTCTTCAGACTAAATAACCCAGTTCCCTCAGGTGTTCTTCATAAGACCTGTGCTCTAGGCCCTTCACCGGCTTCGTTGTCCTTCTCTGGACCTGCTCCAGCACCTGGATGTTTTTCTTGTATTGAGGTGTCCAAAACTGAATGTTTTGATACTCAAAGTGTTACCTCACCAGTGCCAAGAAAAGGGAAACAACCACTTCCCTAGTCGTGCTGGCCACACTATTTCTCATACAAGCCAGGATGCTGTTGGCCTTTTTGGCCACCTGGATACACTCTTGACTCATATGCCAACCAGTACCCCCAGGTCCCTTTCTGTCAGGCGACTTTCCAGCCAGTCTTCCCCAAGACTGTAGCGCTGAGTGGAGTTGTTTTGTCCCGAGTACAGGACCTGTCACTTGGCCTTGTTTAAGCTCATACTATTGGCCTTGGCCCACTGATTCAGCCTGGCAGGGTCCCTCTGTAGAGCCTTTCTACCTTCTATGACTAAGTGAAAAACAGACAGAGAGGTCCAAGAGCTCATATTGCTAGCTAGGTGCCATTTAATGCTGCCCAGAAAACAAATGTTCTGACTGATGTTTTCGAATGTCAAACTGACCTCCTTGGAGTTTTCTGTTAATGCACACGCAATGAACACTATTCTGCCTCTTGCAAATGAAACAATGAAATATATTCATCAGGTTAAAAGACCAGCAAACCTCATAAATCTGTTAAAACAACAGAAGTGCAATGAATAGACAATGCAGAGAGGTGGAGCATTGGCAATGCGTTTGCTGGACAGAAAAGAAAATGGTATGGATGTTTCTTGTCAAAAACTGAAATTCTGGCATACTTTCTTGAAACATTGTCTAGGGAATGAGAACTGTGATTCCCAGCTATGTTGCATTATCCATAAAGGTATGGAGCCCATCTTCACTGAGGACTGACACTTTGCGAATGCAGCACAACAGAAAAGAATGTAATCACAAGTGACACTGTCAGCTACAAGGAAAGCACCACTCAGCATTTCCCATCTTCAGCAAAAATGATTGACATTAGAAATATTCAGTTACCATAAGCAAAAAGTACTCACAATAACTTCTCTTCCTATTTCAATATAATTTTCAGCTGACTGTAGGTTAAAATTTCAGATCAGCCTCCTCTTTTTTATCTTTTGATTTAATTCTAAAGACTTAAGAGAAATTTGACTTTGCACAGCAGTCAGCTTAAATACATCTAAATATACCATAAGCTAGAAAACATTTCCAGCTATTGGGAGAATGCTGTGTGTAAAACTGAAAAATTCTGAATACTGCTATTTATCAAATAGATTGGAGTTGCTATTGAACTGTATTGACAATTAAATGCATAGTATTAATACTTTAAACAGACATCCAGGCAACAATATACCAAGATTTTTTCCAGTCTTTCAGTAGTTGACATGAATTCTGTGAATGACCTTCAGAAATAAGCATCTGGGATGCACAATGCAATTCTCAAAAAAAAAAAAAATCTCTAAATATTTTTCTGGTAGACTAAAACTAAGCATATCAGGAGCTAGCTAGTTAGTTGCTTTTCCTCTGTTAAAAAAAACGGCTATATCTGTTCCAAAGTGAAGAAAAAGAGCCTCTTCCCAGCATCTCTCTACATTAAAACACTGATGGTCAGTGAGGTATAAATGTCAGCCTGGTGGGCTTAGGTGTAGCCAAAGATTAAAAGCTGGACCCAGAGCACATATAGTAGTTTAAAATGACACTTGCAGAACAGAGAATCTCAGCTTTGCTGTAGGCAATTTACTTAATTCTAGTAAATGGACAATTGACTAGAGTAGCATAAAAGAGAGTCATCAATCATCTACATAGTTTAGGAACTGCATAATTACTACCAATTCAGGTAAGTGAAAACTATGGGAAATAGACAATAGCCAAACAGATTTTTCAGCAGTCAGGCCCAAATTAGGGAAACAGGAAATCATCAAATAACTGACAAAATCACATATATTCTCTAGATTAAGCATACTTCTTCTGTATAGTTTCTACATATAGAAATAAATACATTATTTAGCTTGATTCAAAGATACTAAGGTTCTATAGTAATATGGACAATGCAAGAATTTTGAGAACAGAAAAAAATCGTATGAGAACTGTAGTAATTTTTTAACTAATTTTCATAAATAAGCCTTTTACTGTCAAACAAGGTATTATTTCTATATTCAAATAAGTGCATAGGGAGGCTGTAGGGTGTATTTTCTGTACTTCTTCAACGGAATATTAAATAAATTTAAAAAAAAACAAAAAACAAAATCATATATACAAGAAGTTTTTTGTCAGTTTGATGTATTATACTAATATCTGTTTTTTGTGGTGCACTCGTCATCAATAGATTGACAGACAGTTCCTTCCATTTAACAAAATAAAATCTACAATTAATGAATGTAAAATGCAAGACTCTATAAATCCTACCTTAGATTTAAGAGGCCAAGTTTTTAACTGTGTTCAAAGGTAAATAGTAGTTTATATATAGTATTTCCTCCACATTAAGATTACACAAAAATTGCAGTGTTATTTTGACCATGAGAGTTTTACAGTGCAATAGGAACATGGCAGCGAACACACTTCCAGGCTTGCTCCAAGTTTGTGATTTGCAGATTCATCACAACATCTTGTGAAACAACGCTAATTAAGGGCCAGCTGAGATGTGGAACATATGAATAAATTCCAAGCACTAATGTGAGTAAGAAAGGTGTAGTGAAAACTTTCACTAATAAGAAAAAAAGCTTGAAAATGTAAGGAACATGTCACGTGAAGTATTAGGTCTACTGAAACGTTCAGCAGAGGGAACCTATATTTGTACCTGTCTCATGTATCTCTACAACAGACAGAAGAAATTTAGAAATATAGACTTTTATGGTAGGAAAGAAATTACATTTCTATTTGCATTAATTATTGTTAAAAACCTAGTTAAGAACCAAATAATAGAATACTCTGAACAATAGCAAGCGTTGCGATTGTCAGTCCTTACAGGCTTTTGAGCATATTTTCGTAAGTCTTAGAACTATGTATTAGAAAACTTGGAAGGTATTTCACCTACAAGTCAGACTTGGGAATTGTATGAAGCAGAAAGTGAATTATATAAGCTAATACCTCAGTGACATCATACTTTCAATATTTTACTGTTAGACTTCTGATAGCAGGAAATAAATAAAGAGACAGTAGTCTGGAACATAAAAAGTCACAGAAGCCAGATATGGACAGAGGCTAGGAATCATAGATTCCTGAGGCCTTCCTCACCATCATCTCACTAACCAGTGAACTCCTGTCACATTAGGACTCCTAAAGACTCAAAGTAAGTTGAAATCCTGAAAGAAAATTCTGTAATGTATGAGATACAATTATCAGATAACAATTACCAGAAAACAATTTTAGATGTTCCAGATCTCCAGTATTGACCAATACCCAATATCCAGAAGTTAAACAAATTATTTTAGGCAGGGTTAGCTGGGGAAAAAAAAATCCTGCAGTAAGACTTGACAGAAAGGTATACAAATTATGCAGAAAATATAAAGACAAATCAAATTATGGCTCATTGCAGGCTGTCAATATTCAACTCCCAGTATTTATTGCAAAACAACCAAATAAGATTTTCTAGCTTGATGTTAATTTATACCACTTTGGCCATATGAAGACTGGTATAGGAAAAACCATATAATGGATTTCACATTTACCATCAGAGTCTAAGCTTGTGGCTATAGTGAACAGAAGGAAGATACCTGAAGAAATTAATGTAGGAAATGTGCTACTCTAGTGTCTTTCTTAAACATCACCTGTAAGGTAGAGAGAAGGAAATGAACAGAGCTAAGCAGTAGATCAACATGTAATGACATCTAGTTCAGCTATTCATTATTTCTTACCAAGAAGCAAAGGGAAAAAAAAGGGATCCTCTCAGAACTTTTTACAGAAGGCTCAATCTCGGGGAGAAAAAGCTGAGCTGCAGTGTTACATATAATGATGATGAACTTGAGTAAATAGAAAGACTGAAGAAATATTTTTACTGGAGCTTTAGCCTTGAGCTTCCATGAGTTATGGAAAAACAGCATTTTCTGATACTATAATTTTCCCAACTATCTCTTTCTGTTAGCCCCAACTCCATTTTTTTCTAGCTTCTTTACAAATCTTATCCTAATGCACTTTTTTTCATTTTGGCCCTCTTTCTCTCCCTGTTACTCTGAAGTACTGTAACTGATAAAACCAGTCAAATTAATAATTGCTAGCACTGTTACAGCATACAATGTAACTCTACACTAAAGCCACAGGCATGCAAGCTACTGTACAAAATGGATAGTTACCACTATTATCTTTAGGTCTGCATTAATTTGTTTCATTTCAACTTTTTGATTGGGTTTGTTGTATGATAGACAGCCCATGTCCATCACACACGTGGACTGTATCTTTCTTCAATATATTTTGCCTGATGAGCCTTGCGATCAGTGATAATTTACAAGGCAAACTAGATTAAGAAGTTACGTCTATAATATGTTAGTTTAAATACAAGTAAAGGATTTATCAAGCTGAAGTAGATTGCACAATAAAAGTCACTGTGTTATTAAGAAATTCAGAGAAAAGTGTATTGCCAAAAATAAAATAAATTCCTCCTGTTTCTTATCAGTCTTTCCTTGATAGCTTAAACACATGTATGAATAACTTAGGACATCATAGCTGTTCCAATACGGTATATCTTAAATTCACATCTGTCTAATTCAACACTTTTTCCAACAAGTGACTTGAACCTACCTATATCATCACTGTCAGAATCTGGATGAAAACACAGTTGGGCAGCTGGAAGAGTTAAGTACCTTAAAAGCAGAATGTTGCATAAACAGATCCTTTCTAATGTACACCAGCATATTACCGTGGCCTAAAGTTCTATTGTGTATCACAGAATTACAGAATGGCTGAGACTAGAAGGGACCTCCAGAGATCATCTGATCCAAACCCCTTCCCAAAGCAGGGTCACCTCAAGAAGTTGTCCAGGATCATGAACAAACTGCTTTTGAGTATCGCCAAGGATGGGGACTCCACCATCTCCCTGGGAAACCTGTGCCAGCACTCAGCCACCCTCACAGTGAAAAAGTGTTTCCTGATGTTCAGAGGGAATCCCTTGTGTTTCAGTTTGTGTTCACTGCCTCTTGTCTTGTCTTTAGGTGCCACCAGAAAGAGCCTGGTTCTGTCCTGTTTTCACTGCCCCTTCAGGCATACGTATACATTAAAGACACCCTCCCTGAGCAGATGGACAAAGGTACAGATCTCCTGCACTTCCTTTCCTCCCCCACCCCTGCTTTCACCCCCGTGGGAGAGAACAGCAGTAGCACTGAGAAACCAGTGCAAGCAGAAACAGAAAAATGGCTGTAAACTGGGAAGAAAAAATAAATATTTTAAAAATGACAAATTCCCCCTTGAGGTTCAAAACTAACTGAACTGTAGCTCAACAAATGACCCCTAACTACCCACAGGAACAAAGGCCCAGCCAAGAAAATAAGAATGAGACTGCTGCTTTGGAAAAGGCACTAACACACAACATGTGCAGAATATTTGGGAGGCTCCTGCTGATTTAGTTAACAAAGGAATCAGTGTTTTTTCTTTCCTGTACTTGTTTCTAGGCCTTTAGAAGCTACATTGCAATGCTTAAAAAATTCTTACAGCACATAATTTGACAGTATTGTTTACTCAGTGCTGACAAATACATTATATACATTACACAACAAAGAAATAGGCTAGTGCATGACCTATACATTGCACAACCCATTTTAAACATATTGTAGCTAGAAATAATAGAAAGTGACGTGGACATGCTGATAGGTCAGGGAGAGCAATCGTGTTGTAAGATCACGGAGGCTAACTCTATGCTATGGGTCAGACCACTTCATAGCATGTGCTGCAGTTCTGGTGTCAGTCCACTGGATAAAGGAAGGTATGTCTGAGGTTTCCTCCTTGCATGAAGCTGCTACCTTAAGACAAAAAGACTCCGAGCGTCTGATCACATAGACTTCACCCAATATATAGACTTAACTGTGAAAATTCATTTCCTGACTGTGTTTCATAAGAGGTTCAGTTTACCAGAGCAATTAACTTATGCAAAAAAATTCAGAATTAAGAATCAAATTGAAAAGATGCTGTATATCTGATCCTTGTATTTTGCAAGGCTACAGGGACATTCACATGACAAGTTTCCATTGCACCAACATGAAAATTGTTTTGGTTGAATTGAAACAATGTTTTGGCTCAGTCATATTCTTTGAGGAAGCTTCTAGGAGCTGAGTTGTGATCATCAGTTGACTCAATACTTAGCTTTTGTCCACATGACCAAAATGGAAATGAGCTACCATATCCTGTATATTAATGCACCTTTAAATGCATTGGCTAGTAAATATTTTTCATATTTTTTCCAAATCTGTATACATCATAGGAGCATAAAT
Organism: Brachypteracias leptosomus; assembly: GCA_013401335.1. Classification (NCBI taxonomy): domain Eukaryota; kingdom Metazoa; phylum Chordata; class Aves; order Coraciiformes; family Brachypteraciidae; genus Brachypteracias; species Brachypteracias leptosomus. Next base: position 11,690 of record VYZX01028959.1, on the reverse strand, counting down.
TTAGGCAGTCATACTAAGCAGATATATTTTGACTCATTATGATTTTACTGTAAAATGTATTTCATCCAGTTTCGGGTAAATGCTTTAAAAATGAAATCACTTTTAAATTTAGGTACAAAGAAAGGGCTTCAAAATTATTGGATAATTTATCACGTCTTACAAACTTCAGTTCTTTGGAAGTGTCAGAAGTATTGAAATGCAAAGTAAGCAAAGGAAAAAAAGTTGGCTAGAGCCTTTGCAATTTGAAATCAGCATTAGCATCAAGATTCACCAAGAAATTAAATAGCTTTGTTTAAATAGCTGAATGAAGCCTAGTGGCAAATCTCATTTCTTCCAGGTAACTGGTAAAATTTGTCAGAAGACGTCGGCTTAGACTGTTACATTTCTTCTTGCTCCATATCTTTCAGAATTTCCTTATTTCTTTTGCCTATCTGTGAGTCACTTGTGGGATAGCCAGAACCCTTGACCCTAGGTGTGCACCCTTATCAGGGTCAAGTCCTATTGTGTCTCCTTCCTTTTTGAAGGAAACATTCACTTACAGCCAAGGAGCTGAGAAAGAACTGTAGGTCATTTCAACAGGCCCTGGTCCAGGTTGTCAGGGGAAGGACTGGACAAAGCATCAGACAGCAAACTTCCCCAAATGCAGAAGTCTTTAAGTGCATCTCTGCTACTTGTTGCCTATATACATTTGTTAATTTTCTCATGCTTAAATATGGTAGTAAGAAGTTAGCTGACATACCCTTAATAGTGGCTAGTTGACCAATGTCTACCAAAAGCAAATTTTAGACCATTTTTGGCATTGATTGGTAGGCAGTATAAAGTGGATGACAGTTAAGTGCAAGGCCCTGGCATGATGTTGAATGTAAGTCATTTCCTATTACTCAGATAAGTAATAATGTATATCATTATGTCACTACTATACTTAAAGTGCTAGATTTTTCAATGAATAAAAAGATAAAATGTATCCTGTCTTCCCATCTGCCCTGACAAATTTGTGTACTGTGGCTATGGCCTGACTTACTATGGTAAGAGACATGTTTTATATATAATTCTAAATAATTAGGCACTGAATTAACTTCTGAATAGGTGAACTGTAATGTCTGTCTTTCCTAGGTTAAGATCTGATAGCACTGTTGAAGTGAGAAAGCCCATGTCAATCCCAGTTGAAATGAACTTAAGCTCAAGAAGTCATTAAGTGAAACAGTAAATGGAAATTACCCAGTAGCTGAGCTGCTGAAAAAGGACATTAAAAAGTAATTGAAGGTTTTGGGTTTGNCTTTCCTTTCCTTTCCTTTCCTTTCCTTTCCTGCACTTTCCTGCACTTTCCTGCACTTTCCTGCACTTTCCTGCACTTTCCTTTTCTTTGAAATCTGGCCTACAGTCAGTTTGATGTTTCTTTTGCATGGCTTTTTTTTGTGTTTTGTTCCTTTCATATCAGGACAAAATCCATGACTTGACTTTTGTGGGAAGCTGGTGGCTTTGGCTGGACATAGCCACTAAGGTACTGGCATCCAGCAAGGAATTTAGGAGAAGTGGAAGAGCAGAGGAAGAACAGAAACTTTGCTGGGTAATTTCCTTAGTGTCTTCTGTAATCTCTTTATATTTTTCCTATGTGTTTGATTTGATCTCTTGCAATATTAATTTAAATGTTGTATTTTAGGATATGATCAGTGATTTTGGAATAGGTTCATCAGTTTTCCCTTAGTTGAGAATCAATACAAGCAATTATCCTCCAGTGAGATAACTCGGGCTGGTATTCAGAGAATGATCTTCATCCTGTGTAAATATCAAAGATGTGACAAAATAAAAATTATGTTTGTTTGCCTTCAGCAGATGTTTTCCTCAAAAACTGTGAGGTTTTAAAATTGATAAAAAGTTACTTAGTTAAAAAACTATTTAAAAAAAAAAAAGGAGCATAAATTTTAAAAAAAATAAATTCTGTTAAAGTAACTATAAATGATGAAAATATAGTCAAATGTTACTGGTCCCAGATCACTGATATTCTTGTAAATATGACAACATTTATGAAAGATAGCAGTTCCAAATGTGNAGATAAGTAATAATGTATATCATTATGTCACTACTATACTTAAAGTGCTAGATTTTTCAATGAATAAAAAGATAAAATGTATCCTGTCTTCCCATCTGCCCTGACAAATTTGTGTACTGTGGCTATGGCCTGACTTACTATGGTAAGAGACATGTTTTATATATAATTCTAAATAATTAGGCACTGAATTAACTTCTGAATAGGTGAACTGTAATGTCTGTCTTTCCTAGGTTAAGATCTGATAGCACTGTTGAAGTGAGAAAGCCCATGTCAATCCCAGTTGAAATGAACTTAAGCTCAAGAAGTCATTAAGTGAAACAGTAAATGGAAATTACCCAGTAGCTGAGCTGCTGAAAAAGGACATTAAAAAGTAATTGAAGGTTTTGGGTTTGGCTTTGGTTGGTTGGGGTTTTTTTTTCCCTTTTCCTCTTGAGGATTGCTGAAAAAGAAACTTGTTTAAGTCAAAAACATAGGCATAGGTTGTCCTGAGAGAGAAGTGAGCACCTTCTTACTCATAAAACACAACATCCCCTAAACCAGAAGAGAACAGAGCAGTACATTGGTGTATAGACATTTGACCTTTACTGACAGCAGACATGGACAAGAGAGGGAGAAAATTAAACCTTTAATATAAGCTTTTTAGGTAATTTTTCATATTCTGACATAAAGATTCTTCTGAATTTTTGACAGCACTATTAAAGTCATTTTCTTTATATAGTCTTCCGGAACAAATTTACTTCAACACAGACTGAACTGTTTTATTGGCATTATTCACATCTGGATCAACCAGCCCTCAATAAGGCTAAAGTATGTAAATTTTCTTTCTACTCATATAGACCTTCTGATTAGCTCTCCCTTGGATTTTCTTCCTTTCCTTTCCTTTCCTTTCCTTTCCTTTCCTTTCCTTTCCTTTCNGGAGAAGTGGAAGAGCAGAGGAAGAACAGAAACTTTGCTGGGTAATTTCCTTAGTGTCTTCTGTAATCTCTTTATATTTTTCCTATGTGTTTGATTTGATCTCTTGCAATATTAATTTAAATGTTGTATTTTAGGATATGATCAGTGATTTTGGAATAGGTTCATCAGTTTTCCCTTAGTTGAGAATCAATACAAGCAATTATCCTCCAGTGAGATAACTCGGGCTGGTATTCAGAGAATGATCTTCATCCTGTGTAAATATCAAAGATGTGACAAAATAAAAATTATGTTTGTTTGCCTTCAGCAGATGTTTTCCTCAAAAACTGTGAGGTTTTAAAATTGATAAAAAGTTACTTAGTTAAAAAACTATTTAAAAAAAAAAAAGGAGCATAAATTTTAAAAAAAATAAATTCTGTTAAAGTAACTATAAATGATGAAAATATAGTCAAATGTTACTGGTCCCAGATCACTGATATTCTTGTAAATATGACAACATTTATGAAAGATAGCAGTTCCAAATGTGTTTGAAATAATTTTTCCCCTATTATTTCAGAAAAAAAAATAATTCAGAATGTTATTTGTAATTTACAGATGGTGTTAGGGCAGTTGTGGAGAACAGTAGGATCAAATTACTTATTAAGAGCTCTATTATTGTTCTGGTTAACTCTCCTGTATAATAAATAAGGTAAATGCATGTTTAATTTAACTGGCATGCAGCCTTAGGAAAAACTTAATTTACAGCTCCACAATTGCTGTTTTCCTTGGAAAGTATCCTTCTTTATTTTGGATGCATTTTTTAATAAATATTTATTCTTATTCACAGTGGAGAAGCAAAACACTGACATGTTCTCATGCACCTTATCATAAACTGACACAGTTTGTGTCAAGTGGCATCACTTTCTTACAGTAGTGAGTGTGTAAAAAATAGCCAACCAAAGGGGTTTCTTATTATTTTTGATTTACTACTTTAATCCTTCCTGACTTTCCTAGATTTTGTGGCAAATTCACACACTGTTACTCCTTACAGACTTCAAATAATTCTCCTATATTTTCTACCCACTCCAACCAAACTCAAAACTGCCCTAGAATTCTTTGTCCTTTTTGTGTAGGATATGGGCTTTTTTGTTATTCATGTAAACAATGTGCATTATATGTCTTATCAACAAGAAGTGTTTTCTGTCATCCAAGTTAAATATATGGGTATACAAGACAGAGATTGAGTTAATGCCTCATGTCCTCTCACAGTGCCCCCAGAGGAGTGATAAGTGAGAGATCCTATTTTCATGGCCCCGTGTTGGAACCATGAACAACAAAGAAAAATCCCTTTCCATTAATAATTGTAAAGTCTCATCTTCACAACTGTCTGCTAACTGACATAGGGATGTTCAGGACAGCCTTCTAGCCCTTCCTACCTTCCCAGGTGATCATGTTCTCATGGGAGCAGTTTAAGTCACAAGAACTTCCAAGTACCAACTGTAGATTTTGTAGACCAGTCCCTTGGGGAAATTTTTCTAAAAAAACCTGGTGCCTGTGAACCTGCAGAGCCCCTTGGACACCTGAGCATGGCAAAGTAGTGCCAGGGCAGAGCTGAGTTGGGAGTCTGGCACCATAGGACCTGTCCAGCTGCATAAGGACAGCTCAAATCCTACAGACCCTGTAAGGAACTGCTCTTCTTCCTTACATGAGACAGAGTTCATTTCTTCCCTGCCACTTCTGATTCCATCAGTCATGCCTCTGTTTAAGGAGTAGGAATAATCCAGTTTATATTGAGTTTGTGTGACAAACAGAATAAATTATGCTGTTGTTAAACAAAAGAAAACCTAATCTGAAGCAGTAGGAAAATGAATATAAAGAAAGAATATAGGAATAAAGAAGGATGCAGTATGTATCTAGAAAAAAAATTCTCAAGCATCTAACTTAAGATATCTTAAATTATTTGAAAAGGTACACATTAAATAATAAAAAAGACACTACTGAATACATAAGAATTGGAAGAGTTATGGCAATATTGTTTCAAATTTATACATTCCCACATTTCTTCAATTAACATACATTTATTTTTATATCTATACACATACTCACATGTACACATAGATATATGTATACTTTAATGGCAGATTTCAAGGTACAAAATCTCCAGCATGGCACATTCTTATTAGTATCTGTCAGTCTCAAAAATAAGATTAGGCAAAATTCATCCCTTATCTAAAATCATGTTGTCTCCAAAGAAATAATATCCAGAATCAAATATATTATATCATAGAACAGTTTAGTTAGTAACTCATCTCCTAAAGCAAAATACTGACAAAGTATCTAATAATAACTAGTTAAAATCTAATAATTTTAAAGAAAGTTATAACTGCTCATGTTATTCAAACTGATACTTCTGTGTGAAAACCAAAATTTATACCTTATTCTGTGATTCTGTGATAAAAATTTCACTTTTAACAAGTTCTTATGAGGAACACACAATGCAGTTACGACAGACTGCCAAAATGACATTTTGTACCATGTTCAAATATGAGTCCTGAATTTTTCAATTGCCAGAGGCACAGGGAAGAGTGTCCTAATGTTCTTTTTCCTACCTCCCTTGATTAGCATCAGCTTTTATATAAAGTCAGGCAAATTAAATGATCTGTGGCAGTGTTTGTTATTGAACATCCAAAGGGATTAAATTTCTTATATTCAGCAATGGATTGAATGTGCCTGAAGAAAAATGTGAAACCAATAAACTACTAGATTATAGTTTATGATACCATATGTAATGTCATCAAAGTGGTTAACAGCAGCCTCTGAAATACACGGTCTCAGTGTAGCAAAAGCACTATATTCAAATGTTCAAGATTGAATGCTAGCTTTAGAATTTAGCACAAGCTAAGTTAGAATTAGAATTATAATGTAGTATTTTCTAACTTGAACTCAGCCCTGTAAGCTTTTCCTGATGAAACACAACAGAGACGTTTTAACATAAGCCTGTCACTTCTTGTACAAGTCATTAAGAAAATTATGGCAGCACCTTGGAAACAATGAAAAGTAAGATTAAGAAGTAAATATTTTAATTGGGATGAAAACAACTTTCCCATATACAAGTAACTCCAAACAAGACAAAATCTCCTAAGTTGTGGGCAATTCAAGCAGATGGAAGAAACTGTTCAGCCTCAAAGCAGAATATAGGCAAAGTTTTTCCTTCTTTTACCACAAACAACTGTACCTTGCCAAAGAACTTCCCTCTGTCTGTTGATTGCATACAGTCCTTTATTACACACACTCACATAAGAATTATGTTCTACATATAACTGTTTATTTTTGTGATTTTTAATTTCTTATTTATCCTATAGGTAATAGACTTATCTTTGTCCCAGAGCTATTCTGTGATAACAAAGGAGAATGAAAATGTCAATGGCAAAGCCTGTGTAAGAAAACTGCATTAATTCATAGTTTTTGCAGTCAAGTTGAAATCATATACAGTTGTTTGCAGCATGTTTATTAGCTACTACTGATTTTTTTATGAAATATTTTCTTCTGAACAAAAAGCACACTTTGTAATTTATTTTTTTTTAAGGGATATAAGTTCAACATTGACTTATATACTCCTTTTGTCTGTTAGCTTAGCTAATATCTCTGAATAGTGAAGCACAGCCACATCAAAAGCAAGATTAGCGTTATCCAACCTAAACCTGAACTTCTCATTCCGACGAATAGAAGGCCAACACATACTCAGAGACTTGACACAACTATCCTGTCTGCAATCCATTTAGTCTGTTTGCTTATTTCTTTCCCTTATAGCTCCCATATATATTTTTATTCCTTGTGACACTCTGAGTTGTATTAAAAATTTAAATACAAGACTTAATGAAAGAAAGTATTTATATCTGGAAGAGCTGGTCCTAATCCTTCTCTTATTGTCTCTTTTTACTGTCCTTGTAGTGATGAGCTTACAGCAGCACTTCAAATTATTTCCTTACATGTCATTGTAGAAAGACAGGAGGTGCAGTGATATTTGTAGCAACAATCAGCTTCTGAACTCTTTCTGAAAACTTTGGAGTAGGAATTTAGAACAAAAATGTCAGTGAAAGCTCTGCTGTACAATGACATTCTAGTCCGAATGACTGTCCATCACACAAATAGTAAGTGATGATAGGAAAAATATGGCCGAAGTATTGAATATGTAAAATTCTTCAGACTTAGAATTATTACCATGCAATTGTATTATATATTATTTGCTTTATATTGGAACATTCTTTAAGTGATGAAATTAGCACATCTTTTTCCCATTATTACAAGTATTTTTTACATATTGCCTAAAAGTATGGAGAGCATGTCCTCCCAGAGGAATGACTGAAATATATAACTACATAATTTCTCTGTTTAACTGGTCCCATAAGTAAACAAGATGCCAAACGGTGAGGAATGTATCCAACACAACTCCTACTTTGGGAGTTTATACAAGGTAATAGCTCAATTACTGTATACAACAGAACAGAACTGATGCAGAACTAAACTGTTTATGTCAACTCACCAAATTCTTAAACTTTAGCTGCTGGCTTCAAGAGAGGTGAAGTCTTCATTGGACATATTTTATGTGCAATGATTTTCTATCTGCTAACGAATCCTGTTTGAAGTATCTCTTACCTTCTTGACTCAGAACACATTCAGTAGCAGTTTAACATTTCATACATTTTCTGTCAAGAGTATATCCTCCACTTTGGTAGTGTCTACTATTTAATAGGACTTTTCCACTTCTAACTGCTGTATCTTAGAATAATGCAGTCTGTAAAGTATAAGATATTAAACCCTGTACATCAGGATACTCAGAAAGAATGTTATATCCAGTTTTCCATATATTGGCTGTCTTGACAATTTATCATTGAAAACAAAAGAGGAAACCACTGAAAATTTTTAATAGTTTTACTGAGGATTTCTTTCTAAAAACATAGAGATTTTGCTAGAACTGAGAATGATGTTTACTTTTTTTATCAACTGTAATTTTCCCCTTCATATTAAAGAGAAATTAAATTTGCCCCATTATCAAAACTGGGCTTGAACAGAACTACTGAAATCCTAAAGCAGATGTTCAACAATAATTCTATTTCCCTCATGAGAAGATTTAAAGTGAATTCTTATGTTTTATGCTGGCATAATTTTACTGCATCAAGAAAAAATGGCTTAATTGATACCTTTGTTAACCAGAACTCAGAACACTACCAAGTTAATAGTCAGATTTTACTCAAGTTCCATTAGAAATGTATGGTCTTTTTATAGAAATCACCATCATGTTGCCAAATCATGGGAAAATACATTCACAGTAATTAATATTTGAGGAAAAAAAAGTTGAAACTTACAACAAACTTATCATGGATTATCACTTAATCTCTAAAGATGAATTGCCTCTTAATTTTCATATGACAGGTATGAAAGATCTGTCTTTATAGTGATGATCCTCTGATCATGGAAAAAAAGTATGCAAGGGGCATTTCAAATTACATGAATTAGACTTGCTAACAGCATTTGTTGTGATACTAGTAGGGTTATATTTAGAATGTTCTGTAGCCTTTCTTTTTCCTAAAATGAGGATTTGGCTTTGTAAGGAAAATATGTGGCATTTTAGAAACAAGAACCTAAAAAATATATATATATAAAAAAATACATAAACTCATAAAATTTGGCAAAAATGTTATTCAAATAGTTTTATTTATTTTGTTCAAACTAGACTAACTGCTGAGATACTGTTGGGATTTAGTGGAAAAAAAAGTCTACTTTGCACTCCACATCAAAGTAAAGAAATAAAAAGTACTTTGTAGTATTTTCTCTTGATACTAGGCAGGAAATATGATGCAGTATTATTGCCTCTGAGTATTCATAACAACAACTTCAGTTTGAAGCGTGTCCAGAACTGGTTTTTTTTTCATATATTTGGAACTAATGGAACAATGCCATCTGAGGTACAGTCAAAAGAGAAAGGTCATATTTAGCTGTTATTATATAGATTCCATTTATGATTTCAAATTCTCCAAAATAAAACAACAGTGCTTCTAATGTTTCCCACTGAATTAGAGTATTAAATTTATAATTTAATCTTCTCTTTGCATCTGTTTCTGAAAACACAAAATCAACACAAAAGTAAAAAGGTTTGAGATTTTAAAAAAGGCAGATTTGGAAGAGGAAAAGCAGAGAGATTCATTTTGGGGAAGGAGGAAAGGTGGCTTTTCCACCTACAAAACTATAACAGTAAAAATAAAGTGCAATAACAAATCTGAAAGCATCTTATGGATGACAAAGCAATCCAGGACACTCCATGGCTTGGTAAAAATGTAGGAATATATATTTAAATATATTATTTTCATTTTCAACATCATATATATGATTTTTGTTCTTTTGGAAAAAATGAAGAAATCTATGAACTACGTAGATGAAATGTGTATAAGTTTTTTATTTTAAACTTTTTAGTACAATTAAGTAACATTTCTAATTTTACTGTATATGGCAACCAAGAATTTACTGTAAGAGTAAAATAAATTTCTCATTGAGTTTTCAAATGATACTACATATATCTGTGAAATTGTGGAGGCCACCTCTTCTAATCACTTCCCTGGGTATCTATGTTGAAAAAATACTGAGCATCTACTGAATAAAGAGATGTCCCTTCTCCTCTTGTGCAAAACTGAAAGGGATATCATGTGTCTTTTTCCAGTTCTCTACTCAACACTGGACATTGATCTTTCTTATTTCTGATGAATTTTTATTTACAGTTTATTACATTTATAGAAACTTCCCAAAGTTGTTTTATAATTAATTTAATATCTGCTGTTAGAAAGGTGATATCATGTTGATTGTCTTTTAGAAGCAAAAATCATTATTCTTGATGTCAGTATTTATGTTTCTTTGGGTTTATTTACTATTCTAATACAGTAGCTACTAAGCTGATATTACATAGATATGAATGATTAAGAACTTCTCAGTGCATCTTTCTCAGAAAAAACACTATTCTTCCCAAGCTTTTAATCCTCTAAGTAGCAAATAACCTAGAGCGGTTGGTGGGGGGTAAGATACAATCTTGAGAAGAGGCTCCTGGTGATAGTAGATGATCTCTGTTGTAAACTTCCCTCCACAATCTTTTCTTAACTTTCCCTGCCTTTCACAGCACAGATAGATATATATCATTTTATGGGGTCCTTTTAAGTTTAGGAGGGCTATAACACTGTTTCCAGGTTTTGTGCACCCTAAGAAGTGTAGAACCATTCAAATTTTGCACACTTACATGAGGCACAACTTTTCCTATCACCTTACTTTTACTGTAGTCTGTTTAAAACACTTTAGGAATACTACCTGCACAGCCAGATGCTTGCAGACAACAGTCTGAAAGTCTCTTCTCAGAATTTATGAAGGAAAAACAGGAAGTCTAGAACAGCAATGATTATAGCTTTCCAAAAAAGAGAAGTTTCTATTAGAAACAAAGATTTTTCCTTTTAAAGAACATATTGTAAAATAATCTTAATTTAGGTACAGATCCGGAGGAGGAGCTAAATATTTGTAAGGAACTGTGCTTAGCTTTCAGTGTCAGTTGTAAGCTGGCACGTGATTTTAAACTCTTTCATATTAAAACGTCAGAAACATATAGGTTGAAAGGGACTTCTGAGTAGAGGGGAATGATCACTTTTCTTGACCTTCTGGCTATGCTTTCCCAATTTAGAGCAGGAGACTCTTAGCTCCTCTGCTGCAAGGGTATATTGCTGGTCCACCTTCATTGTAAGTCACATAATACTCCCTTTCTTTTCCAATTAGCTTATGCCTGCTCCATTTGCAGATTTTTGTAAACTGAGAGCTTGATGAAAAAGGAGAAGAGATTAAACACGATTTTCACAGCTTGCAAAATACAAAGGAGAAAATGAAATTCTTGTTTTCACAGAATTTGCATATGCTCATGTATTAGAAAGACAAGAGAACAATAAGACCATATATATGAATAGGTATCTTTTCATGTGAAGGACAAATCAAGCACAATGTAATACTTCAGTGGATTTGTACCTTTTCTTGAAAATGTCGTGATATTTTTTTAACAAGGTTGATGTGATTCTTGTGTTATAAATAGGAACAATGATAATCAGAACTAAGTGATAAGTGATAGCCAATAGTGGCAATTCAGAGTAATTTCAGTCCATCAGCTAATGCGTTTATGCAGTTCTGTAAGAGCTGGCACTCCATTAGGTGTATATTAATAAAGCAGAAAAGCTCAGAAAATCCTGTCAATTAAGTAAATGTAAACATGGTTTTCATAAGGTTAATTTGGTAATTGTAGTAAGAAAATACCCTATGACCATAGTTATTCATCAGAAATAAGAAACCCCTCCCCGTGTCTTTTCTACTTACAGCAATAAGGAAATAATGAAATCTCTCTCCTTTAATCCATGTTAAACTTTTTGGGGTATTTAGGGGACTTTTCTCTACAGTAAGAAGGATTTACACTTGTATCTGTAATTGCTAGTCCTGCAGATGAGATTATGTCTTTTTTTAAAAAAAAAAATAATCTGTAGGTAATTTGGAGGTTTTCTTTTGCTTTTGGAGAGCAGAGTAATTCTCCCCCTCCTGTAAACCATAATATCATGACAATTAAATTTTAATTTTTTATGTCACCAACCAATTTTGGAAAATCAGTGAGTACGAATGACAATGCAATATCAGCTACAAAATCAAATTTCTTACAGGGTGTAGTGGGTCTATCTGAGCT
>VYZX01028958.1:33437-65747 GCA_013401335.1 Brachypteracias leptosomus | reverse complement strand
CAATGCTCCAGTTTCCTTCGATGCCAAAGTAGCCCTCAGTATCACTTTTTCCCCAAAATTGGTTAGACAGTTTTATCATTCACTGCATTATTCTTCCTATGTATTAAAGCTGATGAGGTCTAGTCATAATGGTATTCCACTTTTGAAGAAAGCTGGTTCTTAAGCTACCATAAAGTTTTTATTCCAAGCCAAATGTTCTGTAGAAAATTTCACTGATTGAGTAAAAAAAGAGGTCAAATTTGTTTCTTTGAACATAAATAAAGTGCTGCAGCTGTAGCAGACACACACACACAAAGAAACAAACAACTCATAAAGATAATTGATTTCAATCTAACTGAGATACATTTCACTTCTCAATAACTACAGGTTCCAGTCATGGTGTAAAAATTGCTATGTGATGTTACTCCTAAGCAAGAGGGCAGAGAGTTATCGCACAGTCCATTATGGGTCCCACAACTCCACCCCATGAATTTCAGTTAGGAAAAAATTGGAGACCTAGACTATTATTCAGGGGGCAGGGTGAAGTTAGGCTGTAAGAAAGGAGCACTGACTGCATGGTGCTTGCAGCAGAGCAAAGGATAATTTAAAATATTAACGCAAGACGAAACCTGTTTATTGCATGAGCACGTGGGCAAAGCCTGGTAGCAGTAGATTTCATAAAATGATTCAACATCCATCTAGGTCTGACGAAGTTATTCCTTTCTGGTCAATGCATGGCTTTTTGTTTTTATTTCATGAAGTTTTGTCCCGTGGTCTGAGCATGCTTCCTCAGGAAGCATTTTCCAAGGAGTCCCTTGGAATTCAAGAAGTGACTTTGTTCCTTGCAATCTGGCATGCAAATTATAAGTAACCAGAATAAGGGCAAAAAGAACTGAAACTTGGTTATCTTGACATAGAACATCAGTTAATATACTTTACAGCAGTATTAGCCTTTTCTAATTTGGACTGGGACTGGAACTAAAGTAAATTGCCCTAGTGTCAGAAAATGTTTCCTTTAAGTAATACATATTTGTATCAATGTACAGGAAAACGTTTAAGACATGCACGTTTCCTGACTCCTCTATTCAAGGACTATCCACTGAGTCTATTAGTTTTTCTCTGTCCTGTCACTAGAAACAGTCTTAGATCCCTATGACTTGGGAGAGGCAGAAAATATATGAAGAATCGAAAAATATATATAAAAACACCAACTTTAACTAGAATGCATTTCCCTAGACTTCTTCTGGTATTTGTGTCAGTATTGATGGGAAAAGATAGATACTGCTTTCCCATTGGGACTGGAAGAAGGGAGAGGTCTGAAAACAAGGCATTTATTTCCTTGAAATTTTGAAGGCTTCAAAATTTATTTTCAGTCCTCAGTGGGATAAAAATGAGCCATGTTCTTATTTACATAGAGAAAAAAAACTTGAGAAAGGGCAAGAAGAATCGAAGAAGGGTTGATAAAGACACACATATGGTCCTGTTATGACTAAAGAAATCATCTTAACCATCAATCTGCCAGTTACTTCATTCATTTCTCAACTGACAACTCTTTTCCTTCATAGGAATAATCTATTATTTGTTGCCCCATGGCACAGCACGGCTTTAGTACCAGAACCATCCCATTCCAAAAGACATAAATAAATAAATAATGCTAGTAAGTCTCATGAAAACATTTACATTAGTCACATCAAGGGAGTGATATGGTAATGCTGGGTAGAAATATGCTGGATCTTCAACATGTATGACATCTGAACAGTTATATCAACTCTACTGATGGTTTAGTCAAGGCAAACTGGAGTCCATTTAAGCCAAGTTTTAGGCTTCTTTTGTTTCTGCATTTTATATTGTTAATATAACCTTTTTAGTTCAGCACATTCTCTTTTACAGCATGTTTACACTAAAGTAGACAGGACACATCTCAGTTAAGGATCTTTCTGAAGTGATCTGGCTGAAACCAGCTCTCTGTCAGAAGACACATGGATGTATTTGTATGGCACTGTGGAGGTTCAAGCATCCCCATAAAATCTATGATAATGGGTTTGTTTTGTGAATGGTGCTTTTTTCAATGAACCTCTCAGGTATAAGACCTGGTTTTATCCGTATTGCAACATGGTGTCAGGAAATCACAGAAGGACTCTGTTATATCAACCTTCCTGTACCTTTCTAGCTCTTTCTGCCTTCTTGGTTTATCAGAGTATTCACTTGCCTTTTCCAAGCACTGTTAGTGAGTAGCAGCTCACAGACTATTTTATGCCAGATCTGTCAAAACCATACTGGCAACCACACTCTCTTTCAGCTCAGAAGCTTAAGTGGTACTGCTCTGTAAGGAACAAGGATTTGGAATAAAAAGGGAAAGTATAAAAGCAAGCAAATTATTTTTCTTGTTCTTCCTTGTAAATAGGCTTGAATAACTATTTATTAATTTCAGGCCTAAAAATCTCTTTGATTTTAGATTTCATGGCTGCTTAGTTTCAGGGGGAAAGACCCCAGCTTCAACAAATTATGATAGTTTTTCATCATTTTACAAACAAAATAATAATCATTGAACCCCCCAAAATAGCAACCAATTTGGCTGAAGCTACATGTCAAAATTTAAATACACTTGTCATGAGACTGCACATCTGCTGAGAAAAGCAGGGATTTATCCTATTTAATGTCTCAGACATGCAGCTATGAGACTCACCCAATGCAGATTCAATAATTTATTCAAGAAATCCTGCATGTGTCTCCCCTAACTACCAAATAATAGATGAAAACTGACAGATAAAAACCCAACTTCAACAACATCTCAGAGAAAGATACCATGTACATGCAGTGCATCAGTTAAATCTGTTCTCTTGAGTATGTACTATGTGATGATTGGAGCTGGAATAAAATTCAACTGAGAAAAAAAAAACCCCACAACTTAGCTTTGGGTTCTGATAAACTAGCTTAGTTGGACTCCAGATAACAGGACAAGAAGGTCACAGGATGATTTATTAGGCAGTCATGTTTCTTTCTTTCAAACTCTTTTGACATCACATTGGAAACCTAAAGGGGATATTAACAAAAAAATGTCTGGACCACTCTGCAGTCAGAAATATGAGGTTGGTGGGGATATAGAGACAGCCAGCAAGCAAGCTGGAGCCTGTTTCCTGCTGCCTGGTATAAAGGGCACTCTGCTGGGACTGCCTCCTCGTCCATGTTCCCATGGAATTTTCATTAAGCAGTCTTTGGATAAAATCTATAAGCAACATTTGGAGCAGAGTCTAAATGCCAACGTCTTCATTTTCAAATGTACCTAAGCAGGGGCTACAGTGTCATGCATTCATTCTTGGGCTCTCACAACTCTCATTACTGGCTATACATTGTCCTATTTTCAGCAGTAAGGGTGTAGATCTCCACTTTCTCATTCCTGCCATTTCCTGGGTCATGGTGCATCCTCCTGAGACATATCAATATGGACCTCTTCATGCTCTAAAGAAAGCTAAATCCCCACTTGTTGCATTAGTACTCTGACCATTAAGTGACTATGAAAATATGGGCATTTCTCTGCCAGCTGTGATTGCACATGAAAGAGACGATAACTGTTGTACTTGATGCTGAATTGTGCAGGCATTGCGTATCAACACATTTTCCAAGATGGGTTGCCTTGAAGTAATAGATGCTAAAGAATGCAGCCAGAGCAGAGAACAAAACAGGAATACATGCACCTACCAGACTCCCAAACCAAGCTGTATTAGCCTTGCCCCTTGTGGCCCTTGAGGTGTTGCTTGTGCAAGCCATTCCTCCTAGATCTTACAAATGGGGCTCTATGGCTTTTTAATGACCTTATTCAAACCCAGGCATGTGACCTGAAACTGGTGTTGTAAAATCAAGTCTGTCTGGTCTCTCTTAGGAGGCCTGAGTAGCCAGGTGATGTTTTTAATGATTCTCTTTCTTCGAATTAGAAAACAAATTTCCCTTAAAGTGAGATTTGCCCAAGTTCCTCAGGAGACCAGAATCCAACAGGCAGTGGTTTACTATATGAAGCAAAGGAAGATACAAAAACCTTGCAGAAACTTGTTTTAGTTTACACTCTTCTAAGGAATTATCTTTAACAATTGCAATCCAAAAAGAAAAGCTCTCAAGTGCTTGAAATGTCTAAGCTTATGAGATATTTTGTTTTCTGCGTCTCTTGAATTTGATATTCTGTTTAGATCACAGTGGTGTCACCTTTGCAAATAGCTTGTGTTTTGTTTAACGAGTTCGTTTTTAGCAGACAAGGAAGCAATCAGTAAGCTTCTTTGTTAGGGCCCTTGCTCTCTGTCTGCTGTCAGTGGAAAAAGTTGCCCATATCTTCCCAACTCTGCGCCTTCTCACCTCTCCGTCTTACCATGTACAAAGTAAAATGTGTCCTTGGTCCAATACATAGATCTTTTTTCACAGATAGGGAAGCTCAGTTCATGATTTATGCTAACATTTTCTTAGAAGATGTATATTTTTGTTTTGATTTCCTAATCAGACTACATTAATCTTTTACCTCTGGATATCCCTACTTTTCTCTGGGTTTTGTTTCCTTTTAATTGATCTGAATTCCTGGAGACATAATCACACAGAGCAATTGAAGAGAATTCTTCTATATCTCCTGAGCCTACATCAGACTTCATTAGTACTCAATGGTGCTGATACCCATCTCGTCTCTAGCTGGGGGCTAGGAACCTACACAAGAGGAATGGCTTCTCCAGAATTAGATATTTGCCAATAAATTGCTAGGTTTCAGGGCTGCTTGCTACTGTCTGCTTTGGAAAATATCAGTATCTTAGCTGAAATTGTACCTAAAAGATGGAGGAAGCCTGTCCATTTAGAAGTTATTTTTTTAGTTTTTCTTTTTTAAATGTTGAAAACCTAGTGTACAAAAGTTCTGGAAAACCAAGGCCTGGATTCTACAGTTGTGCCCAACTCTCCTACAACTGATAATGGAATAGAAAAGTATGTAATAAAAATACTTATTCTCCCTACTCATACTTCCAAGGCAGCCAACACCAACTACTACTGAGAAGAAGGCTCAGGGGAAGGGACCTTATCCCTCTCTACAACTAGAAAGAGGTCATAGCAAGGTGGGTGTCAGTCTCATCTTCCAAGTAATAAGCAATAGGACAAGAGGAAATGGCCTCAAGTTGTACGAGGGGAGGTTTAGAGTGTGTATTAAGAAGCATTTCCTCACTGAAAGGGTTGTAGAGCATTGGAACAGTCTGCTCAGGGAATTGGTGGCATAGACTGTTGGAATCACACCTGAATTTTCAGAGTAGCATTTATAATAGCAGCCTGTGTACTTTAATTGTACCACCAACCTTTGGGCAATAAAGTTATTGGTCAGCTTTTATAAGTCTGTTTTTTGCTGTGAACTTAACTTGACTTGGATTCAATGCACTGAGACAATTTACAAGTAGACTGTTGAAATTATTCACTATGCCAAACAAGATTATTCCACTTTTTCAATATGGTTACTTTAGTAAAGTCCACTTAAGTGAAAACAAAACAAAGTAAAAACAAAAAAATGTGGTAGTTTTGGATGAAATGTGCAGGAACTAAGGGACTAACATCTCATAACTGAAGTTAGATGTGTCAAAAAATAATTAATCCACCAAATGTCTTACATTGATGTTATTTAACTAAAAGTCACCTGTGATTTTTTAAAAATTTAGGCTGAAGTTTTTAAATACTTTTTTTTCAGCAGATATAGATATATCTGTAAACTTTTTACTGCTTCTGAAATATTGAAAAGACAACAGATCATTTTTTGGGAAAACAAGTGAAGCTGAAAATATTTTTTTTTTTTCTTATATTTTATTAGGGAAATGCTTTTCTGGCTAGCTAGAGCTTCTGTGATAACTTCCTAATTATATTTCATTTTGTTGCATGAAGCAGCCTGAGAAAACTCGACTTTCTTAACTTCTAAAAAAAAAAGAAAAATATAAAAAATGTATTTTTGTCAGCCACCACAGCCAATCACTTTCTTCCAAAGAAATAAAGACACCACACTGCCTTTGAAATCTGGCTGTAAAAGTGGCATCTTCTAATTTAAGAGCTCTAGCCTTTACATATAATAAAACTGTGTATTTAGAATTGTATCTGGTTAGGATTATTAGCTGACAGAAACAAATTTGCTGCCTTGTTAAAACCTTTTAGCATAGCAGAAAGAGCATAACAGAGCTGTAGCCTTTTCCATCTTGTATGGCAACAACTGGCTTGCTTACAAAATTTTGAGCAATTACGTGCTGAGGAAGTCCGCTTAAGACAACTGCATTTACTTTACTGTTGGAGACATTAAGTGTTTTGGATTGTGGGGTTTTTTTACTTTCAACTGTAAGTGGATGATTAAACATCAGAAAACATGTATTCAACTTGACTTTCATATTCTCAGAGCTGAGTTTGCAGCACCAGCAGTTACTGCATTAACTTGTAGTTTGTTCCTTTTGAAGGAAAATAACCACAGGCAGGTCTGCATTATAAAATGTTTCCAGTATAAATTTTTCACTTTCATTTCTGAACAAAATTTCACTGCTAAAATATTTTTTGAATAAAAAATTGCACTGGAAATGCAGTTCATTTCATAGTATAACTTATGTCATTTAAGAAAATGTCTTAACACTACTATCAAAAAGAAAGCCTTTGCAGTATTTTGCCATTATAATTTTGCAGAACAGTTGCAGTGATATGGGCCTCAAGAGCTTACCAGGGATAGATCTTTCATGTGCACTTCCTATAGTACTCTGATACTGTAAAGAAGAGCTCTTTTCTTTGGGCAATAGACAAGACTTAGATGGTGTGTGATACGCACTCAAAGTTGGCCAACTGAAATCTTTCTTGTAAGCCTTATGACCTAGTAGGTGTAGATTCTGAAAACAGTGGTTCACAACTTGGTCTTGTCAAAGCTGGGGTACAAGTACTTCCTGGCTTCTTCCAGTCACTTTCAGTGTTCAAGGAGCAAACAAATGAAAAATCAGACTCCAAGCAAGTCAGCAAAATATAGAGGTAATTCCAGCTTCCTCTGGATATTAACCTCTGTCCACTGATCACTCCTTCCCCGTCCTTCTGCAGCCAGAGAGGACTTTTTCCCTAGTCTGCCTGTGAATAAACTCAGCACAGCTGTGCCAGCCATGCTCCAGTGCACGTCTCCGCAGTGAGGGCCAGGCAGCTGTGGTCTCTTCCCGAAGAAGGCTGGCCATTTGGCTAGGAGCTTTGGAGGGAGGTATATACCACACTACAGAGAAAAATGCCAGCCACATGTGATGGCTAGGAAAATCAGTCTGGAAAGACAATTAAGAGTACACAACATAACAATGATTCCTTTAATACACTGTGGATTGGTAATGTTTTTGAACAAAGTAGAAGAGAATAGCCTAGAGTGCCTGTGGAGGGGGAGGAGGAGGAGACAATGCCCTTATTGTCTTTTAACAAAAACAATTCTGAAGTGTACCTTAGCAAAACTCATGGCTCGAAATCTTTTTTTCTTTCCAGTTCAGGCCTGATGCGCAGCATGTTCGCCTAGTTTTCCCCCATCCTTAATTGCATGTACATCCAAAGACTTTTGTGTTGAGCACATTTTACTTCTGAAAGGAGAAAAAATCATTGAATATTTGAGAAGCTGATTGACAAGGAATTTTTTTCCCCTGATCTTTTAAATGCTTTCAGCAGTGCTTCCTTATAGTCTTAGACAATGCCACTGACCCTTTTACAAATAACTGTACACACTAAAGAATGAAACTTTATACACGGTTAAAATTAAGCTTTTTGGCCAAGTTTTGACAGCTGTTATTCTAAAACATTGTTTTGGCTCTGATCAAAAATATGACATTATTTCCTTTTGAGTTTCTACCAGGAACCATATGACTCTGATAGATGTGGAGGAGGGGTGAGAGCAAGAGAGAAAGAAGCTCTTTCAGCTGCTTTCCCAGTAGAGCTCAGACTACAAAAGGAAATGATGGAGGAATCCCACTTTTCCAAGGCTTTGGGTGTATGGTAGGTGGACCCTGAGATACTATCTGAAGAGAGGTGAAAATCATGCCTTGCATATTTATTATCAAAGATGAAGTCCTGAATCACAAGATCAGGACATGAGACTACACTTTGATTTTCTACTTGTCTCTGTGAAAAATAAAAAGGTATTCATTCACAGGGTGGTATTTATATTGCTTTAAGAGTCAGAAGTTGAACCATCAGCAGGTTCATGAAAGCCCCAGGTGGAGTTAAGGCAGGTGGGGATCAACCTGTTCCCTCACCAGCATATTATATTACTTGCTCAAGTACCTAACTTTCCTTACTAGGGCCTCAGCTTGGCTTTTGACCACAGGCAATTGCTGCACTTGCTTTTGCCAAAACCTATTCTGGTTAGAGATCATATCAGTGTAAGAGCTGGTCCAAGCACATCCATGCTGGGCGGACTGAGCTGTCTGCTGCCTGAGTCTGTAAAAGCTCTGAAATACACCAATGTCTGAAAGGTGACACGAGCTAAGGGGGCCTCTGAAAGCCTGCCAGGTTTCACCAGAAAAACATTACTGGCTGCAGCAGGTGGTAACTTAGAAGTATAGAAATTATTTCTGTGGGGATTGAAAAAGGGTGTTTAAGTACTACTGTTGGTTGGGATTTTCAGAGGTGCGGGGAAATGGAGTCTAGTCCCTATTACAGTATTACCTGCACTAGCTCACACAGGTTTGAAATTCCCTTTTACTGGCCACTTTTAAAAATTGAGCAAAAAAGCTTTCAGCTGAATCTTTTGGCTGAACTCTGATCTTTTTGAGACCTAACCACAGCAAGTTTGTCACAGCTGCACTAGCAACCAAAGCAGCTAGCTGAATTCTGTTCATCTCTCCCAAATACTGTAGAGGAGAACATGGCCACTGCAGCAGTAAGAGCATTCTCCACTGTCCATTCACTAAAATATGTCTGTCATGAAATTAGAAAATGTAATGGAAAAAGGAAATAAACTCATGATTTCTCTGCAGTATGATGTCAGCAAGGAAAGACTCCTTTAAAAAGAGTGTCTGTGTATGGTGTTTAGTATGTGTGTATATGTCAATATATGGATTTTTAGCTTGGAAATAGGATTTTAGGAGCTTTATCTTTGCAAGTATTAATAAATGTAAAGAACTGAAAACTGTGAACAGAGGGGATATGTGGGATGGCTGTCAAAAACACATTAGCCACATGGAATATATGAACTATTTAACTTTTTCAAGAACACCATGACTGGTTGAATAACTGCTGATCCTGCAAGGTACTTTAGATGACTGAAGAGATATGCATGATATACAAAAGGAAAAATACTGATTTTATACATCTCAAAAGAGTTTTGATTTAAATTAAAGAATAATTCAAAATCCATGAAGTAGTGAACAGTTGTTAATGGATCATCTCCCAGTGGATCCTACTACTATTCTGGAAGAAATAATCCTTCTGAACTGGAAACTAAAATATTTTTCAATATTCTTCATTTACAATGCCTATTGTAACATTTACCATCTAGTACATCATAGCAATTACTAAAATGAAAACCTGCAATAAACCTAATGGACTAACTCAATTATTGCCAAAGAAGTGTGGTCTGCTGATATAAGATTGGTAAAGTTGCCTTAGTATCAGTTTTTCTCACTGCCCCATCTTTGGTAGAGACAAGAAAGAAAATAATTTTTCCCCAAGCAAACAGGCAAGGACCTGACACAATGGGACAGTGAAGAAAGACTGAGAAACTCATGAGAACATTCTCTATTGAGTTCCTTACCTCTTAAACTTACAGTATAATAAATTAAAGCAATAACAACATAATAAATGAAAACAATAGCAATACTTCCAATTTATCCACCTAATTTATTAGGGTTTTAAAATATGTCTTACCTCCTTCATCTTCCTTTATAAAGCTGGCATATTCTTTTCATCTTGGTGAGCATCAGTCTTCTACATTTTGAGAGAAAGACATCACAGAACCTCATAAATGAGAGTATTCCATATGCAACACATTTTGACTAGTTTGTTTTAGGTCTATAAAACTTGGAAATTACTAAACTGGCCAGGATCAAGGTCCATCTAATATGTTATTTTATCTCGGAGGGTAGACACTTCATAATAATCGTGAGAAAGAAGTATTGAAAATTCACTGTAAGTTATTACACAGGAAGAGTGCAATAATCTTCTCCTCAGGTAAATCTGACCTTTATTTGTTAGTGCAATAATTAAACACGAAAACTCAGCTTCTGAAAATATTTATGAGTTGTAACACTGGCTTTTCCCGCTAGCCTTATAAACTTCCAAACACTTATATTCTGGAATTCCTGAGCCAATGAAATGTACACCTGAGTTTTCTCTGTTCTTTAAGGCAGTATTCATTATTTCTACTGAAATCCTGCAGCAATCTAAGCTAGTTGCTATGTTCTTCATCTATTTTAGTTCAGAAAGAAGAGAAAGTATGTTCTAGCTCTCCTTTACTTTTCCTGTTCTCTCCAAGCTATTTTGCAATTATTATGATGACAGGATCAAAATCTAAATGCATTTCCCATTAATAATGTTATCATAATATCATGCCTTTTATAAGTACTGGGAATATTTTGTAAAATTTTTGGAATGAACTGTTGGAATACTCCTTTAAAAAGAAGTTTTGAAAACCTTACAGCTGAAAAAGCTTCACAGGTACATTTCTCTTCCTGCAAAGAATTTATGGATTATTGTGTATTTCTTAAAAATGTCTAGTCACTGAAATAACAGGATACTGTGACACTGGTTGAACAGTACAGGTAAAGCCCTAAACCTTACAGAGAAGTACTAAAATAATTGCTTTTCCTTTAACTTGCGAATGACTATGGCTTAGGGTAAATGCCTGAAACTTAAGATGAGTTAGCTTTTCTTGTCCCATTCTATAAAGTCAGTTCTGAGTTTTTAATTCAGTGCAGATATTTTTTTCATTGACATTTTAAGGAATAAAACCCAATGTTGTGGTGTTAAAGTTGCAGATTCTTGCTGTAAATTTTCATTCCACTCCCATTTTTGTTTGAGTCTTAGGATGCAGAAGACACAAACCTCTTCAAAAATGACAGAAGTAATTAATCTTTTTCTCCTAAGTCTAGTATTTATCTATACAGTATGTGAAAATCAGGAAATCAGTGGCAGAGATCTATGATTTGTCTCTGCATTTAGTTTGGAGAACATTTTCTATCCTATGAAGAAACAAACAATGAACAAACACACAGGCACAAAAAAAAATTGAAAAAAACCCCATTGACGGGACTTTTAATATTGTATTGTATTCTTTATAAAGTTTGAAATGAGAAACACCATTAGAAGTGAAATACAATTGTAGTTTGCTTCCCTTGGAAGGCTGTCTGATAACATTGTTTGTAAACTGGCCTTGAGTGGACTCTAGGGTAAAGTCTAGTCCTCCTGAATAGATATTGACAATTATGATGCCAATCTTGAAATTTATTAAAACTTGCCCTAAATATCTATGTTAGGTGATGTAATTAAAGGCTAACCACAGGGAACACAGGCTCAGAGAGAACTGAGGGAGCAATGACAAACAGGGCAGGGGAACCCACTCCTCTTCAGGGCAAAAAGGAGAATGATAGGACCATTGTCCTGGTGGAAGAAGCACCAAAAGGAATCAAGGGAACACTAAAGGGGGTCGTTGCCTTCAGGATGTGAATTATTATAGGGCACCATGAGAGTAAAATTTTGGAATTGTGTAAAACAAATGGAACATTTTGAGGGAATGTGAGAGAGTTATGGGATGTTTAGGGGGGAAAGTGGAGAGAGAGGGATGAAGTGGGTCAAGGGAGGAAAAGTATGGGACAGTAGATGGAGAAGAGGATAAGAGAGATGAGTGAAGTACAAACAGGCTGCTGGTCAGTAAACTTCTCTAAGTTTGGCTGTGATCACTGCAGTCTGTCCACCACTCATTAAATTCTATTTCTAAGTGTTTTTCATGTGGGTGCACATGTGCATCTGAGACCATTAGTAAACTACATGGTGAGTAGGACAAGAGATTTGAGTGCCAACAGCTGGAGTAGACTCTCAAGGACTTATAGGTCCATGGGCCAACAACAGAAGGAGATCGGGGTCTGAGGGCCAGCAACCACATACACTGAGTATTTAAGGCCAGCTGCTGAAGAAACGGATACTGTTTGTGCATATGTTCCATTATTGTGCATTTCAGACCTTTCCTGGCAAGAGAGGAACAGGATGGGGCCATCTGAACTCTTTGTGCTCTGACTGTGGTGGATCTGTGTGACCAGGCACATATATTCTGTGTGTGTACCTACTGGGAACACCAGCCCAGCAGGATTGCTAGCTGGGACTGTGGCAGGCACCTGTAACATTCTTGACTCTGGGGGGCCAGGACAGGAGGCAACAGCTGGGCCATCCATCCTGACAGGGTCAACCATCTCTAACCAGTGACAAAGATGCAAGCTCTAGGCAGTCTGTCCCAGACCTTTAGTGTCCCTAATCCTAAAGGGTTTTCTTGACACATATCTGCAATTTAAGTTCACCATTTCCTGTTCCATCCACATGAACATAGATCATCCCATCTCCACTTTTTGCTTCTTTGCCAGAGAACATCAAGGCAGGATAGACCATGTTTGGAGACCAGTGCAATTTAAGTAAGCACACAAAGATTCTAGTGGTTGACTGGAACAATCCACAGTTCTCTCCAGAGTGCTGTTGCCAGTTGAGTGATATTTAATGTTTCCCAATGCACTCTCAGCTTCACATTCTGTAAATTTAACAGGCTTGGCCCATGTTATATCACCTATTACTTAATACATTGAACAGACCTGGACTGAGGCCCGAGTGAAACCTTAGTGAACTCCACCTGCTACACCCCTCCATCCTGGCAACGAATCATTCCCAGTTACTCTTTGGGTACACGTCCTGGTTTATCCAACAAGCTTGTATCCAACAGTATTTTCATAAAGACCATAGCTCCCTGGTATGGCTATGAGAACAACACCTGAGAGAGTATCAAAAACCCCATTAAAGTCAGGATGTATGACACCACCGCTTGTCCTCTGCTGTCTCTGTGCTGTTATCCTGTCATGGAAATGAATTAAATCAATTTGACAAAATATATTCTTGACAAATCTGTGTTGAGTGCTACACAACTCCTTTTGTTATGCTAAAAGCTGTTGCATTAGAAGTGACCTCAAGCCAGGGAGATGATTCATAAGCCAATAAATCAAACAGGACTGGGAAGAAGTGCTCAGTGATTCAACTTACATCTTGAAAAGCACTTTCTGACACTTTGTCATAAATGTCCCTGGCATAGCATCCAACTCAATCCATAATTGAAACATTAGTAAAATATTTTACATGTGTAAAAACTACAGAACAATGGCTTCTCAGTTAAAAAGCAGACATAACCTGTATGAAAATGAACATAGATAGTAACTTCAGATTGCTGGTAAATTAATCCAAGGAATCCCATTTAACAGTATAACTGTCCCAATAGCAGCAGTTATTGATGATTAGTATAATTATGTTTTAATCAGCTTTCTGGTAACAGGACAAGTCCTGCCTGACCAACTTAGTGGCCTTCTATGATAGAGTGACTACACCAATGGACAAAGGAAGAGCTATGGAAGTCAATTATCTGGACTTCAGTAAAGCCTTTGACTTGGTCCCCCACAACAACCTTCTCTCTAAACTGGAGAGATATGGATTTGACAGATTGACTTTCAGTGGCTAAGGAACTAGTTAGATGGTCACATGAGAGGGTAGTGGTCAACAGTTTGATGTTCAGATGGAAATTGATGACAAGTGGAGTCTCTCAGGGGTCTGTACTGAGACCAGAGCTGTTTAATATCTTCATGAATGACATAGTGGGATTGAGTGAATCCTCAGAAAGTTAGAAGACAACCCCAAGCTAAGTGGTGAAGTTGATGCACCTGAGGGATGCAATGTCATTCAGAGGGATCTAAACAAGCTTGACAAGTGGGTCTGTGTGAGATTCATAAGGGTCAACAAGGTCAAGTGCAAGGTCCTGTACCTGGGTCAGGGCAATCCTCAATTATCAATACAGGCTGGGAAATGATGGCACTGAGAGTAGCCATGTGGAGAAAGACTTAGGGATACTGGTATATGAAAAGCTTGGACATGAGCCATCAACATGCACTTGCAGTCTAGAAGGCCAACAATGTCCTGGGCTGCATCAAAAGAAAGGTGGTCCGCAGGTCAAGGGAGGTGATTCTGTCCCTCTACTCTGTGGCGGGAGATCAATGGACAACGCGTACACGGATTAATATAATCCAAGCATTGCCGTTTATTGCCCGAAGCTCACTCTTTATATACCCACCAGCGCTAACCACGCGCTGGAAGCACCACTCTTAATTGGTAAAGCAACTCTGCCAGGCGCTAAGCAACATCTCTTGATTGGCCAGGTACTCCTCTCAAGGCGCCTCCCTTGGTTCCGCCTTCTGCCTCCATTTTCTTGCTCTTTCACTCCTGTGTCACGTGCCACACGTGGCTGTCCCCGTGTGTCCTTGTTTACAACCTCTCTGTAACCATCCTTGTGTGTCCTTGTTTACATCTTCCCTGCAGCCATTCTTACTGGCGCCATCAAGTCTGGGTTTGCTCACACATCTATTCTTATGGAGATACCTCTCCACACTACTCCATTCTGGTGAGCCCCTACCTGCAGTACTGTGTCCAGCTCTGGAGTCTTCAGTAAAAGAAGGACATGGACCTGTTAGAGCAGGTCCAGAGGAGGGTCACAAAAATGATCAGTGTGCTGGCACACCTCTCCTATGAAGAAAGGCTGAAAGAGTTGGGTTTGTTCAGCCCAGAGAAGAGAAGGCTCCCGGGAGACCTTAGTACTTAAAGGGGGCCTATAAGAATGGTGGGCCTAGTCTTTATAACAAAACCTGTTGCAAGGGGTAATGGTTTTAAACTAAAAGCAGGTAGATTTAGACTAGGCATAAGGAAGAAATTTCTTGCAATGAAGCTGGTGAAACACTGGCACAGGTTGTCCAGAAAGGTGGTAGATGCCCCATCCCTGGAAACATTTAAGGTCAGGTTGGATGGGGCACTGAGCTACCTGATCTAGTTAAAGATGTCCCTGCTTACTGCAAAGAGGTTGGATTAAATGAGATGACCTTTAATGGTCCCTTTTAACCCAAGCCATTATATGATTCTATGAAACATCCTGATTTAGTGTATTTTTTAATTATCATCCAGTTAAGAATTTTTATATTGAAAGTTTTAACAGTACCTCTTCATTTCTGTCCTATTGCTATAATTTTTAAATCTCTCCCAGAAATTGAACATTTTGATTTTGTAAAATGGTTCTAACAAGCAATTTGTTAGAAAAATGTAAAAATAAATTGCAGTAGAACTACATTACTGTGCTTCTAGCTCTCTTCTTCCTCACACCAACACCAAACTCAGCAGCATGCCCTCAGTATACCTCCATCTTTTATTCTTCATCTGTTTGCTCTTCTCTGTCTCAGATCAGCCAAGAGGGAGCACACCACCAAGACAGAGCTCAGCAAGCTGTTCCCAACAGGAAACCCCTCCAACTAACCCCAACAAGAATTCTCTCCTGACAGATCAGTTCCTGGTTGATATAGTCCTGGCCTCGCTCACCACCCCAACCACGACCACCTGGGGGAAGGTGGGGCCTCACACAAGTGGGCCAGGTTCTGTCTGTGTGGCCTGAAACCACTTAGGGAACAAAACATGTTGCTGGATTGTGACTCATCCATAGGTCAACTCCAACTTGGGGCCCACAGACCAGGCCCCAGCACTTCAGTTACTTTAGAAGAAGGGTTTTGTAATTTATTTGCTAAATGAGGCCTAGAAAACTTGAGTTTATTTCTTCAATCCACTACCAACTTCCTCTTATAATTAATGCAAATAAACTGTCAGGGCTTCATGTTACTACGATTTTCTATACTCATAAACTTTCATGTTAATGAAACGTTAGAACCATATGCTTACCAAGACATGATGGAGGAAAGGCAACCTCTGCGGAAATTATTTTGGCTATGGTAGACTAAGGTATATACTTCCTGCAGAGCTAGAATTTTATTCAGTCATCTTCTAGTTTTCAGTCATTTTCCCTTCAGGCACAGAATGACTCTGACCATGATATAACTCTCTTTTTTCTAGGTTCATGCCAATTTCAGACTCTTTCTTTTTTTTTTTTTTTTATATATATATTCTTTTTTATGTATGATTTTCTAAGATGACATTGATCCATTGATTTAGAGGCCTAATTTAAACACAGCTTCATTGAAATCTTGAATGTGTGCCCCAGGAGAAGTAGAGGTCGTGCAGTTTGATTAACATAACTGTCTGCTGAAAAACAAACCAAACTACATCTAATTTATAGTTACATATCTATTAGGAAGGTTACAGGTACCATGTCAAATGTGCTTTTCATCAAGGTTGCAGTAGTATATCCTTAAACCTCTGTATTCATAGGATGAATGGATGTGGCCCTGTTTCATGCCTATATCTAAAGAAGTTAACACAAAAGACAGAGATGAGGATGTACTGACAAATGTGAATGTTAAGTCTGCTATTCGCTTGTCCAGCACAGCCTGTAGAAGCAGATCTGACTGTCTCAATGTGAATTCTGTTTCTGAGGAATGGTAACTTCATTTTTGTGAATGATTGTGAGGTTTTTCATGCTTGTTGACATTATTCTTCTTCTCTGGATTTTTTTAAGTAGGACTGTGGTTTAGCGCAACCACTGATAATCAGTGTCCCAGATTTGTCTAGCATCATTAACTTTGTGAGAAGTGGCCATGAAGGATGTACCACTCAGCTCCAGCATTCGGAGGCACATATGCTGGCACCACAGATAAAGAAATCCACATGAAAAATAATTTTTGCAACTTGATCACTCTCAAACATGAAAATTAAAAATAGGAGAGGAAGGATGAGGAGGAGTTGGTGTTTAAGCATCTCCTATATCTTTTCAGCAACAACTATGTGTCTTAGAAACTGCAGTCTTGTAATATCTTTATATGAATAAAACTATACCTTTGTGGCATAATATTGTTTTAAATGTTTAACAAAAGTTTCTGTGTCCAACTATGTTTTATAAGGAAAAATAGAAATCCATTTAAAAAACGCACAAAGTTTAAAATAATCACAAATTTTGAAATCTCCTAACTCACCACTTTCCATAATATTCTGGAAGATAATACTAAGAGAGTACGCATTTCATTGGCTGGCTAAGTGGCTACAGGGGAATGCTAAATAATTTTTTTCTTAATTTCTAATAAAAATGGTCATTGTTTATTCATTTTTCAGTAACAAATATTTTCCACAAAATTCAGGTTTCACTGGGAAAACATGAATAATCCCCCTGAATAACTCAATTTTCTAACTATAAAGCTATGGTTTCCACAATTAAGAGGGTGTTGCTAGAGTTGTGGGACACGGTGAAATAATAATTTTTAAAATAACATACATTAATATGTTCAATGGATGTATCCAAAATTTTCCTCTCATGCAAGTTCATTGTAAAAGGTATTGACCAGATCTGATAGCACTCAGAGACATGAACAAGTGTTGAAAGAAGCAGGGGAGCACAGGTCAGGAAAGATACATGTCCTGAACAATTCATCAGAGTATTGCAAGACTTAATTCTATCTAAGTTTGAGAAAACTAGAAATAATTATTTATCTGATGAACTGTTTATTGTGAAATACTTTTGTACTTGAAACACATATCCATATCTCATCATCTGCTAATACTTTATCTATTTGTCTTTCTTCTTTTATTGTTTGTCTCTCTAAGTCAACTCAAGATGTTGTTTATATTTGCTGACAGTGTCTCTGTCAATACGCTACATCCCTCCCAAATCTGCTCTTATCTTTTACACAAAATAAAGCTGCTCTTATTACAGTCTCTAATGGCTGTTAGCCAGATCTCAGAACCAATACTTCTCCTGCATCTTCTTTGACCTGATTCTGTTCATCCTCCCCTGTGACTCATTTCTCAGTAACCTCATCACAAAACCAAATACAATGATATTCTTAATATGGATGACTCCCAGATGTGTACTCTAGACTAATCTGCTTGTCTCTAGACCAAGAGTCAATCAAGAAGATACCTAAAATAGTTTCACCATCTCCTTCCCCACTCTTTGCTTTGATAATATTTCCACTGCTTATTTTTACTTCTGGACATAACTCGCTAGTCCTCTCCAACTCAAACTCTTCTGTAGGTCTTTCTGTCTAGGCTTTTCCCAAATATTGCAGTCTCTATCAGACAAAATATGCCTAAGAACTTTCCTGTCTAAATCTCCAACCAAAGCATGCAACTTCTCCAAACTTAAACCATCTTCTGTCTTTTCTTCTTGTCCTTGATAAATATTGTCAAGTTGGACCCATTCTGAATGCTGCAATAAAAGACATTTTCTGCTATGACCAAGTCACATGTCTCTGTACATTCCTCCACTTGCTTATCCTTCTCACTTATCAAACTCAAGTTGCTAGTATTTACTGCAGAATCCACTACCAGCATCTCCACAGAAATCTTATTTTTCATTTAAGACTTTGGGTGCAGATCCTAACTGTCTAGTCCTCCCAAAGAAGCTGTTGCTCAGAGACTGGCTGGGCACCAGTCTGCTGGTGGGAGGTGTTGAGTGTTTCACTTTGCATCACTTTCCTCTTTTCTTTCCTTCGTATATTAAAGAGTCATTATCTTGACTCACGAATTTTTCTCACTTCACTCTTCCAATTCTCCCCCGCATCAGACCATGGAAGGGAGTAAGCAAGTGATGAAGTCTTAGCTGCTGGCCAGGGTTACCACAAAAAAGAGTTTGACTTTTTTTTTTTTTTTTTTGAGAATTCCCCTAATATGGCACTGTTAAGAATCCTGCAATTTACAGCCATTTGATGGCAATTGTGTAATTCCAACCATAAGAAAATCTGACATAATTTTAACAAATTCATAATGAAAACTTGAGTATTGCAAAACAGAGTCATGAAAAGTTTTTCTCACTTTTACTTTCAAACTCTTAGATTTTAAAGCTTCACATTTCATTCCTTGTTATTTCAGACTCTAAAAGTGAACCTGTGCCCTATTTAGAATGCTGTGGTGGGCTGTTTAATTACTTTTTCTTTTCTTCCTTTACTTTTTCAGAAGTTCCTTTTCTGGTAGAAACAGTATAAAGCAAATGAGTGTTGTAAATGATAGTGTTCTTTTCCCATTTTGTCACCTAAATGTTAACAACATAGAAACACTAAAGAAGATGCTTCCAAAAGTACGTACATTTGACCAACTTTAAATTTAAATGAAAAAAAATCTCTTGCTATTTGAGCAGATTCAAGCACATTCAGTTTCATCATGGGTGGCTGGTTTTCCTATATTCTTATTTTTCAAGATTAAGAGATCTGCTTGCCATAAAAAACATAGAAATAATAGAAAAAACAGAATAAGGAAATAACTTGCAGCATGTTAACTGTCTGGACTATCAAGCTGGTTAACCCCCCTGAAGGGTTTAAGTTACATTTTCTATATACTGTTATCAAGACAAAAATCAGGGAGAAAATGAACAGGGCTTGAACCAATCAGTAAGATAATATTCCACCAGTTACATAGCAAATAATTTCTGGCAGGTGGCAGGTACTAGAGAATAAGTATTGAAATTTTTGGCAAACTGAGTTTGTGAAGTAATTGCCAGTCTGTGTGGCCTCGGCTGCCTGGAGTAGCTTTTCAAGAGATAAAGCATATTAAAATAAAAATTAAATAACAAGACAAAGTTAATCTTCACTTTATTGAAGAAATAACACTGGCAACTTAAAACACAAAATATGTTTAAAAGACAACTCCAGCAGTAGAATCATTATCATTGGCTTTTTGCATGTACACAGCACAAGCAAGTCCTGTCACATGCTACTGTGCTTCTCCATGCAATGTAGAATACTGTAATTTTTGTATGAGTTTGTGAATGAAGTGGTAAAATAAGAATGAAAGTATACAAGAGATTAAAGAGTGTTAATGATTTATTTAATTTCGTATGACAGTAATCATGATATTCTGATACCTCAAACAACTGAAGTCATACAAATATAAGCCTAATACAATGCATGATGCACATAAGTAAGTGTGTTAGTATTTTATTTCAAAATATTGATACATGTAATTTTAGATGTTGATGTAGGCAATGTCTTAGGAAAATCAAATTGTAAGTGTTTGGAGGACTAGCTTTTCTAATCATAAAGACCTTGCTTTTGAGATTGCCCATAAGTTCTCAGAGTTTTTTGTTGTTGACAATTGCAGCATTTTCGTTGAAGACACTTTCATTAAGAAGCTGCGGACTTTGTACCTTGAACAAAAAGACAATTTCTGGGCCAATTTTTCAAGCAAAGTTTGCCTGCATATATGATTTGATTCGTGTTATAGGTGCTGACTTCAGGATAAGAAACTGAAATAAATGTGGAAAAAACCCAAAGGTAACCTGATCAGTGTTGACACATAGACTTTCTGATTTGTGGGCTGACTTAACAACATTGGGGGAAAGGAAATGAATGTAAGAAAAGTATGTTTTTGTATCACAAAGGTTGACCAGAGAGGTTGTGGATGCCTCATCCTTAGAAGTGTTCAAGGCCAGGTTGCGTGGGGGTTTGAGCAATCTAATCTAGTGGAAGATCTTCCTGCCCATGGCAGAGGGGTAGGTATTAGATGAACTCTAGAACTAGAGTGTCTCTCTAGAGAACTAGATGGTCTCTTCCAACACAAAGCATTCCGTGATTCCGTGAAGAATGTTTTGCCAACTATTTTGCCATACAGACAAAACAGAAGATATAAAGACAAATCTTCCCATGATCTTAATAAAACAGTAGGGAGAAAACTGCTGGATTGTATCAAGGTCATGGTGACTATGGTCTCTTCTTCGGGAGTTGTTTAGCTTTTCTGAGTTAAAAAATCTTTGGCAAAAACTTCATTGATAGTGGGAACGAAATCCAGGACTAGCCCTTCCAGGAGAATGTGCTCACTACCAGATCATATGCAATGGTCTTTGCTCTCTATTAGGCCCTTAAAATCTATGTATTCTTTAGCAGGCGGGATAGAAAGTAAACGCAATCCAGTGGTGCATTGCATCCACTACTGTGAGGGAGTTTTCCCCTTCAGAAGAGAAGGACTAAGAACTCTAGACACCCACTCACTAAGCTGTAATAAAAATGATGTACCCTTTCTCTGCTTTTTTTTTCAGGTACCTAAACACATAAAAGAGTTTCTGTCTATCAAATTCAGTCCTAAAGAATGAGCAAGGCCACAGGCCTGCAAGTCAGTCTGAGGAAGCAACCGAGAACATTCTTCCCTTGTTGCATTTCTTTTGGCTGTCATAGTCTTTCCTCTCTTGGTATGTTGCACATCATGTATCCCATTGCAAAGTTTTGTTCATGTAGCTGCCTTACTCTTCTTTGAGAATTACAGGAGTGCAGGGTGTCTCAATGTATTGATTGCCAGGTTGGACATTAGGACACATACATGTTTTTTGTGAACCAAATGGGTCCAAGAATAAAATCTAAGGGAGCTATCTAACTTTTTTCACCTCAAAACCTTTCAAGAAATTCCAGCCTAAGTAATGCTTTGTGGGAAAATTAGACTGAGCTTTGATCTTCATGGCAGGGATCTTTAGTGATGATGGTGATGATGAAAGAGCTTGAATCAATAGTATATACAACCATAAGAGAGTTCTGTATCTATGCTAAGGATGTGTTATACTTGAAATTGATGAGAATCAGTGCTATCATGTCAAGATATATCATGTGATACCTATTATGTTTTGAAAAAGCAAAATTTATTTCAAATTTAAACTTATAATTAGAGTGGTTTCATTTATGTCCTCAAGTTGAACTTTGTGTTTAATATCTTTCCATCCTCTACAAATTTAAGAGACAAAACATAACGTGTTTTAAAATCTCTACCTTTAAAGAACAGACAAGTGGCCAGGAGTTGAAGGAAGCTATTAGAAAATAAGTCAAATGTAAAATTGGTTGAAAGAAAAAGACAGTAGATAGATGGTCAGATTTATTTAATAACCTAAAAGTAATTTGGCTGGTTTTATCTGAGTTTCATTATTACTTTATTTCTACACATTTCTTATTGTCTGATTGGGTGAGTGGGTACTAATTTCATGGCTAGATAAAGCTCAATTTAACAAAACACTTAAGTGTACACTTAGCAGTAAGCACTCAGGTAGTGCCACTGATTATGTCAAAGAAATTATATGAATGTTTAAAGCTGAGATTGCTTTCTACTCAGTTTTGCTGAATGGTGACGAATTTTCCATGATCAAGCCTCAATTCAGCAGAATCACTTTTATTCAACAAAAGAGAGAGCAATCTGTATAATGCAAAGTAAGTTCTGGAACTTCATTGACACAAAACTAGTGGCCTTTATAAAACAGTTTTCACTGATACACCTGAAAATAAATTTTATAAAGAATATGCTTAAAACACTATGTATTTTTATATCTGTATTCTTGACCGGTGTAAATCTCCATAAACTGACAAGCTTTACCACAAAGTGTAGAGTATTTCCAATTTTTAATATTGTAATTGTGCCCTGAGTTTATGTAGTACAGTTGTCAGAATCAAGATCCGACGAAGTGTTACCAAGAATAGAAAAGTATGTTTACTGACAAGGAATCATGAATTCTCAGCATTTTCAAAATCAGAACATCTTAAATATGATACGGAGTCCAGCCAAACCAGTGGAAAACCATTTAGGTTGATAAAAAATAATTTTAAGGGATTTTTAAATTTTTGTAACCTCTTTTATAATTTATTTTTAATAGTTGTTCTGTGCCTTGATGTGCATTTAGTGCCAAAACCAAAATATTAGTGTAATACCATGTCGCTTTTGCTAACTCCTAGTGTTACTCTTATCCTTTCTGAAAACAGTGCATTTTCCTTTCTTCTACACAAAATAGTTCTGGTAATTGCATCAAGCAGACTGGAAAGCATTTCCAGAATTAATCAGGCTTTTTTTTTCCAGTGGTATTCAATGATAATTTTGTATTTGTAACATCAAGAAGAGCTACAAAACACAACCAATGAGTCTGAGACTTAGATATCAACTCAGAACAACTCCACACACCAAATTGCTGGGATTTTTTTTAGATTATGACAGAATAAAATTATTTCAATATTGCAACACTAGATGTCATCACATCATGGTACAACATGATGAAATTATATTTAAGCTCTTACCAGAATATGGGTGAGTGAATGATTCAAAAATGAATAATTTATTCACTGGATTTTGCCTTTTTTCTTTCTTGGTCCATGAAATATTCAAAAGCAGGTTATAAAGCTCTCTACACTATTTCTGACCAGCTGACCAGAAATTGTTTGCAAGTTTCTTCCCATTTTAGATCCTATCAAATGAATTTGAACTGATTTTTGTGAACTTCAATATTCACAATAAGTCATTGATTAAAGAGTATTGCTTATGTTCCTGATTTATTTAATAGTGGAAAATGAAAAGCTGTAAAGACAAATGAAAATTAGACCTTGTATTGAATTGCTGCAAACTCAGATCTTTTCTTTTAGTTTTCTTTGTTGATAGCATGAAAAGTACAATGTACAGCTACTTTGAAAGCAGCTATAGGTTCTTCCTTTCAGTTGTTGGTTGTTCAAGTAATTGGGACTTCTGAAATGAATTTGGAAATGCTGAAATGGCCATTGAATTCAATACTTTATCTGATGAGTCTTGCTTACACAAAATATAATGACAGTATGAGTAAAGGAAATTGAACCTCCAGTTAACACCACCAGGATTATAGAGCAAAGTTCACTCACATTTTTCTACTGATAGCCCGATTCTCACCAAATTTTGTTCTTGGTTGAGAAATGATCCCAACCTAGACCAAACAGTATGGACTAGGCTGCTTTCCAGTTAAGCTTCACATTTCCTAGATGACTGTTCTAGCAACGCCTCTATTTTAAAACAAAAAACCAAATTAACCTCAAATACAGGTGACTGAATCTCAGAAAAATATTTCAGATCATGAATCTCAGTCTCACCGAGAATTTCACAGTAGTGGCATCCAGGCATTCTGTTCTTGTTATCATTTCCTGTTGGTCACTTAATTCCCATGCATTTTAATGCTAAGATGTACCACCACACTTAAGATCCTTAGATAAAGGATGAATGGAAAAGATACAGAACACCTTAGAGGATTTGCTGTCATTTAATGTGCCCACTTCATGCATTACCCTTACTAGACTGAGGTTCTCTTCTTGCTCACTAGCATTAAAAATTTATTCTAATTATTCCTTTTTTTTCTTGTCATCAACCAATATGCTTTTAAAAGTAAATGATATTTTAGATTTATCTAAATGATTTAGTTAGTAATTGTAGCCATTCACATTTATTGTGGCTACTGACTTTATTATCTGGGTTTTATAATAAATAAATTTTATTTTCTACCTGGTATTTGATTTTTTTTATTATACTTTGTGGATTTATTTGTGTATATTACACTCTGTCAATGCATCATCATTTATCTGTCATCACTCTGACATCATTTGATATTGCACTAATATTCCTAGACAGTGCAACCTCTTTTTCTTGATGGAGACACAGATGCAGGGAACTATTCCCCAGAGCTCTTAGCTCTCAAGGTCTCTTTGCATTAGTTTATGATCTTGCTACCACCCACTTCTTGAGCTGAAATCAGTGCAAGTGTGGGGTAGTGTTCACTGCTGATAATTGCTTGCTTTGCTTTGGTGATTCCTCAACAGGT
This sequence comes from Brachypteracias leptosomus, assembly GCA_013401335.1. Classification (NCBI taxonomy): domain Eukaryota; kingdom Metazoa; phylum Chordata; class Aves; order Coraciiformes; family Brachypteraciidae; genus Brachypteracias; species Brachypteracias leptosomus. The sequence continues at coordinate 41,044 of VYZX01028958.1, read as the reverse complement.
ATGTTCCGTTGGAGATGGCACGAGGAAGGCTGTCACCTTGGACAAGACTCAGACAGCAGAGACAGGGTTTCTTGAAACAAATTTTGACTTGTTTTTTTGTGTCCTAGGGAAGGATATGAAGTGCTGTGGCCCCCAAGTTGGAGTTGACCTATTGGCGAGTCACAACCCAGCAGTGTGTTTTGTTCCCCAAATGGTTCCCCAAGGCCCCAGAGGCAGAACCTGGTCCACCTGTGTGAGGCTCCACCTTCCCCCAGGTGATCATGGTTGGGGTGGTGGGCGAGGCCAGAACTATATCAACCAGGAACCGACTAGTTTGAGGTCAGGTCCTGCTGGGGTTAGTTGGAGGGCAGCTTGCTGTTGAGGGCAGCTTGCTGTTGAGGGCAGCTTGCTGTTGAGGGCAGCTTGCTAAGCTCTCTCTCAGTAGTGTGTTCCCCCTTGGCTGATTTGAGACAGAGGAGCAAGCAGCTGAAGAATAAAAGATGAAGGTATGCTGAGGGGATGTTGTTGAGTTTGGTGGTGGTCTGAGTAAGAAGAGAGCTAGCAGCACAGGATAATACAACAAATTTGCATGATCTGATAAATAATCAGGAATAGTGTTCCAGAGAATAAGAAACTTAGGAAACTATACCATTATATTTCAAATAAATATTACAGCATTAAGTACAATTTGCTGCTCTTATCATGGAAAAATATTCTTCAGATGCTACTTTATAAATATTCAGAAGATCTTGAAACAGCAGCTAAGTCATAGTATATATTTAATGGCATTTTTCCAATATTATTAGCAGATAAATGTAAGTGAAGAAATGAAGTTCTCTAACCTTTTCTAACATCTATCCAGTTAATAGACAAAATGAGAACCTGTTCTCACATATGTTCCATATTCCTTTATATTTTGGTAATATTTCAATGAAAGTACATTTTTATTAATTCATCTACTATTAGAAGTAATTTAATAAACATTTTATTCAAATATTAATAGAGAGCAAGTACACTAACTGCTTAGAGTCTTGATTTGGCACCTGATTTCCTAAATCCTATAGATCTGTTACTATTCCAGTAACTGTTCATGAAGCTGCTTATAAATAACGTGTTTCAATTTCAGGGATGTGAAGTCATGCTATTTATTGATCTTCTAGAAATAAACCTTTGATTCTATTCATCATATTTGAACACAATTCCTTTTATGGTGATCAGGTGTTGAAGCTAATTCTTTCACTACTATTATAAAAAGAGAAGAAAACAGGCATTTTATCAGCCTGAAACTTACCCTTTACTGCAATAACAATTTGTAAATGTCTGTCATCAAACTCTCCTTCTGTCTTTGAGCTTTGACAGATTTTTGGAAAGCTGGATGACAGTCATATGAACTCTTAAAATAGTAGCTGAAGGATGAGAAAAAACAGAGCCCAATCCTGTCAAGGAAACTGTGTGACTGCAAGCGTCTAGGAGTCTATTATAACCCACCTCTGTCTGCAAGAGGCCTTAATGACACAAGCACTGACAGAGGGGAGAAAAGAATCAATTCATAGCAATAAATTTTCACTCATAATAAAATTCAGAATGGCACTCTGGTTTTGTAGCTACCTCATGTTTGAAATATAAGAGAACATCTTTATAAGTGCTTTGCTCATGCTGGTTTTATATATTCAGACTTAACCCTCCAGGAGTTTCCAGTCTGATTGCATTTCATGCACTGCTTCAGCTTTACAGCTATCATTTTAGTCAGGCAGAAAAATCCTTTTATTATGTATTTAACTATTTTCATATTGCAGGACTGAAATATCATAAAGTATTTTCATAACAATTGTTTCATCTGCCTTCTTACAGGGAGTTTAGCAGATGACAAGTTAATGCAATTGTGCTGAATTTATTACTCTTATTTACTAAACATCTTTTCACCTATGATTCCTTTACCTTGAGAGAGCTGAGATCATATATTCCCCCTGTCATTTGCCAGCAAGAGGAATGTGAAGAGGATTGTATTACTAATGGCCACAAAACAGATTTCTGAAAGCCTGTCATTCTTCACCTGCATCTATGGCTACTCTTGTTGTACTTCAATACTGAATCAGACTGCAAGTTAAAAGTATGTGGAACTTCATTTCAAATACAGTGAGGAAGACTTTACACCAAAATCGTTACTTTTTTATTAAATTTATTGGACAAAAACCTAAATGAATTTAGTTTTTTATGTAAAAAAAAAGAAAATATAATTTCATTCAGAAACTACAAGTTTTTTTTCTTAGAGCTTGACTATAAATGAAAACTATTTTTCTTGAAAAGAATTTTGGGGAAAAAAATCTTTAGCCATTTCTAGTCTTTTAGTCCAATTTTAAATGCCTATGGAGTGCATTATCAACATTGCAAATATTCCTAGCTCATTCTTTTGTAGATTCAGTTGTGTGATCCTGGGGTGCATTAAGAAGAATGTGGCCATATTGTTGAGGGAGCTTCTCCTCCCTCTCTACTCTGCCCTAGTTAGTCTACATCAGGAGTACTGTGTCCAGTTCTGGACTAACCCAGTTCAAGAGAGACAAGGAACTAATAGAGAGAGAGTTCAACGGAGGGCTACAAAGATGACTAAGGCCAGGAAGCATCTCTCTTATGAGGAAAGGCTGAGACACCTGGGGCTGTTTAGCCTGGAGAAGAGAAGACTGAGAGGGGATGATATCAATGCTTATGAACATCTAAAGGGTGAGTGTGAAAAGGATAGGGCTAGTCTCTTTTCAGTGGTACCCAGTGACAGGAAAAGGGGAAATGGGCACAAACTGCAACATAGGAAGTTCCATTTCAACATGAGGAAAAACTACTTTACTCTGAGGGTGACTGAGTATTGGAACAGGCTGCCCAGGGAGGATGTGGAGTCTCCTTCTTTGTAGATATTAAAAACCTACCTGCATGCCATCCTGTGCAAGCTCCTCTAGGTGAACCTGCTTTACCAGTGGGGTTGGACTAGATGGTGTCCAGAGGTCTCTTCCAACCCCTATCATTCTGTGATTTCTCTGAGTTCCTCTTTAACATACTATTATACAATTACTGTTGTTCTGCTTGCTTTTTATCACATACATTCATTTTTGTCTTCCTCTCAACAATAAGATATATAAACTTAGAAGACTTCTTTTGTTTATGTAAAAAGGGCAGTATTATGCACAATACTTATACATGATGTATTGCTTACATATGTACGGTAAACAGTAGTAATTTTATTGCATTAAGTGATTTCATTTTTTATAGTGTATTTATGTACATCTATTAACCCATCTTTTTTCAGACAATAAACTGATTAGTTAAGCAAATGCAGTGGAAAAAACAGTATTACTTCACCACACTATTTAAATACACAAGTGTTAAGAGCCACAGAGAATTCACCATCATACCGTGTGTGTGGAATACGTGTAGAAAGCATCTCTCTTTTGGTCCCATTAGGCACCTCTCTGGCATTTTGAAGTGTCCTGACAGAGCTTAGGCAGCAACCCAGCTTCAGTTAGCTATTCCTCCGACTTCAAGGCTGCTCCTGTATGGAGATAGGGTGGATCACGCTATTCCTTTGGAGAAAATAAATGTCTTACCCATCCACATCAAGGCATGGGAGAGATTACAGTTTTGGTACCTGCCTCAAAATCTATGTGACTCCTGTTTTAGGTACCCATATCTATTCTTTTATGTGTGTCCATTGTGGCAATAGTCTGGTCCATCCACAATAGTAGCAATAAATCTTCATAATTTTCCACATTTTGTTAAGGTCTCTGGAAAAGCTTTAATCACATCCTTGAGAGTTACTATATAGCTCCTTTCATTGATAGATATCCCAACCTTTTCTACCAGTAAGGTGAGACAATATGCCTTAGAACAAGAAAAATATTATTGGTCAAGCAGCCTTTTTGTTAAAAAATGTCTGGCATTATTTTTTTGCTTTTCCTTTTCCAGGTCAAAGTAAGCTTCATCCATCTTTGCTATGAAGGGTCATTACTCAAAGGAAAACAAGAAGAACATGGCAGCTTTAAATTTTAACATTTCAATGAAAATATGCTGAGCCCATGAATACCTCAGCCTTCAATATTCCTTCTTAGATGGCTCATAGGATTTGAAAACAAAAAAGACAAAGAAATAATATAGTGATTTATATAGTAATTTTTAAAACCTGAGTACATAGCAAGAAGGAAAATTAAGAACAAGAAGTAAACTTATCAAAATAGCAGAAGGAACAACTTCCCAAGGACTATTTAGAACTATATCAGACCTTTGAGCGTAGCATGCAGAAAGTCCAACAGAAACACAAATTAACTAATCAAAATTTGATCATCCTAAATTCTAAGATATGTGGTTTCTCCCAGACCTTCCTCCAAGTGGAGCTAAAATCAAAGTTAAATTTCCTGCAACTCTGACATCAGAAATGTATGAGAATACACTGTAGCAGTGAAGAACTTAGCCTACTGCTATGGCTGTAAGCAGGCTAAACACACAAACATTTTTTTTAATAGACTTAAGCACTGTCTCCTGAAAAGGACAAAACTGGGTGCTCCATACTTTTTTAATTATTCTTCCTGTTCTCTAATTCTTTCCCTATTCCCTGTTTTTGTTTTGTTTTGTTTTTTCACTGTGAGGCTGGGGGATATTTAAATGCTTTGAGTTTCCAGCATGGAAAAAATCTTAGTAATACAACTAACATTAATACTGCCCTGTTATAGGAATGCTCTTCATCTTTTACTTCCAGGACAAAAAAACCCCAACATTTAGGCCTACTGTTCCATCTCTAATCATGCTTGACAGAAGCAATATGTGTAGACTTCCACTAAGAATAAATGAGCCATAGAGTAGAACAGGAAAAGGAGAATAGGTATCTTGAAGAAACTGTGGCTCATCACCTTTTGGATGCTATTGCTGACAAGTGGATATGTTTTCACTCACTACTGCATAATGGGTGTAATATGTGATAGCATGTCTTAGTCAAATTCCGTGTTCTGTTGCTTATTTTCTATTTGTCACTTCTCAGACATTTTCAGTTTGGGTCTGCAGCTCATGTTCAAGATTGCTACATGATGAACAGAATAGGTTTAGTAATGTCCAAGAATGATGTACTTGTTCCATGCTGTACTTGTGCCACTGCCTCATCTTTACATCTAGGCCAATTGTCTGATAAAGTAGCAATAATGCCATCAGTTTACATTGGAAGTTCCTGCTACATTAATGAGACTAAAAAAGATACCAACTAAAAGTGGTTTTGTCCTTCTGTTTGCCAGATAATACTAAGGAGCAGTTTATGAACTCTGTGGCAGCTTACACTACAAAGCATTGCCTTGCACAGCTTGTTCAGAACCATGTTGTCTGTTGATATAATCACCATGCCAGAACTAATAAAGCTCAGAATGACATTTTCTAGATAAGGCTATTGCAAAGTTCTATAAAGACCAAAGCAGATCAGATCAGAAAACCTCTTGGTCTAAATGCCTTTACATAAACAAGGACAGATCTGGTCCACTTTTCTGAAGCACAGTAAGTATATTTTTCCCTTCCAGCTTTGAAAAAAAGAAATTGGAACTATGCCGTGCGTGCAAGATGAATTATAATAGGAAGACAACTATCATTTAAGGATGTCATATTCTTAGTTTACCCTTTGTCCTTACACGATGGCATATTATGGTATGGGCGTTTAAAATGCACAGTGCTGGTGGCCATTTTAATATTTTAAGACATAAAGTCATTAATTTTGCAAAAAGTCAAGGCTGAAGGGAAATTATCAGTTAAAAAAACTTGTAGTAGTGTCTATGTGAAAAAACTACTGGGCATTTGCTCTTCCACCCTGTCAGTTTGATTGTTCATCAATTGTCTGGGAAGCTTGCACTGATGTAAGAAAGGGACTTCATAAGAGCCTGGAAAGGGAATGTGAGTAAGCAATGCTAGAATTATAGACTAGGCTGGTAATGCATAGTAAAGTGAAAAATGTGGTATTTGTGTATATACATGTATTTATAAAGAATAGAAAATAACCCCACTCCTTAGCTGACTACTTACCTATGTGTTATTCTACAGTGGAAATGATACACCATTTTTAAAGTATTAAAAATTCCTTACAATTTTCATTGAAATAGATTTTAGAGGAGACAATAGGGAAGTCAAGGAAGTATTCTTTTTGAAGTGATGTCAGACAAAATTCAGGTCAATTTGTTTAGCACAGCATACCTAAACTAATTTAAATGAATTATCCAGTATACAAATATAGCAAACAAATCTGGAGCTCATTTAATAAGGTCTAAAATAAGACTAAAAGAGTCTATAATCCATTCAATTTATCCCACTCTCATAGCACATTAAAAATATTGATTCCAGTTAAATTGATTCTACCCCTTTGCTGAGCAAAACCAGGTACATGGCTTTTGCAGATTACTTGGCAAATGAAATCAGTGATGCTGAAATGCAATGTATCTTAAATGTAGCTATGTTACTTATATATGCCAGTCCTCAACCAGGTTCTAACACAGTCACCAATCCCAGGAAATTTACTTCTGTAGCAATGTCTAGTTCCAAAAAACCTCTTTGTAACAAGAGCTTCCTCCATAGATTTTATCTCCTAGTACTTGTCAGTCTTCCTCTACTCAAAGCCAAGGAAAGTCATTTTAACAACAGGCATTTTTTTTTTTTTTTTAGAAATTTGCTCATAAGACAAAAAAAAACAAAAAAAACATGGAAAATTGTATATTGCAGCATCACTGGCTCCATTGTTTTGGAGTGGGTCTGNATTTGTGAGTAAGTCTTGATGGTCTTATTCAACATCTTTATTCACAATACCAGTCTAAAAATTGTTTGCAAACTCTTGAATAGAACAATTCACAGTTCATGATGCTAACTCTGCTAAATTACATGGTTCTTTCTCACTCCTACCAACATGATGGAATAATTAAAAACTAGAGTCAGCAACCTTTTAAAGGTGATGTGCCTGACTAATTAGATGCTGAGTTTTCTGGGTTACAGATCCTGCTTTTCAGTGACATTGTACAAATGAGAGAAGAGCTCTCAGCTTCTGCCTGTTGTAAAGCTCTGTGGTCACCTATTTTATGTCATTGTCCAGGTGCCTTCTTACAGATTTATGAGCTTGTATAAGCTTTTACTTCTACATGAATGAATGATAAAACTGCTTAAAATACCTGGAACTGAGGATTTCAGTGCTGGGTCCTGCACTTCAGTCACAACAACCCTATGCAATGATACGGGCTTGGGGAAAGCTGCCCAGCAGAAAGGGACCTAGGGGTACTGATTGACAACTGGCTGAATGTGAGACAGCAGTGTGCTCAGGTGGCCAAAAAGGCCAATGGCATCCTAGCCCATACCAAATATAGTGTGTCCAGCAGGAGTAGGGAAGTGATTATGCCCCTGTACCCAATGCTGGTGGGGCCACATCTTGAGTAGTGTGTTCAGTTTTGGGTACTGCAGAATAAGAGAGACATTGAGGTGCTGGAGCAGGTCCAGAAGAGCAACAAAGCTGGTGAATGGTCTCAAAAGGAGAGACTGAGGAAACTGGGGTTGTTTAGTCAAAAGGAAAAAAAAAAAAGAGGCTGCGAGGAGACCTTATCACTCTCTACAACTACCAGAAAGGAGGTTGCAAGGGG
>VYZX01028958.1:0-33035 GCA_013401335.1 Brachypteracias leptosomus | reverse complement strand
AAAATGATCAGTGTGCTGGAAAACCTCTCCTATGAAGAAAGGCTGAGAGAGTTGGGATTGTTCAGCCTGGAGAAGAGGAGGCTCCAGGAAGACCTTATTGCAGTCTTTTAGTACTTAAAGGGAACCTATAAGAAAGATGGGGACAGTCTTTATAGTAGGGCCTGTTGCAACAGGACAAGGGGTAACAGTTTTAAACTAAAACAGGTAGATTTAGACTAGGTATAAGGAAGAATTTTTTACAATAAGGGTGGTGAAACACTGGAACAGGTTTCCCAGAGAGGTGGTAGAAGCCCCATCCCTGGAAATGTTCAATATCAGGTTGGATGGGGCTCTGCGCAACTCGATCTGGTTAAAGACGTCCCCGCTTAGTGCAAGGAGATTGGACTAGATGATCTTTAAAAGTCCCTTCCAACCCAAGCGATTCTATGATTCCATGGTTCTACAGTTCCTTGAATATTCTGTAAGACATTGCAGTTATCAAAGAGAGACTAAAATATATTTTTGGCCCTACCTCTTCTATATAACTTACATACAGTATTAGCCCTAACTAGAAGAAGCTTTGTAATTAATCTTATTCCAAAACCATGTATATTTCAAGTATGCATTGATCAACATTTCAAATAAGATATTTTCCTCTTTAAGTATCCTTTCATGGCATTTGGTTGTTATTCAGAAATAAAGATATTGTGACTTAATGACTTATTTCTTGCAAATATCAATACTCAGAAAGCCAGTCTTTTTTTAAGTGTCAGATTATTTGTGAGTAAGTCTTGATGGTCTTATTCAACATCTTTATTCACAATACCAGTCTAAAAATTGTTTGCAAACTCTTGAATAGAACAATTCACAGTTCATGATGCTAACTCTGCTAAATTACATGGTTCTTTCTCACTCCTACCAACATGATGGAATAATTAAAAACTAGAGTCAGCAACCTTTTAAAGGTGATGTGCCTGACTAATTAGATGCTGAGTTTTCTGGGTTACAGATCCTGCTTTTCAGTGACATTGTACAAATGAGAGAAGAGCTCTCAGCTTCTGCCTGTTGTAAAGCTCTGTGGTCACCTATTTTATGTCATTGTCCAGGTGCCTTCTTACAGATTTATGAGCTTGTATAAGCTTTTACTTCTACATGAATGAATGATAAAACTGCTTAAAATACCTGGAACTGAGGATTTCAGTGCTGGGTCCTGCACTTCAGTCACAACAACCCTATGCAATGATACGGGCTTGGGGAAAGCTGCCCAGCAGAAAGGGACCTAGGGGTACTGATTGACAACTGGCTGAATGTGAGACAGCAGTGTGCTCAGGTGGCCAAAAAGGCCAATGGCATCCTAGCCCATACCAAATATAGTGTGTCCAGCAGGAGTAGGGAAGTGATTATGCCCCTGTACCCAATGCTGGTGGGGCCACATCTTGAGTAGTGTGTTCAGTTTTGGGTACTGCAGAATAAGAGAGACATTGAGGTGCTGGAGCAGGTCCAGAAGGGCAACAAAGCTGGTGAGGTGGCTGGAGAATATGTCTCATGAGGAGCAGCTGATGGAACTGGGACTGTTTAGTCTAGAGGAGAGAAGGCTGAGGGGAGACCTTATTGCTCTCTACAACTACCTGAAAGGAGGTTGGTGGAGGTGTTCAAAAAATGTGTAGACATGGCACTTCAGGACATGCTCTAGTGGTCATGGTAGGTTGACAGCTGGACTTGATGATCTTGGAGGTCTTTTCCAAACTTAATGATTCTATGAGTCTATGACTTACAAATACATCTGGAGTTATGTAATTGTTAACTCAGTTTTATAAAGTATGTAATGAATTCTATGAATAGTGCTAAATTGAACTCTATATTTCTCTGGACAAAAAGTAACAAATTATTTTGTTTTCCTATTCAGACATTGTAGATATAAATCTTTGTGAACTAGCTTTATGGACCTTCAAAAGACATACTGATATCAAAAGAGTTTACATGACTTTGTAACACAAGTATATTGATTAGCATGAAAAGACACTCAGTCGCAGTTCTCCATAGTATCAGTGAAGGGCTTTGGTCTTACTTTTGACTCGGGATTAAGCGTGCAGTAGAACAGAAATACAGCTCATTAGTGAGTTTTAGTCAAGAACAGACATTCCAAATAGGAAAATAAATCTAATTCTGTCATCCTGACACCTAGATTGTTTGAATGTGTTCGTGAAAGCTCTTTGACACAAAACTTGTATTTTAATATAATGATACTTCCCTTCCACCTCACCACAAATTGCCTTCCATCTGTGGCTGTTGTGTTGATGTTGTCAAAATTGAAAATCCGTGAAAATAATAATAAAAAGAAATATTATTTTGAAAACAACAATATCTTTGATTGACATCCAAAATATTGTATAGAGAAGCATTTCTGTACATACAAGTCTTGAAAATTGTGGTTCAGTTGCATCATGTCTTTGTGTCTCTGCTCTCCCCTAGAGGATGAACTTTGGCTTTACCCTCTGGGATACAGCCACTGGGAAATCTCAGCAACTATCATCTTCTGTCATGGAGTCCAACAAATCTATAACAACCATTAAGCATGAAAGCAATATTTCTAAAGAAAAAATCTGTATCCTGTGGAAAAGTTATTTCAGTTAATTTTTTTCAAGCACTCCTCATGCACACCACACCCCGGTCTATTCCAGTTCATAGAGACAAAGGTTTTGAGATTAAAATGCTTGACATAGTAAAGATCCCTGGTCAGGGGCTTGTTTCAGAGTTTTTAACATGTTAAGGAGTAAGAAATTCTATTGACAAAGGAAGGCAGAGCTGTCACTCCCTCTCTTTGCAATATAAGATCTTTCTTTAGACATTTCTCAGATCATATGTGACCTGAACAAGCTTATCTTTGTTTGAAAATCTCAGGGAGCCCACAAAACAAAAATAGTCCAAGCTTAGATGAGTTAACACTTCCAAAGATTGATCAACCAAGACTTTGAATACTGTATAATGCTAAACAAGTAATAGTCATAGACCAGGACTGGAAAAAAATGTATTAATTTACAATGAATGGAGTTGATAACAGATTTTTAGAAATATTAGTTGAAACAAACACAGAAAACATTTCATTGAAAAAGCCAACTGAACCTTTTTATTTGAATATGGATTTAATATTTCACATGGTGTTAACTGATGCCAATATGCATTTGGACATGATCCAATAAAGAGTCTCTGGGCTTGTCCATCTGTTGTAGCCAAAGACCTTATGTTCCTTATGAGCCTTAATTGCTACAGCATTTGTATCAATTCAGTACATATAACATTTCTTTCTGCAAACATATAAGAACAAAGTGGAAGAAATACTAAAAATTAATAGTGACTCAAAGATAAAGAATCTTAAGTTGTCCATGAATAATTAAAGTAAGGAATTGGTGGAATTCTCATGATCTTTAGAGGGTAAAGTCCAAACGATTTTATGAAGTTAGCAGTATGTGAATATGACAACCAGTTTTAAAATGCAACTTTGTAAACTGCTGAACAGGGATGTTTAGAGTGATTACTTAGATGAGATCACTTTGGACAACTCTTTAGTTATCACAAGAAGCAAAATTGAAAAATATTTGTTTTCTCTTTATTTAAAATCCTATAAAAACAAATAGAATGCCTACCCAGCACACCTGTATGTTGAAATAAAATGGACAGGTTTTTTTTATGTAGGACACTTTTTCTTAGAAGAAAAATTAAATAATGAACTGAACATTTGAAAAAGAAATGTCAAAAGAAGACTACTTTGCACATACAGCTGCATGACAAATATATTTTTGTATATTTAACCGTTTCTTTATTAGTAAATGGATATTAGATACATAATATATACAAATTGCATGTATATGTATAGTACATATAAGTTATGTATGTAGTTTATATATGAAGCATGAATGTATATATGGAGAGAAATGTGACTGAGCAGTACAGATGCAGGTAATACAAGAGAAAATTTACCTTACTCTCGAGTTCCTTGTTTCTGGTATTTTACCATCTTTTGGTCCTCACAGCCAACTGCCTCCAATGTAACAGCCCCCCCAACCTCTAGGTCTGGAGGTTATGTGATAGGACAGACTATCCACTGTTTTACTCCAGTGACTGGTATTTCTAAGGGAGTGTCAATAGCTAGAGGTGTGGGTTATGCATGTGAAAATACAAAGCAGAGATAATTCTGTGCACAGTCTGTTTTAGCCTCTTGCCATGTAATTTTTATTTATCCTTTCTAGTGTGTGTTCATATAAGATCACCAAAGAGATTTTAGGCTATGATTGTCAGAGAAATTTGTATTTCAAAGGAGGATGCTAGGTATAAGAAATAATTAGGATATAAGGAAACTAAATCCAAACAGGCTCATTTGCAAAGAACCAACCTAAGCTGTCAAATGATGGCCTTCACTGATTCATCTGTGAACCATTCCCTTTGAATTTTACCACGGAATTAAATAACAGACTATTAAAGAGTTTGTGATTTAGCCAAGGATATGCTGCCCTCCTGATGACTGTCATCTTGATAAGCAGTAAAGCTGCACTACAAGTGGTGGGTTCTTAGTTTCAATCTGATGAGGTCATCTCATACCTAAGTCACTTCGTATTTCTCTTCTCTGATACTCTCAGACTCTTCACTGAAACCTACCAGATTTGTTCCTTCTTTCTTAATCCTAGAAATGAAATTCCTGGGGAGGACATGTAGACACAACACATAAGAAAGAATTTTAATTTATTGTAATTTCTTTCATATGCAGTATTTTAAAAGAAGTTTAAAGATCTGTCTGTTCTGCAATTATTCTTGACAGAGGTTGACGAGAAAAGGTTTCAACTGATCTACTGGAGAGGAAGTAAATAAACTGAAAGTGGCTTAAGTTCTTGTAAATACTTGGGAAAAAATTACTTGGAGTACAATGATTACCTGGCTTTTTGTCAAGCTGAAGAAAAGTGGTTTATATCTTTACACTGCAATCAGGAACATTTTCATCACTTGTGTAATTCAATGTTATCTTGATAAACTATTCCAGGAATTTAGGGGAAGATCACACCCTTTAGTGAATAAGTTAGTAACTTTACCCAAGATGTCAGCTGAGACTTCAAAGGGAAGGTCAGGATGTCTCTTTAAATCTAGATATTTCAAAAAGTAGTGTAGATTTAACTTGTTTATGAAGTTCACTGGAAGAAATTTATGATTCAGAATAGAAAGAGTTACAATTCTATCGTTAAGAGTCTAAAACAAAAAATCAGACCAAATTTTGTCTTTGCAATTAGGAAAACAAAATCAAGTTGAGGTTTTGCTCCCACAAAAACATCAGAACTCAAGTCTCATGTCTGAACTTACTTAAGTAAGCTTTTATCATGGTCCCTTTAGGCCAGCCTTGCTGGACTTTTACACAGTGCTGGTATTGATGTAGAGGCCTTTTCTTCTTGTCTGAAGTGATAAAAGGATCAAATATGCTATCATTAAAAATCATAGGACAAAAGAGTACGGTAGTGCAAGTGTTTAATTGAATACAATATGCTGCTATTGTAATATATTTGAAAACAGGTCATGTAAAACTTCAGAGAAACCAAGTTTTCTTGTGGGTAGATTGGTCAAATGCAGGGCATGTTCAGCCCTTGAATACAGGGGATACATTGGCCAGAAAAATATTTTCATAAAGATATCACAAATAAAGAAAATCTCCATATGACAAAAAATCTGCAGTCTCCTTAGTTCTCATTCTCAGGATAAGAATTTTCTCATTCTATGTTGTTTGCATAATAAACATGAAATTTGCATTTCAGGAGTCACAGAACATTTCCTGGGAGACAAATCATCACATAAGATGAGGTCTTGAACCCTTCTGATGTACTAATTTCTATCTATTTTAGGCTTTTCCATCCTTCACTTATCTTCCTCTCATATCCATACTTTGCTCTTCATTACAAGACATTTTGGAATAAAGGTTTTGTGGGAAAAATGGGAAGAAAATGTATCTCCGTTAATGAATTCTGATCATAGACCCATATATTATTTGAACAAATCGCTAATATTGGTGTAACTGATTATCTATGCAACGCAGCCTTTTCACTGCTCAACCAGACCCACTACACCAGCCTGTCTCCTTGACACAATTTCTTACTGAAATACTCTGAAAAATTATTTCTGAGAAAGACTTTTTTTTTCTGATTATATATACTAATCTAATATGGTCTAACATTTCAGCTTTTCTGTGAAGAAATGTTAAAGAGGAGTTTTCACAGCAAAAATTTTCAAAGTTTTAGAGACAAGGAAATGATGGAAAAATCTCATTGCCATATATATCAAAATAGTTTCCTACTCAATGAATTAGAAATATACTGTTAACTCGCTATCATGCAAAAATAGCTGATTGATAGTGGTCATATTAAAATTATTTTTAAAAAATTTTGTGTGTTCTGACCCTCATCCCCATCCTAAATTTCTGCGTGAGATGAAAGGTGGTTTAAATTACTTGTTGCTAAGTTCTTGAAAGTCACATAAGACATAACAGAAACTCTTGGAGAAGTTAATGCTGACTTTTATATTTACATATACATGTGTCGCTTTATCTTTCTTATTTTATGCCGTGATCCAGATGCCAATAAGATGTACAAGGCAGAAGAAGCTTTCGAGTAATATATTTGGGAACAGATTGTACTATATTATACATAGCTATACTGTGATTTGTTAGTGAGACAATGTTTTGCATAGGACAGATATTGATCACTGCTTTCAAACTGTTTTCAGTATCTTCACTTTCACATTCTATTGTGATGTAGCTCAATATACTAAGCTGTCAGCGTGGTTTTCTTTCCTCCTTCCCTTGACTGTTTCTTCTTCAGGTTTTGTTGGAGTATCTGTAAGTTGTAAGGGTGCCTTGTATTATTATGATGTTTGCAAGAAGGTATTTTGGTTTTAGCTGTGCTGTATTGACATTGCCTTGACACATGTTAATTTAGTATCTTAACATTTAGGTATTTCATTAAGATAATTTTAAATTAATTTTCTATAGCAAAATAATATAAAACCCCTGAGTTTACTTGCACTAACCTGCAAGAATTTTGCATTCAACCCACAAAGAGCATCTCATCATGTAACTATTTTCTTTTTGCAATTTCATCTCTAATTCTAGAATGCATGCTTGAGAATTTATGAATTTAGATTTTTTTTGTGAAGAATTATTTTTATAACCTCAACAGTGCATCAGCCAGTTACCTTTTGTAAATTTTCCAAGTCCCAGGCAATTTTCTTTGCTTCTGTACTACATCTGATATGTTGCATAATTTGACTGATTCCCTCTCATATATTTCATTTTTTGGCACCTGACTTCAGATGGCTTTTTGCTTCTTTAACTGCCTTTATCACACTCTGGAGCTCTTTTGCAGGTGAACTTATTCACAGTATCAACACTTAAAAAACCATATTCTTATATCTCTGAAGAAAACTAGTCTACTATCACAGAATCACGGAATATTAGGGATTGGAAGGGACCTTGAACGATCATCTAATCCAATCCCCCCACCAGAGCAGGATTACCTAAACCAAGTTGCACAGGAACGCGTCCAGGCAGGCTTTGTACANTCCACCTCACTACCTGATCGTCCAGACCACACTTCCTCAGTTTAGCTGCGAGGATACTATGGGAGACTGTATCAAAAGCTTTACTGAAGTCAAGGTAGACCACATCCACTGCTCTGCCATCATCTATCGACCTGGTTATGTCCTCATAAAAGGCTATCAGGTTGGTTACTATAATATATTCAATTTAAGAGAACAGTCATATTTGCCTTAGTTCCTTCCATACTCTATCACTGGAGAATGATTGACACTATATTTTCCTATACTTATTTTGTTTACTTAATTTTATTGCCCATAGATAGTTAGAAGCTGGAGATACTGAGCTATTCTGCACAAGAAACATTAGCATTTCTCTATGGAGAAATATATGTTACTACTAAGTAAAAAGATTGAGCCATATGGCCTTAAAAAAATTGTTAAAAGTCCTGTGATTTTATTCCACACTGCATTGTAGTGAGACAGAAGTATAGAGAAAATAACATTTCAGGAAGTTGAACTTTTTACTTCTGCAGACACACAAAACAATTTCACTGGGAATAGTTTCTGTCATAGGACATTATAGAACATGTCTTTCATATGGTGGAAAGTAGGTCTTTTTTCTCTTTTGTGTTACTTTCTGATGTTCTCTTCCCAGGCAAAAAAGATGTAAAGTTCTGCTAAAAACTGTCCTCTGTTTTTGTGAAAAATACTTTTTGGTCTGAATTTTTTTGGTTTTGTTTTTTTTTTTTTTTTTTGTAATGTGGGCATTTTACAACTTATTAGGTGTTTTTTATCTATTTTGAATCCAGCTTGTCTAGGAGTTTTGTTTTCATCTTTTAGACTCTGTTCTCAAAACTGAAAGTGAGAGATTTTTGATCTGAATTTGTCCTCTTAGAACACGGCTGATATTGCCATTAAAAATTGTGTGCTACTAGTGACCATTTTACATGAAAAATACTGTCTATAATTTAACATATAGATGGTGTATAGCTTGCTCAATTGCTCCCTTTCTGTTCCTGCTCTGGAAAAGCATCTTAAAAAATTAATTAATATAGATGACAGGTGTAATTATTTTATTAATGTCTGCAAAGATATGTTCGAGTAATAAAATTATTCCTCAGCAAAAGGTAACAAATGAGCTAAATTTTAATAAATATGTGAGTGGTTAATTTGTGTTTTCACACATAGGAACAAACATTGGAAAATGAATACAGAGAAGCACTTAGGGTGTCATTCATGTATAAGTAATATGGAAAATGTCACACCTTCCATATCACTAGTGCCTCTTTTAAACTTGATTTCCTATTCCTGAGCAGTTGTTGAATAAGGCTTTCTGCAAAAACTCTCTCTTTTGAAGTTTTAAAAATCTTTTAAACATTACCGAGCAGTGATAAAAATAAACAGCATCTGCTAAAGACAAAGCAATATTTGCTGATATGGTTAGTAAAATTTGAATTAATAACATTCTACTATACCTTTTATATTTAAGAACCAGAAGTATTAATTGAAACCTAGCTTAATCCTTATCTCACTGTTCCAGATTTCTTAGCTTTGGAAAAAATGTTTTATTATATCTACAGCCAAACCATTATTTACTACTGGAGTAATCAGTGATAAAAACACAGTGACCAAAGACGTAAACAAAATCATCTTATGAGTTCATCAGAAATACTGCTTATTTGTTTCATGGGACATTTTTAGATAACCGCACTTTTTTCTTCCCTTTTTAAATTTTGTATTTTACTGGAGTCCAGGGTATTGAATAAAATGTTGAGAACATAGGTGACAGAAAGGAGATCTAGAAGAATGTGTTATCCAGCTGATATTTCCTACTTGTTGTTCCTACAGGAGCTTGCATATTCCATTCAGACTCTGGCACATATCCCATGTTCACTTTAGTTAGACTTTGGACTATGTCTTTCAGAAGTTACATCTTCAAGGCTTAATAGACCAGTGCAAGTATTGAACAAGATATTGATAATGACATATCATCTTCAATGTTAAAGATGATGTTAAGGCTTGAAAGAGCATTGACCTTTTCTATGTCACTTTTTGGATTATTTAATTTCTAGAGGATGCACAACACACCTCACTATTGTGTTGGGATCTTGCACAAGCTGTGGAAAAAAGATATTCCTTTGGATTTTAGATATTACTCCGTTCAGTCAGTGTTTGAGAATCTCATTAGTAGCAGGGAATTGTTAGAATGACAAAGTACATTTGCATCCCATCTTTAAAACAGACCTTTATTTTTAATGATGCCTTCTCTGTTGTGTTAATACTTGTACTTTACATACTATTTGTATTTACTGCTCAGTAGGAGGATCCTAGGAAAGTTTATGGGCTCCTAAACAAACATATTTAATTCAGACTCTGCAGAACACTAAATCACCTGCTTAATGCAAAGTGACCTACAAGGTCACATTTAAAGCTTGATAAAACTTATGTCTGTAAAGGTTTTGTGGCATCAGCACCTTAAATCAGTTTGGAATATGGGTAACTACCCTCTATAGCAGTCTATAGCTGATGACTAGTACAGAAGATCTGATCCTCAAATGAAACATGTACTGTTTGACAGGTTGGACCATTTGCATTAGTAAAACCAATGAAGCTATGCTGACTTACACCAGCTGAGAATTTGATCTGGGAATAATAGACAAAAAAAATGCAAAATTATAAATAATGTATTCTAGAAACTTAAGCACATAATAACAATCACTAGTATATGAACATCTGGAAATGAATAGGAATGAAATAACAAATCATCTGGAAACTTTTGTGTGGAAAGTGCTTACTAAGGAAAAATGAAGTTTATAGTAAGTTGAGCAAAAAATAAATCCACGCGAATAGAGATATTTGAGAAGGCAAGCAAATAGCCTTCTTTGGTTTTATTTTTTTGCAGTGACAACTATAAACATAGTCTGAACTTTAAGGAGTATACTTTTGCGGGAGAACAATGGACAACGCGTAAACGGATTAATGTAATCCAAAGCATTGCCGTTTATTCGCCTGAAGCTCACTCGTTATATACCCCCCAGCTCTGACCACGCGTCAGAAGCACAACTCTGATTTGTACAACTCTGCCATGTGCCAAACAACATATCCTGATTGGCCAGGCACTGCTGTCCACATGCTGCTTAGTTAGCCCTTAGTTCCATCCTCTGCCTCCTTTTTCTTGCTGCATCACTGCCGCTGCACGTGCTGCACGTGGCCGTCCTTGGGTGACCTTGCTGGCGCCACAGAGTCAGGATTGCTCACATGTCCATTCTCATAGAGATTCTGCTCCACATACTTTTTGATCTCAAGAAGCAAGATGGGCTTTCCTGATTCTAGCCAAGAGGACAGTAGTATATCTGAGCAGTAAGATCCTTAGAAGTCAGGCAAGAGTACCCATGTGTTTGTCATGTGGTGGTGCCCTCCCTTATGTTCTGGGCTCACAGTGAGCAATTTGGGTACCTAAATATAGTTGCCCAGTGGAATTTTAGGAAACTGCTTGGGCTCCTGCACCATAACTTTTTGCAGTGTGATATCTCAGACAGTGTCAGGAGTATACACATTAAGGTGTTGTCAGGTAAGAGGAAAAACTTAATCCCATAGCTTAAGGCCCTTCAGTGGAACCTCTCTACTGTTGATCACATGAAGTGTCACTGAGAAAAATTAGCATAACATCTGGTTCAACCTCTGAGGAAGTATTCATAGACTCCAAAATATATATAAGGGGTTTATGTTAAAATTAGTATCTCAAATTATGCTGGTAGTCAGTCAAGATTATATTTAATAAAGAAATGTGTCCCTCCTACACAAACTGGGCATGAATTACAAAACTACAACACATATCCTTGCTAAGAGACCTACAAAATTATCTGCATTTAGATGAAGCAGCAGAAAGCTCTAGGTAAGAATGTATTTTAAACAAAAGGTTGCCATGCACAAACCTAACATGGTTTAAAAATTGTATTAGTGCTCCTGGGCACCCCAGAAATGGCTCTACCCAGTACTTGAATGTGTCAGCTTGTGTTGCTATAAAAGACCAAATCAAGTTACATCAGAAAGTGGGATCAGCATAGTCTTCTGAAATACAGCAGGACTATAACAGTCTGTTCAGGTTCATCAGTTTAAATTACTGGTTTTTTTTTTCTTTGCCTTTTGGAAGTGCAAGACAAGATACATGATTCACCAGAGTGGAACTTGCTTTTCGTCAGAATATCCAAATACACCATTGGTATATAGGACATATATATATGTAGGTCTAGTGGACAGCCCTGACCCTGAACCTTGACAGATATGATACCTCCAAAAGTGGGTTCAAAGGACTAACTCTGATAATACACTTGAAGAAAAAGAAATATTAGCTACTCAGATAAGAATAAGAAACAAAGCTACATCTTATGAGACTTAAAGGAGGAATATCTACAAGTTGTAGAGTGGGGAAAACACCTATATGGGTCTTTAGTAAGAAGGACTGAATAATTCATCATCTATGACTTTCACAGGTGTGATGGATCCTTTTATGTCAGAAGATATTTGAACTTTCCAAATTGTATAATTTAAACAATAGAAGCTTTGACCACAAAGTCCTAGTTTGCTGATACTCAGTGGCTTTTAACAGCAGCATACTGCAAAATCAAAAAGAAAGAGGTATTTAATTTTTTTTTTTTTCTATTAAAAATACTGGATGAAATATGGACAAAGAATATCAATTATAGTAAAGTTAACAAAAGTTTACCTTGAAATAGAAGGTAGTTCTTATAGTACTGCTAAACTTAAAATCTTCCAGTCAGATAATCTGTGAAAGGGTTAATAGCAAGATACGGGGCACAGAAAAACCTTTAAACTGCTGATCTACTCAGGATCTACTTTAATACTTCCATTCTAAGACACAGTAAAGCTGTATTCCAGGAGTATAAAATACAAGACCTGGAAATAGTCAATTAAAAATATAATACTAAGGTTAGCATTGGTGCCTAGATTCAAACTAATGCTAAAATGAAACTTATTCTGAATTTGCTGTGTTTGGTAGTTGCACTGTGTTTTGTTCTGAATGGAGCTGAACAAACCATTCCACTGCAAGAAGACAAGTGGAACTGTCTTCTGGGAGAACGCTCAACTCAATTAAAATAATTCAGACTCTCTCTTTAATAGTGAAATGAGAGAAATGCCTCCAGAGAATAATGATTTCCACATCTTTATTTACCTTTCATGTGACAAATTGCCATCTAGAGGTGTCTATCTCTTACCACTGACTTTAGAGAGAAGTTAGAATAGCCTAGATGCCTTCCTGTGGATAGCTAAAGGTAAGAGAGGAGGAAGTCCCCATACAAAGATTCATTCAGGTGCCTTCAGATGCCTGAAACTTGTCATAAGATTCAAACCAGCCTTCACTCAAAAGTTATCTTTATTCATCAAAATGTAATACTATTATTTCCATGTTACTGTGTCAGTCTGTGTCTGGTAGCCTAACACATGAACACCTTAAATAATTCCCTTAATTCACAGAACTCTTACAAGTTTTATTTTAGTTGTACAGAATAATTAGATATGGGTAAGTTGAAAAGGGAGATTTCCCTCTGCACTCAAAAATGTCTTTTATTGTCCCTAAGCTACATTGCAAGGAGGCTGTGTGATACTAGCTTTCTCATAAACTCTGAAGTGTTTTGAACTTGCAAGATTCTCTGACACATTTGGATGATGACTCAGCAATGTTTCCTGTACAGTCAAATGATGCTTGGATGTATTTACACTGAAGAAACACAGGAACTGATATTCTAAGTAATTTAAAATAGAATGTGAAAATTTGGTCAACAAACTGTAAGAAGTTACAAAGATTGAAATCCCCTATAGAAACAAAAAGGGACATGTTCTTATATGGCAGAATATATATATTTATGATTAAAAAAAGGTGCAAGAGTTACTTAGTTTGGAAAAAAAAAAAGGAAAAAAGATATAGAGAAAATTTCATGTATTTCAATAGTTAGATGTATCCATCTCATTAACAGAATATATCAGTATCCTTTCAATAGTGGCACAAAATTGCTGAGTACGACAATACTATAAAATGAAAGACCAGTGGAAACTCAACCCTTTCAATTCACTGCCAACAAGCCCATAAAATCAACTGCCATGGATATGTCATTTTTCTAATTTAAAAACCCGAAGCAAGAGTTAAAAAAAAATTCCAAATAAAACTCACCTGCACTGACCTGTTTGTAAATACCAGAAAGGAATATACCATGTATTCATTGAAGCTCAGCTTTATGAATGCACATAAAAACATGAAAAAAACAGAACATGCTATGATGAAGTGACAGTAGCATTTTCATAAGTGTGTACAGCAAATTCCATTTAAAAGACCAATTATTAGTCATATGTGGGCAAACATTTGTGATTTAAGTGAGTCACTGTTCTGAGTACTACCTAGTACTTACTTACTAAACCTATAAGCCTCCAAAATGATGCTTGGGAAAGGAACATAAGATACAACAAACCTTTTTGCCTCTTCCATGTACATTGTTGCCATTAGTATATAAATGGATATCACACATTAGTAAGTTTAGTCCATATCATTAATCACTGTAGAGCCTGATGGATGTTTCGCAGCCCTCCAAAATGCCAGGAGAGCAAATACACTTTATACCATAATCTGTTTGCCTGAGCTCCATTAAGGCAGTGAAACCACTTCACCCCAAGTCCTGTGACATCACATGAAGTTTTTAAGGAGTTGATCACCAACAGGGAGCCTCTTTTGGGCTGGCACTCCTGACTCAGTACATTTATGTAAATAGACACATAATAGTGAGAGCTACTAGGAAGTGTCAATGCAGAAAAGGTAATACTGACAGTCAGAACTTCACACTAAGCTTTTAAAGTCCCTGAGACTCTTAAATCATGATTCAGAAGGGTAGAAACTGTTTTTCCTCAGCCTGTGGAATCATCTCATAAAGTAGAGGAACCAAGAGGCAGTTTGGAAATCATGATCCTTCTCCCCAGGAGCAGCCCTCCAGATGTCAGCTGCCAGTGCCTTTTACGCACTTGCTGCTAGTATTTTAATGGAATGATTAGCAAACAAAAATGCTCTTACAGGGCAGATCTTTGTAATATTTCCACTTAATAGATGTCCATCTTGTCTCTTAATCTGTACAGATAAAGTTTCCTTCCATTTCTGTACCCTTCCTCTCACTTCACACCAGTGTCAGATTTGAGTACAATGGAGTGGTATTTCTTGGCAGCATTTCTGGGGATGTCACTCACGCGAGTATACAGTCGCTGTTCTCTGGCAGCACTCACAATAAAAGTAGGTTTTTGTTGGTATACATTTCCATCTACTGCTGCACTTTCAAAGATAATCAGAGATAACAGGAGCTCATCAAGAAACACATTGTGTAAGCCTACAAATACACTCAGCATTCAGATGAGAATATCCTCTAGTCCTTGGTCTTTACAAGGTACATCTCTCATCATTTCAAAATGTTCCTGAGTGTTTGAAAAACAACAGTAATTTAAAAGAAAGAAAAGAAAAATGACAAATTACTGTACAAATCTTACAATTTGGTTTCATAGCAAGCATCCATCATATGTCAGCCATCATCAGAAAAGAAAACATGAGACCCCATCAAACATATTTTTCTGTCATGCAGATCAACATCTGACAATCTTTCTGTCACTCTTAACTCTCTGTCAATATTCGTGGGCTTTGTTTATCTGCTGTGATCCTGAGCTTACTGCTCTGTGCAAACCAGCGTGGAAGATCACAGATTCCACTTCTGCTTTAGGCTGACCTACATTCTCCAAAAGATTAGGCAGCCCAAAATACAGTCTTTAACTTTCTGGGACACGTCTGAACAGCAATAAGCTTCCTGAAGAGGAAAACACATTAATACAAACTCCAGCTCTCATCAGTTTTCTCTTCTGGCAGAGTCTCTGAAGTAGCAATGTCACTGAGGAGCATGCTACTGCTTTCTGATCTTCTGCTGAGGGGTGTTTGACTAGTGATTTCTTGCCTTTTAACAGCTTTAGAAAACAGCAGCAAGAAATCCTGTCAATGCTGGTTTAGTTACCCCCAAAAGGGTAAATGACCTGTTGGGAAAAAAATAAACAAAAGTCCTAATTAGATAATCATCAAAGACTAGAAGACAGATAAGCTCTTTTGTGCAACATAAATGTTGGGAAACAAAAGATGCTTGAACTGTAGACACTGCTTACATCAGTGTGTGGAATACCATGTTTGAGTATCTAATGCTCACTATTGATGTAATTAATGTAAAAATTTCAGGCTAAATTCTGGATGAGTCCCCAAAACTCATTTGTGGGAATAAACCATGTCTTTCCTAGGGAGTACTTACTGAAAGTAAGGGGTTGGCATTCAACTCCAGATTCAGTCACCTGCATGAGATATATACATTACAAGTCTACATATGTAGTAGATGTCTAAGCTCCTTGAATGGTCATGCAGATCTAGTCAATCTAGTTAGTGGAGCTACTATGACTCTTAGGTCCACCTAAAGAAGACATCTGCATTTAGCCAGCTAAACAGCTCTCCTTTGATCATATTAGTAAACATATTTTACACTCGTAATTTTTAAAATAAGTATTTCTTCAAGCAACAAGTCTTTACTTAATGTTACAAGTTTTTTAGGAGTTTTGATGATGAGATGCAAGTACGGTAATATGGAAAAAGAAAAAGAGGAAAAACAAGGGTAACTGTGTTCACATATGATTTTGGGCAAGTTTCCTGTACAAGTTAAAGTGAACCAAGTGCAGCACATGTTATAAGGATACCGTTTTCAGTTTACCTGTATGACCCTTCCAAGTCTGCTGTATAAGAAATTGTGACTAAAAGCAAATGGATTGTGTTAATATAGCTCACAGTAATATTCCCTGTTCCTACTTAAATTCTCAAGTTTGGAGAAGATCTTCCTTCTCAATATCTTTGTATTATTACATCTGTGACTTCCCAAGATGCTTGGACCTGATACTTAGATCTGAGTAGGCTAAAGCAGCTTTCGGGCTTTTCTCCTTGTCTTGGATCAAATAAGCCCTAAAACAGTACTACCATATTCTACTACATTATATTTTTTTTACAGACACAGAGAAGGTTTGTCACAATGAAAAAAAAATACCCACTTCACATAGTTTATCAAATCAAAATTGAAGAGGTTTATTATTTATTAATGACATACAATCACTGGCAACCAGTAAAATATACATTTAAAATTCATTAACAGCAATTCAACAAGTAAACCATGCTTAGGAACAGTTACAGATTTCTAAACATATTTCTGTAATTAACTTAAAGATTCATATACACCCACCTCATGTTTACAGATTTACTTGCCCTCCCTACAACCTTACTTGTACCGTTGTGGGTCACCCACATGTCCCCTTTTCTGGGACCATGGTGATCCCTACTTGCACATGTCTCCTGTGGGACATGTGGGTTATACTTTGATAAAATGTGTAAGCAGACAATGCAAAGGACTCTGCAACATAGATGTTTCTGCAATGGTCTATCAGCCTTTACAAAAAGTACTGACAGCATGAGGGCTGATAAATCTGTTAGAAGAGATTGAACTTGGACAAAGCTTGGAACAGTAACGATGTAGTGGAATACAGGAAAGAGTACTTCTAATTTGCTGATTTTTTTTTTATTTTTTTAGGAGAAGTCAAACTCTTACAGTTATTAAAGAAGTTACTTAAACACTCCTATGTTAAATCAGGATACTTTACAGAAAGATTCTTTTAGGCAAAGTGCTTTTCTGCCTATGAAGTTCACTTTGGTAATTGATGTTCTACTGATTTCAGAAAAGGAAAAAGAGCTGCTGTATTTTTTTTTTTTTAGATTTATTTTTAATCTGGCTGAGCCTTGCAATGTCTTCCTTTATATTTATGTGTTTTGAAAGCCCGTGTATAGATCAACTGAAGAAATTAGAACACAATTATTATGACCTGAAAATTAACTTACTGATGCAAGCTCTGATGACCTTATAAAATCCTGCTTCCATATAAGAACTGCTTTGTTATAATTTTCAGTAGAAAAATAGTAGTTGAGACTTCAGAAAAAGAAAAGATGTTATAGGATTATGAGGAAGGTGAATTACATTAATGCCTAGATTTACTTTGCACAACAGATGAAACACAAAAGTGGAAATAAAGACCTTTTTGGGAACATTGATAATAATTTGGACATTCCCTAAATTTTATTTGTAGTAAGAAATAAAATTGTGACATTTTATTTACAACAGTGTATCCCTTCCTAGAAAGTATTCCCAAAGATTTATCTAACCAAGTGAGGAAGTAATAGAGAACATAAATGTACAAAGTACAGTGTTGAAAACAACACATAAATACCAGGAAAGACCCAGAAGAATAATTCTGATTTCAAACCTTCCTATTATACAGTTCTCTTTTCTTGTATTTCAGTACCCAACTGAAAATACCATAAACAAGTTATTAGTGGAATGGCCCCATCCAAATATTGTCTGTGGTGGCTCTGCTTTGGTATTTACAACAGTAGGAGGAGGATTCACTCAGAGGATTATAAAAGAAACCTAATGTGTGTCTCTTCATAATTACAAGCGTTTAAACCTGAAGAAAAAAAGTGATGTTTCTGTCAGAAAAAAAATAGAGATGCAGTTGATTCTACTTTAAACCCAAGGCATGGATGAGACAACTTCTTGCTGACCTATGATGCCATACCTACAGAGCACAACTTGCTTCTCTGGAAGGTTTCTCATCTGTAGACATCATATGTGTGTCTGGTCAGGTCTTAGGTCTCCAGTCTCACTTCGTAGACATCAGGAATCATTCCTGAAACTAGAAAGTGAATCTGATTTTTTTCCTACCAGGAAGCCTATAACAAAATACACTGAAAGACTGTTTTTCATTTCAGTGATCCAGCTCAGAATTAGGATTAAAATATAATCTGTTCATAACTGAAAGTTCACTAATATGGAGGATTTGGTAAGAACTGAATATCATGCTATGTCTTCATATCTTTCCAAAGAAGAAAATTATTGAGTTGGGCAAGAAGAAGAGATAGAAGAAAAGGAAAAGAGGAGAAAATAAAGCATATTAACAAAATACATTGTTTTATACATCTATGTCAAGTGTTGCATGCTTATGTCCATCTTTTGGTGGAAGCACTGCAATATTCCAAGACATTAGATTACTTCAGTAGTGATGTGCCCTCTTAGAACTGATGGTTTATTGCCTTTGGGTTTGAGGATGCAGGCAGGGTGGAAACCATGCACAAGAGATCACATGGTAGTCTGAAACTGAGCATGGGACAAAATTCATTGGGATTCAAGGTTTTTTAGTAAAATAAAGCCCAACTATAGAGAATTAAAAATCTGTACTGATATTCACAGGTATTTACTTCTGGAGTTTTGATATCAAAGTAATGAGAAATGTCAATTTCACTATTTGTTATTTGCCAGAAATATGGACACAGGTGAACCAGGAGATTGTATAACATTCACAGGTCTCCCAAAGTTTTCATTTAATACTTCCCAAAACAGCTCTAAGCAACAGCCAGGATTTACCATGAACACTAAAGCACCAAGCAGTAGTGACAGNNNNAGAGCTTGTTCTCTGCTGGTATCTGGTGTTTTTTCCTCCTTCCACAAAAGCAGAGGAACCATAGAGTCAGTTTAACTACCTGTCAAGGAACCAGCTGCCTAGATGCAGTCATGTTTTCGTACAGCCTTCTCTGAGCCAGTAGCTGTAGTAGTGCAGGGTGTCCACCTTGCCACTGTGCTCTATCAGTGTTTGTTGAGTGTGAGTAGCCAGGTTCATCTTTTAATTATGTTTTTCTTTGCTAGAGTTTCCAACCAGAGCTTCAGAAATAAACGAGACATAAAGCTACCTTTTTGCTCTGCTCTCATTCTAATTCTATCCATCCTCTGCTGCTTCACAGGATTATAATTATTGCAATCCAAATAATTTCACATGAAAAAGAGAACAACAAACTGTTAAGAGTTCAAAGTTTATCAAAGGATTTCCCAAAGTTTCTTCAGTAAGTGAGGGAAATGGTAAAACCACCAGGTGAAAAAAATGTGTCATATTTAAAATTGTAATATATATGCATAAATCTTCTTATGCATTTAAAGAGATTGAGTGTTGGCAGAAAGCACATATTCCTGTTGCATTTAATATAGCTTTTACTCTCTTTTTGTTATCAATATTCTTTGAATTAATTTCAATGATACAGTTCAGTGATAAGAACTGAAATAAAGTCAATGATGATAAAAAATGTTCATAGAATCATAGAATAGTTTGGCTTGGAAGGGATCTTAAGGTCATGGGCAGGGACAGCTTCCACTAGACCAGGTTGCTCAAAGCCCCATCCAAATTGATCTTGAACACATCCAGTGTTGGGACATCTACAACCTCCCTGGGCAACCTGTTTCAGTAACTCACCACCCTCTGCTCAATTTGCTCTATTTTATGTCATAATTAATGCAAAGACATACCTGGGGAGCTCACTACTAGAGAATAAATCTGCTTGTAGAATACAGAATGTTAGACACTGAAGGAAAATGCAGTAAGAAAAAGATAATTAATTTCATGAAACTGGCAGTGATAATCTGCCAGTTGTGTGTCTAGTGTCTTATAACACATGATAACACCTCAACGTCACCTCAAATCTGCACAATGGTCAATAGAAAGAGTCAGAGCAACAAGGTAAGCAGCAGCCACAGAGGCAGGTTATATGCTTGTCTTTCTATGTCCTGGGTAGGCATTAGAGGCTTGCAGTGGTATAAAGCTTTCTTCGATTGTTTTTAATTTTGTAAGTCTCTGTAATTTCTGCTGCCTTTTGGGAAAACCCTCAAATACTATGAAAAGAGAGAGTGAAAAATAATTAAAGATCAAAATGAAACCCAAAATGGATTGTGGCCAGACGATTTCTTCTCTGAGAAGGAAAATATAAAACAATATTAGAAAAATAATCAAGAAGCATTGCACCCTATGGAAATTTCAGCTCCAGTTTTTGGTTGAAAGAGGTCTACAGGTAGGTATCCAAAGAAAACAAATCTTTTAAAGTTTAGCAAGTGTGATGAATGAGTTAATATTATTAGATTGCATGAGTGTCTATTTTTAGTTTATATCAATATAACTATAATATTTTGAACCTAGCCTCAAAAGAAGTATGCTTTGCTAGCAGAACTGCACTAGGTACAGAGCATCTTCTGTAGACACGTTACCTGGGGCCTAAAATAAATGTAGTTAGGTGACCTCACATGTTCTCAGTAAAGCAATCAGGAAACACACAGATAAATCAAAAGCAAGACAGTTTCTGCAAAAAGCTATTGAGGAAGGAATATGTCTTTACCTTCCACACCTCTGGACTCTCACTTGATATTTTGTAGCTCTTTATACTCCAAAGGATATAAGAAAACTCATGAAACCTTCTTGTTTCCTTGGACAGGAGAGAAATGTTGTGCTTGTGTAGAATAGCTATGCCTTGAGATAGCTTTCATTTAAAGATATGTATTAAAACATATAAAATATATCTCACATGTGTAGTGTGTGTATATATATATATATACACAAACTAAAAAGATTGAAAAACTTCAGGTAGCCCATGGGGAAAAAAAAAAAGAATGTTCTTCTGAAATTCTCTCTAAGTTTACTGAGTGAACACAACCTCATATAAATTGGGTCAGGAAACACATATAACACTGGCCAAAATTCATATTTTCCCAATATTTGTTTCCCCCCAATGCGCATGCCTTCACTTTGTGCATGGCACCTTATAAGTTGCTGGTCTTTTTCTAAAACTGATAGCTCATTCTTGAAAATAGAATCAGTGTGTTAACTAGGCTATCACCATGTTTTCCTCTATCTCCCTAATGGTAACAATTTTTCTTATATATTTTGCGACAATTTACAGTATAATTAATACATTATTGTTAAACTAATAACAAAACATTTCATAACATAAACAATTATAAGTTAAGTATTTATTTTACAAATAATTTTTGGAAAATAACCTATTTTATAACTACAAATATTTAACAGTTACTTTTGACTTCCTTTCGTGGTGAATGTATGTATTTGTGGGAAGAGACAACCTTTATGATGAAAAGAATAATATTCTACTTCCACATGTACATGAAAATGTGAGTTGCGACCTGGATCCCTGATTATCCCTATATGTCCTCCTCATAGCTTTGCTAGGAGGGTTAAATTTTGATTCTGAAAAATGTAGGTACAGTTGGGAGCACAGGACTTCTTGGTACTCACATTTCTGATTGTTTTTCATTCTGTTGTATAAATATTGTTGCCTGAACCACAGACTGGAAAACAACAAACATTGTCAATGAGTGAATAAAGATTTAGTCTTTACTTTGGAAACAATTTTGGAGTTCTAAAATGTTGGCACAATGTCACCAATAAGTCATGTAATAAACAAGGTTCTGTCTACGTTGTGAAATGTCATTGGTGATAATATTCTAAAACAAATTATGGTATTTAGTATATGCAAGATTGTGGGTTCTACTAAATTAGACTGAAAATACTTTGGACTTAAATCTGAACCTGAATAACCCTATTGCTCATTAATCTGCAATACAGACAGTAAATAAAACCAGTCATGCCACATGTGTTGGTTTCTACTAAGTGAGAGGTCTCTTTTTTCTCTAATACACACTCTACCATCTATTACTTTTTTGCAGAAGTTGTTCTTGTAATTATACAATGGTAAATCTCAATAATAAAATCTACCCATTAAAAAAAACAACCTGCAAAGCAAATCGATTACTAAACAATTCAGATTCTTTTTTTTCTTATTTCTGCTTTCTATTCTCTCCTTTCTCACTCTTTGTCCTCCATTGAAAGAATGTCTTAAAGTTTATCAGAGCATTTTAGACTAAATAGAAGTGAACACCAATGTCCTGGGGTGCTCAGAAAACTGCTAGTAGTGACAAGCTTTCTGTCATCCCAAGGAGATATCACTGATACCTCTGATATCACTGATATCTGAACTGTCACAGTCCCAATGCTAGGCAGTCTCTATTGAACTTCGTATTTTGAAAACCTCATTCAAACTTCATTCACTCATCCCACACAGTTGGCTTTTCTTCATTGTCCTGCTGTTGACATTTAATATAGTTCCCTGACTCCGTCTGTGTGGTATCTGACAGCAACAGTTACTTGTAGACAACAGCAAACAATTTTAGAGAGAAGCAGAGATCTTTGGTTCCTTCTTCTCTCACAAGACATCTTTTTGTGAACTCTTCTTCCTCTTCTTGTTACTCCCAGTTCTCCATGACTTCTACTCTCATGACATGTTGAAGAGTGGGCTTTGTCTAACCAAAGTACTCCTGGCTGTTCCCTAGCTGCCATTCAAAGATGGTAATCCTAAACAGTGATATTCCTGTGTTCTCTTAAAGGCCCCATTGCAGTGCTTCTTTCTACAGGCATCCTTAGGCTGCTGCTCAGAAGGCTGCTCCTCACCAGCACATTGAGGACCCCTCTATATTAAGGCTTCAGGCCAGCTCTCCTAGGACCAGATCCAGTTGTGAAATGCAGGGAAGAGCTGGATGAATATGAGTCCTCAAAGGTAAATCCTAGTCGACCTCATTGTACAGACTTCGGCAAACACACTGTGTCTTTGAGACACTCTAACTGGAAAAGGATGGGAAGCCGTAATTGTTTTACTGCTTTTAGATGGGGGGTGCTCATATGTTAGAGCATATATAGTTTGAAGTATAAGTAAGTTAATTCATAGCTGGAGGAAGTATGCTCTCATTACTGCTAGATAAAAGCTTTTATTTAAGAATTTCTAAAGTCTCTGACTTAATTATGGTAACTACTCTTTGGATTTGCTGTCCTTTACACATTTGTTATTTGAATAGTGGTTCAGCAAAATAAACAAAAATAAAATCCAGAGCCATTCTGTGTTGTCTCACATAGTAATACCACACCACTTCCCTCATCTTATTCTTTCTGAAATAAACATGCTTACAAAGAGAGCAAAGTATTCAGTGTGAAAAAATAAAATCAATCAGCTGAAGCAAATAAGTCTTGGTTTGTGCTCAGAGAAGGACACAGAGCATTAAGTCATTCTACAAAGGAAAGATGAAGATGGTACAAATCATCAACAATCAGAAGATACAAGATCATAATAACCACAATGCTGAGAAATGCTGATACTACTGTAGCACTACTATAATTTAATAAGTGAAACCAAACTGTTTAATTTTCCTATAGCAATAATACAGAATATTTGCTGAATCTTTGTTAGATATGACTAAACCCCTGTGAAACAGAAAAACTGTAGGATATTGCTCAAGGGGAGCACCTGGAAGCCCAGCTTCTGTCCTCAGAGGGAATGGTATGAGATGAATGTGTTATGGGACTTTACATAGAGGAGCTCCCCTTCAAGATAGAGGTCTGAAGGCCTAAATAGGCTCTGAAAGTAAATGAAAAAAAGTGGTGTTAAACCACAAATTAGGTTTCCACCAATGTTGAAAGTTGAGATTTCCTTACATGAGTTGATTTCCTTTGAAATATTTATTTCTACACTTATTATATATGTATAAGGTTGTGATCTGCTTTGATCTTGTGTTTTCCCTGCTTTAAAGCCTTACAGGTCTGTCTTGCTTCATAGCAGTATGCTTGGGAACAGATAATAGGAAATATGAAACAAATAACTATCTCCTGTGTATCTCCAGTTACAATAATATCTGAACAGTTCACTATCTTAAATACATTTGTCAAAGAGTTTATCAATGACAGATCAAGGACTCCATCATGAATTTTCAAGGCCCATGCTAGAGCATTGTAGGCTACATGGCTGACCATCCACACGAGCAAGGAACAGAGCAGATAAGATTGTGCAAAAAGTCTGTGATACGTACAAAAGTAAAATAAACACACTTTCCAGGTTGTACCTGTATACTGGACTATGTGAAAATTCTTCTCTGACCCTGGAGACGTGGGGATATCTATAAGATTCATTTGAGTTTCAGAGCAGAGCCCTAAGGAAAATAAATGATGAACAAGCACTGTTTACAAACTTAAAACTAGACCATCTGAAAAGCATCTGGTTTTAGGTTGCAAAATCACATCCATCAACCAGCAGAGGTTTTATTTAAACCTCACTTTAAAGGAAAATTTCAAAATTTAGCAGCTACCAAAAAACCACAACCTCTTAGAAATATCATGTGCACAAGAGAGAAGGTTAAATATTATCCACAAATTTACTATGTAGACATTACAGATCACTGCACAGAAATTTTGATGATAATAAATGATTGGCCATAGCTAGAAAAACAATCTGCTAACCAGCCATGTTCTGTTTACATAGTACATGTGCCAAGGTGTGATCTGAGCCATGAAGCCATCCATATCCTCTTTCTAGACACAGACTGTCTAGGGATAATATTTCTGACTAAAATGGGGATTTGTGGATGAGTACATACAGAAGCATTGGCAACAGTTAATTCAAATAGGGAAATAGAAAGTGATATCTGAGTTTAAATTAAAAATACCAAATTTGTATATCTGACATACATCCATAAAGTAGAACTAAACTCTTCCAGTTTGGATTTGAATCTTTTGAATTGCTGTAGAACTTGCTTGTCAAATTTGCTTCTATATAAATAGATCATATTTGAATGCATATGGAGATCTTGTTCTGTCTCTGCATAACTGCAGGCTCATGCATTTATTCAGTCCTCTCTGTTAGTGTTCCTGTGAGGGAGCGAGGGAGCAATAGGAGCTGCTCCCTGCAGGGGATGAGCTGGGAGCTGAGAGTGGCCCCAGGGCAGGCTATGCCCTCTTAAATGGGGTGCAGCACCTGAGCAGGACCAGGGCAGTGATAGGCACAGCCTCAATGGTCCCAGGGAGGGTAATAGTTGAGCCAGGTCCCAGACAGGAAAGAAAAAAAGGAGAAAGACCTGAAACAGGACTGGAAACAAGGTTGCCTACACCCAAGGTCCAGGATCGATCCCAGAAGAGCAGCCAGTGAGTCAGGCCAGCAGAGATGGGGCTGAGCACAAGCATCTCTGAAACACAGCTTGGGTAACATTGAGGAGCCCAGCCTGAACTAAAACAGAGACCCCAGAACATGTACTGAAGTGCTGGGGCCTGGGCTGTGGGCCCCAAGTTGGAGTTGACCTATGGATGAGTCACAACCCAGCAGTGTGTTTTGTTCCCCAAGTGTTTTCAGGCCCCAAAGACAGAACCTGGCCCACCTGTGTGAGGCCCTGCCTTCCCCCAGGTGATCATGGTTGGGGTTATGAGCGAGGCAAGAACTATATCAACCAGGAACCGATGAGTTTGACGTAAGTTCTTGTTGGGAGAGAATTCTTGTTGAAGTGAGTTCTTGTTGGGGCCAGTTGGAGGAGCTTCTTGTTGGGACTGGTTACAGTTTGCTGAGCTCTCTCTTGGTGGTGTGTTCCCTCCTTGGATCAAGATGGAGAAGAACAAAAAGATGAAGGTATGCTTAGAGGATGTTGCTGAGTTTGGCATTGGCCTGCAAAATGAGAGAGCTAGCAGCACATGTAAAGAAACCTATGGGGATATTCCAGATGATGCCAGCCAGGGCCTGCTGGTGTGCTTAGGGACATGACAGTCTGTGAGTTTTCCTATTCATCCAGCATATTTCCATGTTACTAATTCTATGGTAACAACCAAAGAAATTTCTTCTGTACGCATAAAAACTGTTGGTTGGGGTAAGTAGACCTGCCTGATCAGTCTAACCTGAACCTTCACCTAAGCACCCTAGTTTATTTCTCTAGAGCTCCATTTAGGCTCAAACCTGGGAAGCTGGTGGGTTTTCACCACCCTGGTCAAAGCAGTCACTTTTTCTGCCTTGTTGTCAACTCCAGGAGCAGCCCACTCTTGCTGCTTATGGACACAAAACCATAGTGATATTTGCAGAATGATGTGTCTAACTGGGAGTGCTCTGGATGTCTTATTACTGAGAAATGTAAAAGTAGAGATAATATGGACATCAAGATCTCAGCCACCAGGGATGCTGGAGGTTAGAGAGGCTCTTTGTAGAATAAAAACTTGATTTACATCTAACAATAATTAGCTCAGGAAAAGCAGATATCATGCTATTCATCTGTTCCAGAAAAGACTCAAAATAAATATTCTTGACTGGCTACAGATTTTAACTCTTCCCTGAAGTTTAAAAATTTTGTGGTCTTCTGTTTTGTGACTGAACTAATTATGTAGTTTACTGAGTACTCTAGACTTTTTCAGAGACTGACTTATGTAATGATAAAATCTTTCATCAGTTCATAAGTTTTATAAGATGAAAACATTAAAAATTGAAAAAGATCAATTAAGTTAGTTAAATTTTTGTATTCAGAGACACTGATTATGTATTAGTTATATGTACAAAGTGCTATTTTCATATGTAGTTCATGTATGCTACCTATATAATACTCAGTATCTCTAGTTATGATTTCACTTTCTAAAGTATTTAGATATTTTCATTAATAATCTTCAGATGACCATAACACTTTTACTTCTCAAATTAGGAATTTTAGCGGATTATTTCCTTTGCCTCCTGTGAAGGAATCTCATTCTTAAAGTCATCATGGATATTTAGCTTCATAAAACTCTGAGAAAGGTTTGCTTTGTCTGGGATTCATGTGGAGAATGCCTTTGTTAGACACTTTCATATTCACATGCAGCATTGATTTTTTTAACATGTATTTTTATTTTAGACATAATTAACTTTATGTGGGAATGAATTTGTTGTTTATTTTGCTGTAACGTACCCCAAGTAATTATTAAAGGAAGAAAGATTGTTAGTATTGCAGTTAATCACCAGCTTAATTTCATTATTTCTATGGAAAATATTAAACTAGTATGATTATAAAATGGACTTTAGGGAGGCAAAAAGTGCTAAAATGAGTATCAGGTACTTACCTTAAGTTTATGTGTTTTGCACAAACATTAGCTGAATTAATATCTGCATACTGCTTCTGAAGTATTACACAGCTGTTTTCTATATACCTATAGAACTACATTATTTCAGAGTACACCATTAGTAAATTATTGACTACACAGGTGAAATCATGATTCTCTTCTAGAATTGCATTTTCACCAATACTGTATTTTCATTATCCTTGGCAAAAAGAATACAGAGGGAGCTTAACTTGCCTTCATTAAAGGTATTACAGTCTTTTAAATTATATTTTATATTATTCTACTTACCCTATATCTGCTATGAACTTTGCTTATGCATGCCTATCAATTCTGAATCTTTAGCAGCTGTGCTAAAGAGGTAGTGAAGGGAGATTAATGTCATGTACAGTGCACATCCTTATCTGTTGGAAACAGAATGAACCTTCCTATGACATGGCAGGGTAAGTCATTGTCAGTAGAAACAAAATATTTTCATGTGAGAGAATGGTTAGGAAGTGGTTCCCTAACTTCTGCTTATTGCTACTTTTTGAGATTTCCATGGTAGTTTTATTCCTTTTGTACTATGTTTTAAAAATAATTAGTTGTTTCTTAAATATGGGAAGACACTTAAAGCTTTTTACATTAGGTACACTATTATAATGTCCAGTATGGAAATATGAAATGAGAGCAGACTAGTACAGGTCTCCT
Organism: Brachypteracias leptosomus; assembly: GCA_013401335.1. Classification (NCBI taxonomy): domain Eukaryota; kingdom Metazoa; phylum Chordata; class Aves; order Coraciiformes; family Brachypteraciidae; genus Brachypteracias; species Brachypteracias leptosomus. Next base: position 4,916 of record VYZX01028958.1, on the reverse strand, counting down.
GTATAACCCAGTTTTTCTTTTGGCAAAAGATACTTCTGTTAAATGTTCTTCTCTCACTGTAGAGTTAAACTAATAAACCTCTCAATTTAGGGAACAAAAAGTACTTAACAAAATACAACTATTCTTTGTTTAATGGCTGGCATAATTTAACTTGAAGGAATATGTCTGAAAAATTGAAGGTCTAAAAGCCAGATTCTGTCAGAACTAAATTCTGTTCCCTGGATTGCCACAGTCTCCTATGTAACACCCTACAAGTTAATGAAGCTAAACTTTCAGAGATGGCAGTTTGACTGCCCTGCTGTGTCTCCTTTCAAACCCCAAAGATGGATTTATCTAACCAAATGAGGTGGTTATCTAGATCTCCTTTTTAAAGCATTTTCATCTCCTATTCCCTCCAGGTGCACATCTAAAATAATTCCTATGAATTTCAACCTAAAACTGCTTTTTTTCACTTTCCACTGCCTATAAAGAAAATCTAGGATTATTTCCACATGTGTAGGGGTATACAATATAGGTATAGTGTAGTATGATAGAAAGTAGTATGGCACAGTAAGAGATTTGTGGAGTGAAACACATGACACTGGGGATTTCCTCTGTTATGAGCTGATGTTCAGTAAATTCTGAATAAGTGGAAGATTTGCTTCAAATAAGCAGTAATGATCTGAATTAAAATACTAGTTGTGGGTGTTCCCATAGATGTCTAAGGATGGATAAGATTTATCCCACTGTTACAGCCATAGCATCAAATACTGGTTTTCTAGCCAAAATTCTGCTATAGCAGGTACAGATAGATTAGATAACAGTGCCTTTACAGGATGCAGTTTTCTAAACCAGTACCTTTAATTTGGTACTGCAGGCTCTGTGCATGTCTATAGTAGGAATCAAACTCTAAGAGGTTTATTTTATATATATTTTTTTTATCTATTCCATACTAGTAGTTTTCCAGCTGGGAGAATGAGATGACAGAGGAGGTGAGCCTTTCATCTTCATGAAAGCAGTTCCAAAATACTTCTCTTCCAATATAATCCAACTACTTCCTTATTAATTTTCCTAGATTTATTTTCTTGTTTCCTGCATTTTCAAAATTAACACTTGTTCATTAATATTAAATCACTCATCTTTACTATCACTCCCATGGTAGTTTATTATAACTCCCTGACTATACTAACACTACTGAATGTAATTTCATCAAAGCGCCTGATGTACTAAAACAATCATAGGAAATCATCTACATATTTCAGTATATTTTAATAAAACAAGCAATTTGTCCACACTGTAAGAGGGTAAGCAAAGGGACTGGTTTCATAACATTTGATGCCTGCACTGCCAAATGGTAAAAATCCTTATTTAACTTGGTGTCTTTGAAGCCTTTGTTCATTTTCATTTGCCTTGCTATAATATGGAAATCCTCTTATTGTCTATACATGGAATTGCTGCAGTGAAATTAGCTTTGATAGCATTCCCAGTTCTTTTCATCTGGCAGTAGTTTTACTGGAGTGGTTACCTAATAGGGAACTCCTTGTATGACAGGTACCAGCTTACAAGACAGGCAGTAGCACTGTCAGGAAGACAGGAAGTCATACTCTCCCAAACTAAGGAAACTCTACCTTATTTTTATCTCTTTATTCTCATATTTCATTCTGCTCACATCTCAGCTGCCTCTTGAGGCCTCATTCTTAGAATTCACATTTCTGGAAAAAGACATCTTGAATATTGACATCTGAAACTTGAAACAACTCTTATTCTTCAGCCATTTAAAAATTTCTTCAGTGAGCCTTTCTAGCAAACATGGGAAATACTGGGATTCTCTTCCAGAAAGAGTGATAGGAGTTTAATTAACTGAATAATGATGAGGAAAGCGTAGGATTTTCAGAAAACATGCAGATGTCCAAGCTGTGCATTTAAGTATTTAGGTGAAGTAGTGTCACCACTAACATCGTATTTACCATTGACCTCCACGCAGAAAAGATATAGCTCCCTTTGGAGATTCTGGCAACAGTTATATTTCAGCTTATGTTGACTATTTTGCACACAAATTGAAATCAATATAACTGCAATAAAGAAAAGGTTTTCAATTTTTCTTCCACTTACTTCACATTTTATCTAACAAGTAGATTTTAGATAACAAAATTATTTTACTTCCGTGAAATAAAATGAAGACATCTTTAGTGCAGCCTCCAGGTTCAACATAGATAAGTTCCGAAAATTTGGAGATACATGAATATTTTCTAATTTGTTATTCCCTAGGTTAAGAAATGAAAAAGGAAATTCTATACTAGCTGTTTGATTTTGTTATTTCCCTAAGTTAATTGTTGAAGAAATCAAGAAAATTATCACAGAAACATCTAAGTGTGAGAGTCTTAAGAGACTAAGAAGTGTTTGTAATTCTTTTTAGTGCTTATCATGCTTACATTGGTACCAGGGTCCAACCAGATATTAACATGCTATTTATTCTCTGAAAGAAAACAAAAGTGTGAGAGAAAACTAATACCATGATTTTAAAAAGGGACTATTAACTTTATAGGTGGCTTAATACAAGTACTGTGAACAGATTAGTATTTCCTTTGAGATATGGCAGAGCACAGAAGGCCAGTCTAGTACTTATGTTTGTAGAGGAAACCTTGAGGTGGAATTGTCCTTGGATATGCAAACACTGAAGTAGGAGTCATTTGGCTACCTAGTCTGCAACTCCTCTTAAGTGAGGCAGTAGAATGATTTCTCATCTGTGAAGATGTATCCTTTCAGATTCAGCTTGGGTGAGTGATTGTTTCCTTTGACAGCTCTTTAACTACGGCTTTGGAAAGGCTTAAAGATTGGAAGCTGGTTTGCATCTAACCCACTTATTTGTAGGAAAGGATCTGAGGAATATCCTGTTATGACATGTCAAGAAAACTATTTCTTAAAATACAGCAATTGGAACCAGATATCCTTTTGGAGTTCCTTTGCTGTAACAGAAGATAGTAAAGCATGATCTGTCCATGGGAGACTACAGTTTAGATAGTATTAGTCATCTCAGTTGAAGTGACTGGATAAAAGTACTTTGAAACCTAGCTTGTAGATCTCTGTAGTACTTAGAACAAGAAAAGTCAAAGCCTGAAATACAGAACAGAAATGTTGTAACATGAAAATTCTTAACAATATGGAGATAAACAATTTCAATGGAATTAGGACATGATTGAGAAATTGGAAAGTAAATTAACAATTCTTTCTATTTTGACAATTTTGTTTGTGTGTTATCTTTAATAAAAATAAGTATACAGAAAGCCATTTCTCTTACTCTTCTTTTGCAGGTCAACAAAATCTGTAAGTACTCACATTTTCAGGTTTTTCTTAAGGTTTTGCTTCTATCTTTTAAGATTTCTTTTTACATTCTATTTCTTTCCCTTGCAGAGACAATGTTAACTCTGTGAGCAAACAAACTGGTTGAGTTAGCAATTGGAAGGAATGAAACACTGCTAGCAATTAAGGAGATGTTTCTAACAATTGTCTTAATGAGGTGACTTTCCTTTGAAGTCAGCCTGACCAATGGATAATTATTTTACACCAGGAGCAGCTTGCCAATATTCTTGTTCATTAAGACTCACTATAACAGCCATGCTCTGTTTCAAATCAAATATATGTTCTACAACTGTAATGCTTCTCAGCCTGAAGAATTCTCTTTCAATAGTTTTGACAATATAGGTATTCCCTTCTTTATCTGGACATAAGTCAGGAACTCAGCTGTGTCCTCAGTAAAAGTTTAGATTGTAGGGCTAGTAAAGAATGACTGGAAAAGTGGCACACCAGGGGAAATGGAGTCTTCACTGTGATTTATAGGTTCACTTACAAGTATAAAGCCTTGTTTTTTTTAAACTGTCCTGTTGTCTGAAAAATAAGTGACTTATTTTCAAATAATTTCTTTCTCTTCTGCCATGCCCATAGCTATTCCCTATCTCATTTCTTTTTCTTGTATACATAAATTTCACATCTCTGGTTAGATGAACAAATATGATGTGGCTGTTACAAAATCTACAAAATCTACAACAGCAAACCGTTTACTACCCTTACTTTCTATGAGGTTGACCTCAGAGCAATATTTTTTTTGTATGAGAAATGCTTTTTTTATCTTGTAATTTTTATTTTCNGAAAAGAAGATGGGAAATGGAAAGAGACGTTTTAGAACTCAGTTATTAAAGAGAAAGAATAAACTGTATTTTAAAGCATTGCTTGAGAACTTTTTATTGAAAAATAAATTTGGCAAGGAAAAAACTCCAAATGGTTACACCACCTGAAAAATCCCTTTTAAATATTACTTATTGTTTAACTGTAGAATAATTTAAAAATTAACTCTTTTTTTTTTTTTTAACAAGAAAGAGAAGTGACTCTTGAAGATAGCTCTTTCTTGGTTTTTTTTTTGTTTTGTTTCCCTAACTTCTTTGAAAGAAAAGAGAGCACTGTTTTAAAAAATCTCTATCAAGAAACTTAACTTATGCTTAAGCTTGGTTTAAGATGTTATGCTCAAAGTCATTACCTGTAACTAAGACTTCGAAATGTGTCTAAAGAGGAGGGTTGATAAAATGTTTAAAACATATATTTTTCTGGTCAGTTCCTATGATTTTTAGCTATAGGACTGTTTCATCAGGCAATACAATACTTAGTCAAAACTTAAACTTATGACCACAGACACCTATAAACAGAGCCCAAGTGCTAAGAAAAAATAAATATTGACTCTTCTTGTAGGAGCCTAGATTGCCAAGTCTGAGTGCAAGACCGCAGATGTGAATGACCTTTTATTTTTCTTTCCAGAAGCCTTCACTTTTTTTTTTGAACACATAGAAAAGCAAATTAAACCAAATTAAATTTCCTAGTGCTTAAAAGTACTGGAACATCATCAGATGATATTTTTTCATAGATTAAATTAGAAATGTATTTTCTTT
>VYZX01028957.1:1052-11626 GCA_013401335.1 Brachypteracias leptosomus | reverse complement strand
TGAAGACTGTAGCTAGGAATGTACAGAGAGCCTGTTGAAGGGGTGGAGGGCAGGTGGTATGAATTGGCAAGATTGTTGGGTGTGGGCTGTTAGAAATCTGTATGGGGAGCAGTCATGAAGGAGACAAAAAGTGTTGCTCACACAACAGAAAACTTCTTGAGGTAGGAGATGAATATCATGAAGAATCAGAGAAACATTTTGCCATAAAACTTTTATTTCAGTACTCAGGACATTTTAATATTCATTCATTCATTCCCTGTTTTCTTATTTATTTAAAAAACAAAACAAAGCCTTTGACTTGTTCTTGTTTTTTAGATATAAAATGAGGAGAAGGAATAGAAGGGTGCTGAAAGCATCTAATCTTGTGTCTTTCTTTATGTTACTAAGTGTTTTTCTTTTATGAAGTGCAGGAATAGGGATCATCCCACACAGCCGGAAATGTGCATTGAAACTAAAATGAGTCTNTTAATTTTTTTTTTGTTTTTCTTTACAGTGTCCAGGAAATGCATTGCTTTGCTTTGCCTTTTATGATATGTACCTGAAGTACCATGTAGCAAAATAGAGCATCTTACACAAATCTCCATAAGGAAAACTCTGTAGGAAATGACACAGGGGCATTGTCTGAAGGACACTTCTTTTTATGATGAAAAAAGAATTTAATATGCAAGAAAGTGCATTTCCCTAACTGAAAAACAGATTGAATAGCTGAAGCAGGGGTGTGTGGATGAAGACTGTAGCTAGGAATGTACAGAGAGCCTGTTGAAGGGGTGGAGGGCAGGTGGTATGAATTGGCAAGATTGTTGGGTGTGGGCTGTTAGAAATCTGTATGGGGAGCAGTCATGAAGGAGACAAAAAGTGTTGCTCACACAACAGAAAACTTCTTGAGGTAGGAGATGAATATCATGAAGAATCAGAGAAACATTTTGCCATAAAACTTTTATTTCAGTACTCAGGACATTTTAATATTCATTCATTCATTCCCTGTTTTCTTATTTATTTAAAAAACAAAACTGAGAGATTGGGCCCCCAAAATGACAATTTAGGAGCCAAAAAGGTGAGTTTGAGNGAAGGAATAGAAGGGTGCTGAAAGCATCTAATCTTGTGTCTTTCTTTATGTTACTAAGTGTTTTTCTTTTATGAAGTGCAGGAATAGGGATCATCCCACACAGCCGGAAATGTGCATTGAAACTAAAATGAGTCTATGTGTCGTTTGAGTTCAACAAGTCCAAATCTTTAATGGCAGAGCATCAGATGCCTGGCATGGAATATTTCCTGTTGCTAGAATGCAGGTTGTTAGTGTTATTTAAAGAAAAAAAAATTGTTTTCGAACTTCTTGTATGTCACAAACAATGAGGAAAATATTTTAAAGACAAAACCAAAATCAAATTAACACAATAACACAGCTTTATCCCACTCAAGTATGAATAGCGAGGAACAGTAAAAAGAGATATTTTTAACAAATAAAAAATCAGAACTCTTTATTAATACTGTCTTACCTGTTCAGAATCGTGTGATTGTACTGAATAAAAAAATTTGTTTAAGATCAAGAACTGTACTTACTACTATGCTGAATATGGAATGGAAAACTTCTAAGACAAATTACCAAACAATGAAGATATTACATAAATTAGGTTTTTATCAATATTGGTAGATAAAGAATATCCTGTTTCAGTGACCTGAAGCTGTCATATAGCCAATAACATTTGCAAAGGAAACCTATGTAATTATAGACAGTATGCCTTTTATTTACTGAAAACATGAAATCCTCCCAAATTTGAGCCAATGAGATGTTCTGCTTTGCTTCACCAGGGATGCCTGTTCTAAAGGAGGTCTCCCTGAAACTGAAAATCATCCACTCCACAGATTTCATCTTCTGTCAACATTGAAAGATAATTGATGGCAAGGACATCTGTTGTATGAAGTAGATGTGGCTCTTGGTTGCCAGCAATGGTCCTGCCACTGGCATGTAATTCCACAAACCTCAGGAACATAAAAATTTGCACTTTTGTTAGTATTGTTGAAGACAATCAGCTTATACCTATGCAAAAACTTTGTAAAAGCATAGAGATAGGGTTGTCAATTACATGAAAAGTCTGTCTAGTTGTGCCTTGAACAGTAGCCAAGAGCAGATCCAACAGGGAAATTGCGTAAGTGATACTTCTGCTCCTAGATGTGCCTACATGCAGTAACTTGTGTTATGAGCATCTCCTGAGAGATTCTATTCACAACTTGTATTTAAGGACCCTTCATGGACTTTTCCACCATGAAATTAAATTCCATTAGTTTCCCTATGATGTTAATACCTATTACACAAGTGGTACAACACACTATATTTTCTTCTTTCTTTTGGACACCTCAAACAACTTGCTCACTTATGCAAGTTCTTTCCTGTCGAGCAATAAATATAGAAAGGCAAAGATTTATGGACTTTAGTAGGACCCAGATGAGATGCAGTGGCTTTCAGTTGTTCATTCAGATCAGGGCTTTAGATGGAAAATATCATGATGGGAAGGCCTTGTATAGTTGTACAGTTCCTCGTACAATGATAGTAAGTAACATGAACAACCCCTGGTTGTGATTACACTGTGCTTTAGTTTGTAAGAACTGATATCCCTTACCAACTAGCTCTACCTAGTTCCACTGCAGATGCTATTTTTATTAACATAATTGCTTTATCTTTCTTGAAACTTTCCAAGCAGCCCTCAATTATTATTCAATAATAACATGCGGTGGTCAGTTCAACAGGCTAATTATATGATGCAATGACATAAAAAGTATTTCATTTTATCACTTCTACATTTGTTGCCTTTTCCTTTCACTCAATGCCCTCTGTGTCTTACTGTAGAATAGAGTAGTGAGGACTACCCACTGCTTTTCTCTGTACCAGTCATTATTATATATGTCATCTCTTATTCTTTTTGCTTCACACTAAATAATCTTAATCTTTTCAGTTTCTTTTCATATGAACACTCCCTATCGAACTAATATGTATTTTTTGCCCTTTCTCAGACCTTTCTTCTTCTACTGTATCTTTCTGAAATGTGACTGAAACCCGGTAGAGTATTCAACAAGAGGATATAACCTCCATTTATAGAATGACATTATAGTAATTCCTGTATTAGTCTCCATCCCCTTCTTAATATAGTCTAACATCTGAGAACCTTATCAAAAAGTGAAAAGTGAAGCAATTAAATCTACAATATGTAAATCTGAATCTGACAGGCCTATAAGAAAAATATTCTTTATGTACAAAAAATAAAACTCATTCTGAATTAATGGAACAAACAAAAGATGATGCATAGGAAGTGATAAAGAGGATTAATAACAAGAAATGTCTGTAAGACCTTCATCACAAAATCCACGAGCTAAATTCTGCTCTCTATTACAACCCCAATGGATACTATGAACATTAGTAACCTACAATTATGTTGTATAAAGGCTGCTGAGTCTCATTGTAATTAACATCCTTTAGGGTGACCACAGTAATTTTAAATGTTATCGTTGAATATACAAATGAAAGTGGAAGGTGTTGAATATTCTATAGCAAAGTTGCAGCTGATGTCGGTTTTATATTTTCTTTTTTCATATCACATTGTGATAAGCAAGCCCCCACAGAAGGATTTCTTCCTCACAGAACTGCAGTCAGCCACAACTTGAATATTTTCCAAATTATTTTTTCCAGTCTTGTCCAGATTTACTGAATATTACCAGCTACAGATTTTGAAATTAGAATGGCAATGATAAATATTGCTCTAATTACAGAAGTAACCCCTACTTGCACTATTGAGGTGGGAGACTGCTTTATCTCTAGTAGAACTAAGGAAGATCTCAAAGCTAATGTAAAAATTCATCTTCTTGCAGTGCTGTCTGCTGGCAGGAGCTACCAGAATACTCATCACAGTGGATTTAAAGGAGAGAAGCTGTAGTCCACCTATATGACCTTTCCTTTCTATGGAAATTCACTATTCTGGAAAAAAGCTACCATTGCTGGTTTGGAAACAATGGGTTTCCTTTACACTCATCAAATATTTAAGGCAAAACTCATGAAAGTACATTGTGAGTGTAAGAAGTATATTGCTGGTGAGGTACATGGTTGCAGTTAGAAGTTCTGGATAATGGTTTCAGTGGCTAAAAAGGCAAGTGCCAAAGGCCAAAGGTTGTAGGGAATGAGGAATTTTAATACACCTGTAAGGCTTGGCTAATCCTTTGTACTTTACCCAGCTATGTTTATGGTCCTTAGAAAAGGCTCAGTTATCCACTAATATCTGGCTTTTGGTGATGCTATGAATGGTGTTTAAATAGCCATCAATGATTGCTTGAACTTACGTAAGGCTTTTCTGATCACTTATGAGCTCTTTAGTGTTCTTGAAAACATACTAATGACAGTAATATAATAAGATCTCATAAACCAAAAAGATACACGTCTTTTAGACTAATGCTGCCTAAAAACCAAAAATGTTCACAGTTTTCCCTAATCTGAGGAATTGTGAATCAATTTTCACTGGTCTTCTTTACGTTGTCAGTTGGTCTTTTTATTTTTCCTTCTACTTATTTGTACTTTTCATGTTTCTCTCATGTGAACTTATGGCTGTGGATCTGTGTTTGGTCTTTCTTTCACTTGGAGATCATTGCTGTGCTGTAGTGAATAACTGTGCTGCTAGTCCTCTTCTTCCTCAGGCCAACAGCAAACTCAGCAACATCCCCTCAGCATAACTTCATCTTTTATTCTTCATCTGCTTGCTCTTCTCAAATCAGCCAAGGGGGAAACACACCACTGAGAGAGAGAGATCTCAGCAAGCTGCCCCCAACAGGAACTCAATTCCTCAGGAACTTACTTCCAACTGATCAGCTTCTCACAGACTGGCTAGTTCCTGGTTGATTTAGCTCTAGCTTCACCCACTACCCTAACCATGATCACCTTGGGGAGGCAGGGCCAGCCTTGGGGCATAAGACACACTGCTGGGTTGTGACTCATCCATAGGTCAACTCCAACTCAGGGCTCACAACCCAGGTCTCAGCACTTCAATAACCTGCTCCTCAGCTCAGTGCTCCGCGGCACTGAGGACTTCTGCAGCTCCAGGAATGGCTTGAACCTCAGCCCTTGTACCACAGTGAAGTATTTAAAGGCAATTTGAACTGTGCTACAAACACTCCTTAACTTCTTGTTAGCCCTTGTATACATACATGGAAAAGAAAAAAAATTCCTTAAATATAAAAACATATCAGCTGGTTAACTGCTTGACAGAGTGAAACAGTGCTGCACAACAAATGAAGAAGTGAATATTTTATCTAACTGAAACATGAAAGCAAATTTCTCTGGTAGACAAAATACATTTTTCCTAAAACATTGGCACTGTCTTAAAATTTCCAATCTTGTGAGAAGTTCCATAGGTTCTATAATGTCTTCAAGCTGTCACAAAGGTCTCTTTCCTATTATTTTTCCAAATATGGAAGCTACTTTGCCAGGATAAAAGTAAAATTTATTTCCCAGATGGAGATGAAATAGGATTTTTATCCAAGCAAAGTCTTTAAACAGGCACTCAGCTTAAACATGCCAGTAGGTCATTTGAAGTAGGACATTTCACATGTAATTGTAGTGAAAGATTGAAGTTCTGGACTGTAAATAACTCTGCTTCTTCTATTCATGCCATGTTATTTGGTACAATTTTAAAAAGGGATCATTTATAAGTACAAATACAGAAATATTTATATTTTGTTTGCTTGAAAATGATTACTTCACCTTCAAATGCGGGAATATGCCTTATAGCCTTTGAATAAAACTGCTGACATTTTGGACTGATAACTCTTTAAATTAATGATACATTTAAATAAATAGCTAAATTACAATGGAATTTCATGTTACATCTACATTAATAACACCAAATGAATTAGTCGTGATTAATGTTATAAAGAATATCAAATGAATTAATAATGATTGGCCACTTATTGCAAAATGGGCAACACTTTATAATAAGTGGCAAATCATTCTTACTTCCTTTGGTATTTCTTGCAATAATTTTAATCATGATGAATTCTTTTGGTATTCAGGTGCATATAATACAAGGTTCCATAGGAAGTCCATTGTAATTTAATATAATCTTACTGAAATGATTCTTTTAAAGCTTGCCACTATATCTGGGGCCAGATCCAGGCTGAACTTAGGCACTTTGGGTTTTGTCTATCTGACACAATGTACCTGTCATGGGACATCTCTCAGAGTCATGGATGCTGGTGCAGAAGTGGGTAGGTGGATGCAGAAGTGGGTGAGTGAGTCAGAATCTGTGGGTGCACAGGTGACTGAGTGAAGTGCTGGGGCCTCTCTCTCTCTCTCTCTCAGCGATGTGTTCCCCTTTGGCTGATTTGAGATGGAGAAGAACAAACAGATGAAGAATAAAAGAACAAAAGATGAAGTTATACTGAGAGGATGTTGCTGAATTTGATGTTGGCCTGAGAAAGAAGAGAGCTAGTAGTATGCTAAGGAGTCCTGTTCATGGTAAACAACTTTTACTAAATCAAGCTTCTGATTAAAACTCACCTAGCTAATGCTCCTTTAAGGTTTTTGGGTTTAAAAAATATATATAAAAATTAATAATTAATGGAAATAATGTATTCCAGTGTTAAGGTCATATCTAGTATGCAGTGACAGTCTCGTAATGTCAATTCTCACATTAGGGAGATCTGTCTCCTGGGATCTCTCATCTTCTTGTAGTAAATATTCCCACTGCTGAGAGTTGAATTTTGCAATGTCTGGTGTGTGGTCTTGATCTTGTGGTGAAACAAGCAAAACACAAAGCCAGAAAAACAAAGCTTGAGTAGTCTTACAGGAGAAACAGACTTTAAGGATGTTTTAATTTTGATAACAGAAGGGGAAAAAAAGAAATTATGAGAAAAAGTATAGGTGACTATATGTTAGATATGCCCTATGCCTGCATGCACATGCAAATGCATTGACAAACTTTGTAGAGAAAAAAATTCCAGAAGATAAGTTCGTGAGGTTTTTCAGAAAATGTAAGTAAATAAAGCAAACAATGAGATCAACATTTATCTGGAGCTGCCATGTAGAAGTCAAGAATAGTTTGATGCTTGCATTCTTGGTGGAAAGTTTTGTTTGTTCTGAGGCTGTGGTCATTGTCTGGAGCTGGGAGTCTTTCAATAGCCTGGAAGCACTAGTATGGTAACATGTTCCAGACTAGTGAACACCAGAGCACAGGTGTCTCTTTTATACACTGTGAAAACTATCACTTAAACATTTTTTTAAAAAAATGATGTAAGCTTAAATATTTAAAAGAAAAAGGATGACATTAATTTTTCATTAGAGCTGTTTTGGTTAGATCAACATTGTGCTGTTGCTAAAAAACCAGCCTAACAGGTTGGCTTTAGATTCAACTTTAAGAAGCAAAACTATTTTGACTAAATAAGTAAAATATTTTGTGGACTACAATGTCATGTTAGAGCTGTATTGTAGATTTGTGAGTTTTCTCCTGAAGACTTTTAGTAAGGATGTCATTATTAAACAGTAATAAGGGGGAAAAAACCCAAAATACCCAAACAATAACTTAGTTTAAGTTTGCACTACCCTCTTTTTTTTTTTTTTCCTGAGTTTATAAGAAAAGAGATTGTTGCCAGTTATTCACCATCTGAGTAGACCTGAATGGTGACTCCACAGAGATACTTCCCAAAGGGTATATCAGAGAAAATAGCTCATACATCATGGAAAACATTGCCTTTAGTGCTGTAACTCCTGGGTTTTGCCTTATTCTGTTAATTAACAATCACAGTTCTGTTCCCATCACAGTTTATATCTTGTTCAATGTCACTTTAAAATTAATTTCTTGAGCAGTTCTGCAACTTCTCACTGCTGGACACTTTTCCAACATATTCAATTTACATAGCCAGTGAAAATTGCATTATGATCAGCATTCTTAGTGGACTGATGTCAAACAACCTTTATAGAATCATAGAATCATAGAATTGTCAGGGTTGGAAGGGACCTTAAAGATCATCTAGTTCCAACCATCCTGCCATGTGCAGGGACTTCAGAAGGCCACATTGTTGGGGTTTTTTTCTTCCATTTGCTTTGGCCATTTCTACAAAGCCACAGATGACTATAGTTGTTTTGCTACTCAAGGACTTCAACCAAACATCTGGGGTTTTTCTGGATGTAGCCATGGAATTCATTAAAGGAGAAAGCTGAACATCAAGTGGGTCCCTCAAACTTAACAGTAGATGAGATGGAGCCTTTTGAGACTTTCTGAACCAACAAACCTAAAATTTTCATGAAGGAATTTTGGTCTCTGCTTTTCCTTAGGGGAAAATTGCATACAAACTCCATCATAACATCTTTGAGGTGAAGGTTTAATATGTTTTGCAGGTAAGTCAATAGTTTCTTCTTAAAATCCTTAGGTTTAGTGGGTTTGGCTGAGCCGATTTTCCCCATAGCAGCCCTCATGCTGCAGTACTGGGAGTTAGAAGACTGATGGTAACATACCCATATCATGGCTAGCAGTGCTAGCACATCACCAAAGCCCTTTCCAACATTCCCCTCAGTGGGATGGCAGGGAGGGTAAGATCTGGGAGGGGATACAACCGGACAGTTGACTCAAACTGACCAACAGGATATTCCATACCATATGATGTCAGCTCAACTATAAAGGGAGAGGGCAGGAGGAGGATGTGGGAGCATTCATTGGGAAGACTCTTGTCCTCCAAGCAACCGCTCTGTGTTCTGGAGCTCTGCTTCCCGGGACAGGCCTGACACCGCCTGCAGATGGGAAGTAGAGAATAACAGCTCTGTTTGCTTTTGCTTCACATGCACAGCCTTGCTTTCTGCTACTCATTAAAATGCTTTTATTGTAACCCAGGGGGTTCCTTCCATCTCATTCTCTCCCCACTTGTCCTGCTGACGATGGTAGGGGGGCAATGATAGAACGGCTTGGTGGGCACCTGTTGCCCACACACACCATACTTTTTTGACACTGATGCTATAATTAGGTTTGTGTTTGTTTTGTGAGCTCTTATTGCTGGGAATCAAGAACTGATCCTTCAGAAAATTCTTTTTTTCTTCACCATAAATTTGTGGTCAACTGCAAAAGACATCCATAGCATCATGTAATGATAGTACCAGAATGCAACTTGTATAAGAAGTTAATCAAATTCTGTCATTAGATGCAAATTTCCTCTAAGTAAAATGTTATCTCTATGTAAGTAATAAAATACAAGTATTGCTTTCTTGTTTAGCTTTTTGTTTTTCCCCCCATAGGCTAAGAATTAGAGGTAAGAACAGATCATCAGTAAGATACATATTTTTTTAATCCAGTTTTTATGCACACAATAATAATAATCACTTAACATGAATAGAACTGACATTGGTTCTTATATAAATGACATTTCCTAAAGGCTGACTATTTTTAAACAGATACTTAAATAAAATCTGTGCACCTACAAGCTTAAAAGACCACCACAAGCTATCAGTGTGTAAAGCAGCACCTACAAACAGTTTAAAATAAGCCTCCACACGCAGATTAATTCCAAAGGATAAGTATTTAACACCTATAATGTGTTTAATTTTGTATTTTAGCTGTTTTCTTGTTTTCTGTCAGAAGCAAGTAGCTTTATTCTTCAATGAATTGCTTCCATACTACTTATAGAGACCACCACTAAATACTAGCTGTACATATTTGCTTATGTTGATCCAGTCCAGCAAGGAAAAATCAGTCAAACAAATGGTTTGATGTCTAAAGGATTTCTGATCAAAAAAGAAATCTAGGAAGCTATGAGACACAAACAGCCACACAAGTTTGGCTGATCTTTCTAAATGAGATCAAAATCTTTTATTCTTATAATCAAGGTATTTCTACCTTTTCTTCACAATGCTGGAGTTTAGCCATCTGCAATGATGACGTCTGCTTGTCNTATGACGTCTGCTTGTCAGGTACCTGTTGGAACTTTCTTTATAGTGAAAGATAAGACACAGCTATTTGTGCAAAATGCATTTGACACATTTCAGATTTTTACACTAAGATTACTCAGACTAATACACAATCATTTTAAGTAACACTTTTTTTCTTTTCTTATTAAAAACACACTAGCAAGATAAAATATGTAACACTAATTGTATGTTCATGTTCTGCCTTAATAGATATCATAGCTCTTTTCAGGGATTTTGACAAATGATTTTTTTTTTTTTTTAATTTTAGATGAAGATTCAACATTTCTCAGACCAAAGGAATGAGTCTGTTGATTTGACTTAAACTAAGATTACATTTGTTTAAAATATAGGCTAAGAAAATGTAATAGGTACTGATGTACTTGCTCTGCTTTTATTGCTACATTCAACAAGAAAAGTTTGGGGGGTTTATTGGATTTTTTTTGTTTGGTTGGTTATATTTTTGTTTTGTTTTTAAGTAAAGCATCACAGAAAAATTCTTCCTCTCACGCCTAATTTTCAGAATCCAACTGAAGTCTAGAATTTTTTCTTCTGCATAACTTAAAAAATGTGTTCTGCTTCAATGGAACATGGGTGACCTATCAGGGCAGCAGAATAATTTAGCAGGCAGATTTTAGAAAGGAAGTTC